>WBMY01001219.1:1469-11726 GCA_013397315.1 Donacobius atricapilla | reverse complement strand
CAGCCTGGCCCTGCTGTGCGTCGTGGACCCTCGTAGGGGGGCAGCTTAGCACCAGGATTTTAACAGCTGCTGGGGGCCCAATCCGGCCAGGACGGAGCCTTCTCCCCTCCCCTTGCCCAGCAGCCGCCGGGCCCAGCCCCGGCCCAGGACGGGGCCTGGCAAGCTTCCTGGGAAGGGGCCTGGCCCCTTGTCAGGGCCCACCCAACCTGGCCCCCACAGCAAGGAGGGAGCTGGGCCCACTTGTTACCTCTTCCCAGGCCGGAAGAAAAGAGACAACTTCCCAGGATTTTTCCCGATTTTTAACCTGTGTAGTCACAGAGGCATATCAACTTTCTAGTGGCCTAACAAGGTATCAATGTTCAAAACTAGTCACTGATTGGTTTTGCCACAGCTTTTCTTAGAAACATCACTTCCATGGGTGGCCTCTTTCCTCACCGAATGTCAATCAATGCAAAACCAGCACAAGCTCAAAAAGCAATCCTGCAAATTCAACCAGCAGGAAGCCCAGAGGGCGTATACACAGAAGTATGGCAAGGGATATCAGAGCCATTTACTTCATTTGTAGATTGCCTTGCACAAGCAATAGAAAGGCAATGGGAAGATGACTTAGCACATCCTCATTTGCTCTGAAGCCTTGCCTTTGCTAATGCCAATGAGGAATGCAAACGAATACTAAGAGCTTTACCTGACTCACAGCCAGCCTTGCCTCAAATGATAGAAGCTTGCAGTAAAATAGGTACCCCACAGCATATTGCAATGATAAACTCAGACACATTAGGAAAGAGGCTTGAAAGAGCTTTCGCGGCTTGGGATGGAGCAGCAGACCAAAGACTTGTAAAAGCCCTCGCTGCTCTTAATGCAACTCCTCAACAGAATAATTCCATGGCAGTATGGCAAGCAGAAATTGCCAGAAGGTCATGTTACAGGTGTGGGAAGCCTGGACATGTAATAAGAAACTGCCTGGAGCCTGCAGAGAGCACAAAATCACCAAATCACTGCTCTAGATACAAGAAAGGGATACATTATGCAAATCAATGCCACTCCAAACTAGACATTGATGGAAGACCATTGCCGTTGGGAAACCCAAGCAGGAGCGCGCAGCGCCACCGCGTGATGACACAAGTAGTGACAGCTCAACAACCTGGAGTCTGTCCGAGGGCAGAATATATGGGGAACCTCAATCAGATCCCATTTGCAAAATCATCAGCCACTTCCCCAGCAACCCAGAATTACTACCCCCAGAGGCACAATGCAAACTGGCAGCTTCCAAATTAATATATTTCATGAATGAGACTCATGCAGTAATAGCCACAGGGGTTACTGGAAAATCGTGGAAAAGGCAAGAATTTTTGATTACAGGCAAAGACAGAAGCAGCATTCTGGGACTTATAATTTATTCATCCATTGTTTCAGCAAATTATAATGAAGAATTAACAGTTTTATCTCAGGCTTTGTGTCCTCCATTCATAATTCTGGAAGATACTCTGATAGCCAAGGCTATTGCTTTATCAGCCCACACAGCAGAGCAAGTCATGTCAACAGAAGGTCAGCAAATGTCACCTGAAGGCGGTGACATGGAGACTGATGTCTTTTGGATAAAGCACATCAGCCATGATTGACCACAAATAACCTGCAACTTGACATATAATAACAAAACAATTACAATTACAGCCATGTTTGACACTGGCGCAGAGGTCACGTCATTTCTCATGTGTTTTGGCCTAAAGAATGGAAATTGATAACACCTTTGAACTCTCTCACAGGAATCGGAGGAGCCATGTTGTGCTTGCAAAGTGAATACACGATTATCGTTACAGGACCAGAAGGGAAAACAGCAGCTCTTAGTCCCTTCATTGTGCAGAAACCCATCACAGTGTGGGGAAGAGACCTGCTATCACAGTGGGGAACAAAAATAGAAGTGGATTTCTAATTGGGGTCATGGATGCACTTGCCACTCTAAAGTTGATCTGGAAAAACCGATAATTCTGTCAGGGTGGACCAGTGGCCCCTAGAAGAAAAGAAACTGAGTGCTCTCAAAAAGTTAGTAGTGGAACATATGCAGGAAGGTCACATCAAGCCAACAAACAGTCCCCGGAATTCTCCAGTTTTCGTCATCCGCAAGAAAACTTCTGATTCTTGGAGATTACTTCATGACCTCAGAAGAATTAACAAGGTCATCAAGGAAATGGGACCACTTCAACTTGGACTTCCCTCTCTTTCAATGATCCCGAGAGATTGGCCACTTGTAATCATCGTTTAAAAGATTGTTTTTTCAACATTCCACTTCATCCAGAAGATACCCCTTGATTTGCCTTTTCAGTTCCAAGTATCAACAGACAAGAGCCTCTACAAAGATATCACTGGGCTGACGCAGTTCGTCACACACACACAAACACACACTCACACTTTGATCAGAAGGCATGAGCCAAAAACTCTTTATTTGAAAGTCTGACTCCATATATAGTATTTCTACAAAGGCCAGGGATTGGGGGAGAAGGTTGACACCTCTCCCCATCCCACTGGTCAAGACAACTGTCCATCAGCTGTCCATATCTCTAAGACAAAGAATGTAAACTACCTTGAAGTTATGAAAATATTGGCCAGTGTTTACAGACCAGAGCGTGAGAAAGAACCCAAAACATGAAACTGTGAAACAGAAGAGAAGGCTGAAAAAATCAGGGCGACACTGGGTAGTTCTTCCTCAAAGAATAAAAAATTCACCAACTATTTGCCAATGGTTTGTAGCAAGAGCCTTTTCTCCAGCTCGACAAAAACATCCACAAGCAATGATTGTACACTACATGGATGATTTTCTTATTGCTGCGCCAACACAGAAGGAAATGGAAGAAGCTCCTGACTGTAATCACAGAAGTTCAAAATGCAGGACTAGAGATCTCTACATCAAAAATACAAGAAACCTCACCATGGAAATATTTAGGATGGACAATAACAGAAGTCAGATAGGCCACAGAAAATACGACTTAGAACCAGTGTTAACAATCTGCAGGATTTACAGCAACTCTTAGGAGAAATTAATTCGACCAGGCCAGTTTTAGGGATTACTAATGATGAACTTGCCCCACTTTTCGACTTGTTAAGAGGAGACTGTGACATTTGATCTCCCAGAACGTTTACACCTGAAGTTCGAAAAGCCCTTGAAAAGGTTGCTGAAGCCCTTCAGCAAAGACAAGCACACCGTTGTCAATATCACAACCATTTTTTATTGCAGTGCTAGGGGAAAAAATGCAGTTATATGGTCTCATATTTCAATGGGACGCTTCAAAAAAAGATCCTTTGCTGACAATAGAGTGGATTTTTTTCCCTTACAGATCCCCAAAAATGATCTTTACAATGCTAGAAATGACAGCTCAGGTCATAATCAGAACCAGAGCAAGATTGTTAACAATGGCAGGCAAAGATTTTTCAGTGATTTACCTACCACTGAAAAAAAGGATATTTTGATTTGGCATTGCAAAAATCAGAAGACTTACAAATTGCATTACTGAATTATTCAGGTGTTTGTTCTATCCACTTTCCAAGTCACAAGCTGTTGCAAGCAAAATTAAGCTTCAGAGAAAAGCCCATGTTAAGTGAAGTACCTTTAGATGCAATGACATTGTTTACTGATGGTTCAGGGAGAACACACAAATCAGTAATAACATGGCAGAACCAAACAACTAAAACATGGGAATCAGACATTCAAGCAGTAGAAGGTTCTCCTCAAACTGTTGAATTAGCAGTGGTAGTTAGAGCATTTCAGCTTTTTCAGGAACCTTTTAATTTAATTACAGATTCTGCTTATGTAGCTAATGTAGTTAGAAGAAAAGAAGGATCAGTCTTAAAAGATGTTGATAATGATAATCTATGTTGTTACCTTACATGTTTGTATAAAATTCTGCAGCAGAGAAATAACAAATATTTTGTTTCCCGTATTAGGGCAGTCTTCACTTCCAGGATTCTTAGCAGAAGGAAACGTAAGAACAGATAAATTAACAATGACCATTGCAAGTATCTTGCCAAATATTTTTGAACAAGAAAAACTTAGCCATGCATATTTTCATCAGAATGCACAGGCACTTATGCGAATGTTTTGTATTTCCAAAGATCAAGCAAAAGCAATGATAAATGCTTGCCCTGATTGCCAGCTTGTGCAACCTCCTGTGTCCACAGGAGCTGTTAATCCATGAGGATTGCAGAGTCTGCAATTATGGCAAACAGATATCTCCAAATATCCATCTTCTGGGAAATTCAAAAGTATCCATGTATCACTAGACACTTTCTCAGGTGCAGTTTTTGCCTCCTTACACACAGGAGAAAAAGCCAAGCATGCTCGTCAACATTTTTTGCAAGCATTTGCTTTGTTGGGTGTGCCTCAAGAAATAAAAACAGACAATGGTCCTGCTTAGCGCAAAAATTAGCAACATTTTTAATGGATTGGGGTGTTAGTCACACCTTTGGCATTCCTTACTCTCCCACAAGTCAAGCAATTATTGAAAGAACACATCACACTTTGAAATCACTCCTGGACAAACAGAGAAGGCGGGAAGCAGAGGCAACACCTCAGATGTGTTTAAATAAAGCCTTATAGGTTTCAAATTTTTTAAATAGCTCCTTTGCAGAACCAAATCCACCAATTATTAGGCATTTTTCCAGTAGTAAACAGGCAAAAATGAAAGAAAGTCCTTTAGTTTTCATAAGAAACCCAGAGACAGGACAAATTGAAGGTCCATTTTCACTAATAACCTGGGACAAAGGGTATGCTTGTGTTTCCACAGGTTCAGGGCCAAAGTGGATTCCAGCAAAGATCGTGAAGCCATATCAAGAGCAGAAACATGCTGACAACTCCAAGAGCAGAGAAACGAGCATGCAGACGTGAACTGAATAGAGACTACAGTTGATGATAGACATCTTTTCTCTCACATGCAAGAACTGTGAACCTTGGGTTTTATGTCAATGTAAAAAGTGTGGGAAACGTTGGTATTGTAGAGCTCTATTGGCAGAAGCGTGGTGTGCATTGTGTTATAATTGAGAATTACAAACCAAGTATAAAGCCATTGAATTTTTAGTTGCAGTAGGTCACAAAGAAGAAAACAGCCCCCATCTTCCTATTCTTAGAGAGAAATAGAGAAGGGAATTTTTGAAAGAATCAGAAGAGATTCAAATTTGTAGAGTTGAATGCAAACAAAATAACTTAGTGCCTTACATTTGGTCTGTCCCAGAGCAAATTTGGGAGAAAACTAAAAAAAATGTGCTAAAAAAATTGCTTGGAAATTGAGAGCAAAAAAAGTGCCTTAAATTGAAAAATAGCCAAAGAAAAGCATGGAGTTAAATCAGTTGTAATGCTTATGTCTTTTTATTTTGTTTGCCTTCAGCAGTGCAATTTTGCCTGTTAATCAACCAAAAACCAATATTTGAGTGACTTTAGCCAATGCACCAGGCTTGGACACCATATGCTTAGCCCATTCAAACCCAGAAAAAACATTTTCAACTTGTTTAGTCAGTTTGCCAGTAGATGTTTGGCCAATACCAAAAACCATTCGCCCACGTATTTCACAGTTAGTTGGAAATCTCGCTGACAGATGGGATATCTGGACCAAATACCTTCCTAAAGCGTCCTCTGAACCCCAAGAATTGGAAATTCTTGGTTCTGTAAAGATGGATTTTTGTATAAAATTCGGCCTTTTAGGATTTGGGCAAAACTCAATCACGGATGTTGCTCCCTATCACCCTGTGTATAAAAATCAAGGTTCTTGGTGTAATTATACGTCACCTATGCTTTCTTCACCTAGTCATACCCCTTTACAGTTACCACAGGGGATGTTTTCAATTTGTGGAGATAGAGCTTGGCCTGCTATTCCGTCACACATCCAAGGTGGTCCATGTAGCATTGGAAGGCTTATTTTGCAAATGCCGAGTACAAAATTGATACTAGACCAGACACGCAGAGGAAAAAGGTTTATCCATCAGTATAAATCAGACTGCGAAGATGATTTTGAAGCTTGGGGCTTCGGAAAAAGATTTGCAGCATCTTTACTTCTACCCTCACTGTACTGGTTTGAAAGCAAAACCAGTGAGAGACTCCAAGTCAGAAATACAATTTAATAGGAAGAAAGAAAAATAAAAGGCAAAATAAAATAAATGCAATAGTACAACCTGACACCCTGTTAGTTAAGGTGGTGGTANCATAAGAGCATACAGCAATTGAGGGAAAGTGTAGCTAAAGTCAAAGTTGACGATGGAACATGGTTAGATGATCTATTCGATCAACTGAGCTTTGCACTGTGGTGGAAAGAACTTTCAAAGATAGGCGTGTATATATTGATTGTCATCATAGTTATACTAATAATGGTGCCTTGCCTGCTCCAATGTATATGATAAATGATTGATAAAACTATCAAGGGAGTATCATGGTTAAAAAAGAAGGGGGGAGATGTTAGAAATCAAGGCACAGAAAGCTCTCAAAACTTTGTGTCTACAGGCCTAGACACAGAAATGAATACAGGGTTTGATTTGAGACCTTGGAAAAGGCTTCCAGGTTTAGAGACCAGAAGCAAAAATGTGGATTTGTAGTTTAAGCAGAAACATGTTAAGCTAGGTAGTGGAAAGTTTTAGAGTAGAAAAGTTTGGCTAGAGAATTTGTTACAAAGGTAGTAAGAAGTTTTAAAGTGTAGTACTGTGGGTTTGTGTGTCATTATACGATTGGTTAGGAAGATCTGCACTGCGGCAAAATGTGTAAAACAAAATAATTAACGATTGGTTTAAAGACACTAACAAACTTTGTGGCAGTAGTTTATTGGCTAATAAATCTTTAAAAGGCATTGTAGCCAGACATCTTGTGACCTCTGATGAATGATGTGAAGACATTCTCACTCTGAGACTGATGAAGATAAGAGCAATAAATCATGCTTTAAAACGTCTCTCAGTGTTCCCGTCTGTCGAATAATCCAAATACAACATCCTTCTCTCTAAATTGAAAAGAGTCAATGGGTGGACTGTTAGGTGGATAAGGAATTGGTTGGATGGTCTCATACAGAGGGTAGTGGTTAACAGCTCAATAGTCACATGAAGATCAGTAATGAGTGGTGTCCCTCAGGGGTCCATTTTGAGACCAGTGTTATTTAATATCTTCATTAGTGACACAGACAATGAGACTGAGCATAGCCTCAGCAAGTTTGCAGATAACACCAAGCTAAATTGTGCAGTTTACAAGCTGGAGGGAAGGGACGCCATCAAAGGCAATCTTGACAGGCTAGAGGTGGGCCTGTGCAAACCTCATGAATTTCATGAGGCCATATGCAAGGTCTTGCACCTCTGTGAGGGAATACCATGAAAATATACAGGGCAGGTGGAAAATGGATTGAGACCAGCCATGAGGACAAGGACTTGGGGGTGTTGGCTGATCAGAGGATGAACATGAACTGGTAGTCATAGAATCACAGAATCATAGAATCATTCAAGTTGAAAAGGACCTTCAAGATCATCAAGTCCAACCTTTGACCTAATACCACCATGTCAACTAAACCATATTGTAAAGTGCATGTCCACTCATTTTTTGAACACTT
This sequence comes from Donacobius atricapilla, assembly GCA_013397315.1. Classification (NCBI taxonomy): domain Eukaryota; kingdom Metazoa; phylum Chordata; class Aves; order Passeriformes; family Mimidae; genus Donacobius; species Donacobius atricapilla. The sequence continues at coordinate 4,164 of WBMY01001219.1, read as the reverse complement.
CCAAGGATGGTATATCCACCAGTTCCCTGGAGAGCCTTTTCCAATGCTTAACCACTCTTTCAGTGAATAAATTTTTCCTAATATCAAACCTGAACCTCCCCTGGTGCAACCTGAGGCCATTTGCCCTCGTACTGTCACTAAGCCAACTTCCACCTCACCACAACCTCCTTGCAGCTAGACATCTATAAGGTGTCTCCTGAACCTCCTTTCTCCAGACTAAACAACCCCAGTTCCCTCAGCTGGTCCTCATAACACTCATGCCTTAGACTCTTCACAAGCTTTATTGCCCTCCGTCGGACATGTTCCAAAATCTCAGTGTCCTTCCATGTCCTTCCTGTAGTGAGGGGCCCAAAACTGAACACAGTATTTGATGTGTGGCCTTGCCAGTGCCAAGTACAGAGGGACAATTACTTCCCTGGTCCTGCTGGCCACACTATTTCTGATACAGGCCAGGATCTTCTTGGCCATCTGGGCACACATCTGGCTCATGTTCAGCTGGCAGTTGACTAACACCTCCAGGTCATTTTCCACTGGGCAGATTTCCAGTCACTTCCTCATGCTTGTAGCATTACATGGGGTTGTTGTGACCCAGGTGCAGGCCCTGGCACTTGGCCTTGATGAACCTCATACAATTCGCCTCAGTCCATCAATTCAGCCTGTCCAGACCCCTCTTTATAGGGGTGATCTGCTCCAAAACATTCCACCTTGCGTGGATCCCATCAAGTCCCATAGACTTGTGTATGTCTAACTGATGTAGCAGGTAGTGCTGTATTTGCTAGGTGAAATGAGTCCCACAACTGGAGTGCTGGGATGGAGAGCTACAGGCTGTTTAGAAGGGATAGGCAGGGCAGGTGAGGTGGAGATGTGGCACTATACGTAAGGAAGAGGTTTGATTGTACAGCCCTTACAGTTGGCAGTGATGTGGTGGAGACCCTCTGAGTGAGGCTTAAGGGGATGCAAAACAAAGGAGATATTATAGTGGGTGTTTATTACTGATTGCCCGTACAGGATGTAAGCAGTGATGAGTTATTGTGTAAGCAATTAGGAGAAATCTCTGGATCAGTAGCCCACGTCCTTATGAGAGATTCCAACTTCCCAGACATCAACTGGGAAAATCATCCTGCTGTGGCGAGCAGGCCTTGGGAAGTCTTGAAGTTTGTGGGAGGTAAGTTCTCATCACAAGTACTCTGCGAGTCAACTAGGAAAGATGCCCTCCTAGACTTGTTGTTTGTGACTACAGAAGGACTCTTGGGAGATGTGACGGTTGGAGGCTGTCTTGACCACAGTGATCATGAAATGTTTAAAATTTTCAGTGTAGTGAGAAAAAAACATAAGCAGAGTTGCTGCCCCGCATTTCAAGAGAGCAACCTTTAAGCTATTCATGAAGCTAATCAGAAGATTACCCTGGGAATCTCCTTTTGTGGACTTAGGGGCCCATGAGTGCTGGTCAGTCTTAACCACCTTTCAGAAGTACAGGAGCAGGCAATTCCACTGTGTCAAAAGTCAAGCAAGTGGGGCAAACAAACAAATCGGGTGAACAGGCAACTCCTCATGGAGCTCAAGAGGAAAAAAATTGTAGAATCTCTGGAAGCAGGGTTAGGCTTTGCAGGAAGATTACAGAGCTGTGGCTCATATTTGCAGGAAGAAGACACGAAAAGCAAAGCCCAGCTAGAGTTGAAACTGGCCAGAGTTGTGTCAGATAACAAGACTTTTTAAAATACATTGATAGCATGAACATGTCTAAAGAAAACATTGGACTTATACTTGTTGAAGATGGTCACCTGACTAATAGGGATGAAGAAAAAAACAGAGGCATTACATTCTTTTTTTGCCTCAGTCTTTAACCATACTGATAGACTTTGGGCTGCCCAGTCCTCTGAGTTGGAGGACCATGACTGAGGGAACAGTGTTTTTCCATTTGTGGCTACTGAAATTTTAAGGGACCAGTTGTATCAGCTGAATGTTCACAAGTCGATGGGGCCTAATGGGATTCATCCCAGAGTTCCAAAGGAGCTAGAGGATGTTATGGCAGGACCTGTCTCAATCATCTGCCAAATGTTTTGGGAGTCTGAGGAAGTCCCTGCTCACTGGAAGATGACCAATGCTATTCCTAGTTACAAGAAGGGTGTGAGGGAAGACCCAGGATAATACAGAACTGTTAGTCGAACCTCAGTACCAGGAAAAATTATGGAGAAGATAGTACTGGGTGCTACTGAAAGACACTTAAAGAACAATGCAATCATCAGGCACAATCAACAAGGGTTTGCAAAGGGAAAGTCCTGTTTAATTTGGTATTCTTCTATAAACTGGATGTAGTTTTTCTGGATTTTAGTAAGGCCTTTGGCACTGTCCCTCACAGTATCCTTCTGGACAAGTTGTCCAACTGTGAAATGAGAAGGCTCATGGTGTGCTGGGTAAAGAACTGTCTGGATAGCAGAGTTCAGTATTGTAGTGAATGGGGCTAGATCTGGCTGGCAAGTGGTCACTAGCAGTATTCCTCAGGGTTTCATTTAAGGACCAGTTCTGTTCAATATCTTTATCAATGATAGGGATAGAGGAGTTGAATGCACCATTAGCAAGTTTGCTAATTGTATTGGTTTGGCATGAATGGTAAAAAAAACAATCGGTGATCTGCTTTGGAACTGACAGCCAAGTTGGCCAATCAGGTAAAAAGTGTACACCCCTGGGGACACAC
>WBMY01001217.1:4050-18238 GCA_013397315.1 Donacobius atricapilla | reverse complement strand
ACCCGTCCCGGTGGTGGCCCCATGACGTGTGCGGGCGCGGGAGCCGGTCCCGGTGCCGGTGTCCGGCTCTCAGCCCCAGGCGTGGCTCGGAAGTCCAGGTCCCGGTGCCGGTGTCCGGCTCGCAGCGGCCCCAAGCGTGACCCGGGAGTGCTGTTCCCGATCCCTGTGCGAGTCCCGATCCCGGTGCTGTTGCGGGTGCCGGTGCCCCGCTCGCAGCAGGCGTGGCTCGGGGGTCGTGATCCCGGTGCGGGTTCCGGTGGCGGTGCCCCGCTCGCAGCCCAGGCGTGGCCGGGAGGTGCCGCTGGCGGTGCCGGTGGCGGTGCCGGTGCCCCGCTCGCAGCCCAGGCGTGGCCCGGTGCNAGCTGGGCGTGGAGGGGCTTGGGGTTCCCAGGAGCTGGTATTTCCTGGGGTACTGGGGGAATCCCAGGCTGGGGGTGCCTGGCAAGACCGAGGTCCCCAGCAAGTCCCAGTTATGCTCCCATTTTCCCCCAAGTCTTATTCCTGCTTTTTCCACGGACACACCAGAGCCCGTGGGGCACCCAGAGGTGTGAGGACCCTTGGACCACCCTGCAGCCCGTGCTGAGTGGTTTCACCATTTCCAGCTCCGTGCCCTTCCACTTGCACAACATCTGGTGGGCTGTTGCCACCACCGCAGTCCTGGCATTGCCGCTGCCACAGCCCTGCCACAGCTGCTGCCACAATCCCGTGGCTCCAGCCGCTGGCCAAACTGGACTGTGACCTCTGAGGCGCCCCCTCCTGCAGGTCCCCAACCCACCTGGAGGGTCCCACACAGAAGACACCCCTGTGTGAGCCCCAGAGTGTCCCTTCCTGTGTCAGCCCCCAAATCTCAACCATCCCCACTGCTCCCACTCGTGAAGTCCTGAACAAGGCAGCACTGTCCCCACTCAGTCAGGTCTCTGTCCCACGCCTGTCCCCAGCCATCGGGTGGCCCTGGCTGATAATACCCCAAGTGTTTGTGACCTCATTTCAGCTGAAGAGCCCTTTTTTTTTTTTTGGTGTTTGCACTGCCAGAGGACATTGTCCCCCTTGCAGCCCTCCCAAAACTGTAGAGCCCAGAGCAGCGCCCTCATTGCTACGTCCCCTTTGGGGACTCAGCCCCAGGTCTCAGAGAGGGACATCACAGTCTTTGGGCTGTCACGTGCGAGCAAAGAGCAAGGAGATGGGTGACCTCCAGCTTCTTATGAAGCTGCTCATCCAAACTGCACCCCATGGCCCCTAAAAACACAGCAGCTCAACCCCTTGGAGGGATCAGCATCCTCCAAAAGGCTCCCAGCTGGAATTTTCCCCGTGCCAAGTTCTGGAGGGGCCAAGCTGAGACCCAGGGTCTATTTTGGAGCAGGAACATGGGATCCTCTTTGCCTACGACAGTGCTGGAGGAGGAGGAGGAGGAGGAGGCAGAAATAGTCTGGCTGAAAGCCGAGCACTGGCAGAACTGCTTGGCACCATCAGAAATGAGCTGCATGCAGGGAACAGGGAGGAAAAGGGAGGAAAAAAACCAACCCTAAAGCACCAAAAGAATGTTGATCTCAGGCAAAGCCCAGGGAGAGGAGGACAAGGGCTGCCCTCAGCCTCTCAGGTGTATGGATCTGGCCTGTGCTCCTAAAAAAGGGTGTTTGGGGCCTCAGTGGTGCTGGGGCAGGGAGATTCCCTGGTCTGAGGGGTTGCATTGAGGTTTTCTTTGTTGCCCCTCTGACACCTGGCATCAGCTGTGGGGGGAAAGTGGGGTGTGAGGTGCCCCCACCCTGGGTGAAGCCTCCCTCAGCCCTGGCAGTGATGCCAGTTTTGGGTGTCTCCCTCTATTTCTAGTTCCACATCTGGCTTCTGCCTCAAAGCTGGGATATTTTTACCGTGTGACCTTAGTACCAACTACCCTCAGTCTCAGATTAAAAAAAAAAAAACCAACACATTTTTTTGGGGGTTTCTTTGAGCCAAATTTCCCTGTGTCTGACCTGCACAGTGGCCTCCCAAGGTTTGGGGGTACCACAGCACCCCACATCTTCAGGTGAAAGAAATATTTCCCAGCTCCTTGCTGACTGAAAATACCCCGTTATTCCCCCCTGCACGGAGATGAAGGCTTCAGCAGTGAACCTTGCTGAAGGTATTAATATATCNAATTTTTTTTTGAGGGGGGAAATAAGCCGCAGCTAGCGGGGATTAAGTGGATAAAGATGATTTTGCTTCCACGGGGATGAGCGGACCAACAGTGATCCTGTGGGAAATGCTCTTTTTTAGGGGTGATACTCAACATAAAAGGGGTTTCCCTCCCACATTCATTCCCTTTTACTGAATATTTGATTATTTTACTTGTCACTAAATTCTCTTTCCCCCTCTCTCGCCACTAAACTCCAGTTTTTTACCCTTTGAAGCTTAAAAATCCATGCCCGCAACACCTATCACCATTAATAATTCTCTGCTGTTGTGCTGCAAAAAACTCATAAATCCCTCGGAATGGACCCCCGGGGGATAAATTCCCAGGGAAGAGACTATTTTAAAGTCCTGTGGGCTCAGTTTACCCACAGGGGGTGACACAGGAGCCTTTCATAGCCTCTGAGTGACACCCAGAACCTTAAATTTAGCAGCTGATCAGCCCTCATCGCACAGACAGGGCACGATCCAAAGCATGCCTGAATCATCCTTGAGAATTCTGATTGCCGAGAATTTAAGACAGGGAGTCAGCAGGAAAAACGAGGATGTTTTGGGTTAGTCTGCTTTTCCCCCACCTCCGATGCCAGTCGAGGAGGTGAATGACATAATCCTGCCAGGGAGAAGCCAGGCAGTGACTCAGCTCCTGCCGCGGAAGAAGCTGATCCACGTCTCGTCCTGCTCTTTCCCAATTTTCGGTGGATCGGGGTGGGGCTGCAGGGGGAATTCTGCAGCAGGGATGGATGGATGGATGGATGGATGGATGGCACTGCAGGGATGGGTGGGGTGTGGTGGGAATGCCGGGCGAGGCTCCTTCCAGCCCTTTCTAGAGGGTTCGGTCATGGGAGGGAAGGAGGGATGGGGTGGGATTGAGGGGAGGGGGCCGCACAGGGACACCCTCCCCCTCACTGCCCACTGCATGGGGATTCGGCACAGGGAAAAGGAGACACTTGTGGGCAGTTGGTGGAAAAAGAGTTTGTTTGGGTGCTGCTTTGCCACCTCTGCTCCCCAGTGCTGGCAGGATGGATTTCAGGAGGAGAATCCCCACCCTGCCCTCCCCTCCCACGCTGTTTGGATTGGGGAAACTGAGGCACGGGGTGACAAGTCCCTTGGGCCCCCTCCAAATTACAGTGCGGGGAAGGGCCGTGCCTAAGGCTGCGGATAAAACTCCGGCAGAGCTCAATCCTGCAGTTAGACCCAGCCTAGAGTCAAACCTCCACGACCCCNCCCCCCACGAGGAAGGGCAATTCGAGGGGCTGCATTGCAGACCCAGCAGCGCCAGCAGACAAAAGCGACGCTGCACCGCCCGCGGCTCCCCGGCACAAAGAGCCCGGCCCCGGCATCGAGCTCCCCCGGCCATCCATCCACCGCCCGCCCTCCGCAGGTAAGGGATGCGAACCGGCCAGGATGCTCAGCCGGAGGATGCTTTTTATTCNGGAGAAGCCAGGCAGTGACTCAGCTCCTGCCGCGGAAGAAGCTGATCCACGTCTCGTCCTGCTCTTTCCCAATTTTCGGTGGATCGGGGTGGGGCTGCAGGGGGAATTCTGCAGCAGGGATGGATGGATGGATGGATGGATGGCACTGCAGGGATGGGTGGGGTGTGGTGGGAATGCCGGGCGAGGCTCCTTCCAGCCCTTTCTAGAGGGTTCGGTCATGGGAGGGAAGGAGGGATGGGGTGGGATTGAGGGGAGGGGGCCGCACAGGGACACCCTCCCCCTCACTGCCCACTGCATGGGGATTCGGCACAGGGAAAAGGAGACACTTGTGGGCAGTTGGTGGAAAAAGAGTTTGTTTGGGTGCTGCTTTGCCACCTCTGCTCCCCAGTGCTGGCAGGATGGATTTCAGGAGGAGAATCCCCACCCTGCCCTCCCCTCCCACGCTGTTTGGATTGGGGAAACTGAGGCACGGGGTGACAAGTCCCTTGGGCCCCCTCCAAATTACAGTGCGGGGAAGGGCCGTGCCTAAGGCTGCGGATAAAACTCCGGCAGAGCTCAATCCTGCAGTTAGACCCAGCCTAGAGTCAAACCTCCACGACCCCATGCTCTCCTACACCATCAGCTTCTTTTTGGGGATTATCCTACGGGACAGGGTCAACATGGCAACACCTGAGATTTCTGGCCGCTTTGGGGCAACTCCTGTGTCTTTGGTAGAGCTTTTCTCTTCCTCTTCTTTCCCCTCACGCCCTTCGCAGCCTGAAAATGCTGGACACCATCAGCAGCCAGTACGACTCCTTCATCTACTGGAGGATGCCGATCCCGCGGCTGGACATGGCCGAGCTGGAGGGGCTGGGGCTCGCAGACATGGCCCTCTACAAGCCCAAGGGAGGGCTGGGCAAGCTCGGGGACCGGGGCAGCCAGGATCTCTCCGAGGAAGAGGACAGTCTGCTGCAGTTCAACAGCTTTAACTTCTGGCGAGCTCCCATTGCCAGCATCAGCTCCTTAGATTTTGATTTAATTTGAAGCCTTTCCTGCCTGTCCTTACCCCGCTGCTCTCTCTCTTTCCACCAGGCATGCCAGGATTTGGTTTTGTTATCAGTTCGGAGGCTGTTGGGTTGGGTTTTTTTTTTTTTTGGTTTCTGGGCAGTTTTGCCATCGCTAATTCACTCAGCAGTTCACCGCGGCCTTGACGGTGATGGGCTCCCCGAAAATCTCCAACCCCTCTCCACCCTCTCCCCCTTTTTCTCCTGGAATCACAATGGTGATAGTGGGGGGGTAACAGCACCAGGGGCAAAGATGAGGGGAGGGGGCAGAAACAACCCCCCCCTTGCCCCTTTCCTTTTCCAGAGGTTTGGGAGGTGCCACCCCCTGTGTGTCAGTGTGACGGTGGCTGTCCCCGCCCTGTGTGACAATTTCTCGGCTCATTTCTCATGTGCTTTTTTAAGAAACTCATTTGTGCAGACGGGGCGGCGGAGGAGCAATGGGAATCGCCCTCGTTTTGCAGAAAGCATTGACCCTCTGTGCTCCCCCGGCCCAATTTCTCCAAAATCCTCTTCGTCCCTTAACCTTCCTCTTGGGAATGCAAGGTGGAAGAGGCAGGGATGTGCCCAAGATATCAGCACAAACCTTCTTCTTGAGAAAAATAATCACTTTGAGCCTTGTGATATGAGCCCAAGCAGAAAAAATTATGTCCAGGAGGGTAAACAGATATGGAAATGCTCTGACCTTGCTTAGTGGGGCCAAGGCCAGGCGTTTATTGCCCCGAATTTGACTTTTTTCATCATTTTTTAATGCCCCACGTGGTTTATTCTCGGTGCAACTCCTGACTGGGACAAAATGCTGGGTAGATTGTGGGGTCTGGAAGGGTGATGGGGCAGAGCCGAAAGATGGAGAATTTAGTTTGATTTTACCCCCAAATGAAAGTATTTCAAGGTTTCCACCCACTTGATCAATTGCTTTGAAAACAACAACCAACAATGCTGCATTTATTCGAGTGGAAGCCTTCAGTTTTCTCCGGGGAGATTTTCACCTGCTGAGGTTTATTTCTGAGCATCATCTCAAAATGGGGGGAAAAAACGCAACCTGGAATAATTTTTGGCTTTTAAACAGGTTTTTTCCTTCCCTAAGATTGTTTTCTGGGATTGGTTTGTGTTCTTGAATGTGGTTTTTTTGGGTTTGATTGGGATGGAGCGATGTGGAGCATCCCAAAATCATCCTGAGAGCTGGGGGGTATGTGGCTGGGGGCAGGCTGAGGCTGCACTTAAAAAGTGACAGAAATAGACAAAATCCGGAAAAACCTGCATCCTACTATGAAAATTGGATGCAGCTCGCCTGTAATCTCCAGAAATAATCAAGTGTGCTGATTTTGAACCATCTGTGTAAAAACCAGAGGTGAAAAATGTAAACTCTCCTCTGCAGAGCTGTTTGACTTCTGTGTTCCCCGCTAGGAAACCCTGCAGAAGTATTTATTATGAAACTTTAAATAAAATCGGTTAAAAACATACACATTCATGTGGACATGTAGACTGACATCAAGTTCTTTGGCATAAAAATGTCTCAAATCTCTTTACAGTGAGCTGAGAACTCACCCCTATGTCTCTGCACATGTCGTGGAAGACTTAAGAGTGGAAAAAATAAGCCTGAAGGATTATTATAAGCACATCAACGACCTTATTTACACTTCAGCTTTTCCAAGCCCCACAGGAAAACACCCTAGAGAAGAAACAGGCCCCAGAGCTCCAATTTTACCTCAAAACCAGGGCATTTTGGGCAAGTCAAGGGCACTCAAGGGAGTGACACACCTTGGAGAGGAGGGTTTGGCAGCCTGAGGGGAGCTAAATCCTGGACTAGAAGGCACTCAGAGGGAACAGGCATGCTCAAACTACTGAAATACACGCATATACATACAGATATATTTACAATCCCTGATTATCAAAGTTTCAAAAGACACTCAAACCACCCCGCCTCAGCCAGCCGCCGCCGCCATTTTATACTTGGCGCAAAAACGCCTCTGCCGGACCTAACTCCACGGACGCCTCACGGCGCGTCAGCTCTACCCATTGATATCCTTCCGCCAGAGGAAAACGCTCCCCTGCCAGGCCTCTCCCGGCGGCCCCACGGCGGGGAGGACCACGGAAATAAGAAGGAGAAATTCCCCCATTCCCCACATTTCCCTCTGCGGCAGAGCGAGAGCGGGACCAGCCCGATCTTTCTCCGCCGCCTCGGAGGACTTTTTTTGTTGTTGCTGTTACAGGTCCTATATCCTTCCGCCGCCTCCCGGGCTCGCTGCCGGGGCCGCCATTTTGTGAGGCAGCGGTGGGAGGGGNGCGGGGCTTGTGGGATCGAGGGGGGCCCCGGTGAGGGGCTCCGGGGACCCCCGTGAGGGAAATCGGGGCGTCTGAGGATGGGGGACACCCGTGAGGGGTTCAGAGGACTCCCAATGAGGGAAGGGGCTGGGGGACCCTCTGAGACGGGCGATCTTGGGGGTCTGAGGATGGGGGACACCCATGAGGGGTTCAGAGGATTCCCAATGAGGGAAGGGGCTGGGGGACCCTCTGAGAGGGGCGATCTCGGGGGTCTGAAGATGGGGGACACCCGTGAGGGGTTCAGAGGACTCCCAGTGAGGGAAGGGGCTGAGGGACCCTCTGAGAGAGGCAATCTCCGTGGTCTGAGGAGGGGGGACACCCATGAGGGGTTCGGAGTTTTCCCAGTGAGGGAAGGGGCTGGGGGACCCTCTGAGAGGGGCGATCTCGGGGGTCTGAAGATGGGGAACACCCATGAGGGGTTCAGAGGATTCCCAATGAGGGAAGGGGCTGGGGGACCCTCTGAGAGGGGCGATCTTGGCGGTCTGAGGAGGGGGGACCCCCGTGTGGTGGACGCTCACCCAGAGAACAAACCCCATCACAAACATCCCACCTCGCCCTTCATTCTTACACCGGGGCAAATTCTCTTCCCTTTAGCAAACGCCAGAACTACCTCAAGTAAGGTCTGTGGGGATCTCGAATGTGAGAACCTTGGGGAAAAAATAAACCAAAAAAACCCCCCTAGAATTGCTCTCCAGTAGAGGGCAGATGGGTATTTAGGAAAGGAAAAGTGTTGAAATGTAGCCGAACACTCCCAACTGCTGCTTCCTGCTCCGGAATGTTTTCACCAGGCGAGGTGAGGGAGGAGGATCCTACAACTGGTGTAAAATAAAGGCAGTTCAAGAGTGAGTGTCCCTGAGCTCGGCCCTGGGCCTGCTCCAGGTCTGGAGAAAGTGGATTATGGCTGATTGCAACAGAGGAATAATGAGAATTACTGCCTGTGCCAAATCCTGCAAATGGAACCGTTTACTTTGCTCTTCACTGCCAGTGGTGTGCGTTTTGCTGTGTGTAAACGTTGAGTAAGGAAATTCCTGGATATAAGCAGGTCTAAGGGATGTGTAGATTACTCCTTATTTATTGTATCCCATATTAGATGGAAATAAAGAGGTTTCTCGTTGTTCATTGAGCCTTATTTTGGCAGGGAAACCCCATTAAACTTGGTTCTAAGTGCAGATTCTTTTTGAGTAATCCAAATTTTTCTAATAGCTCATCAAGCGAATTTTGTGTATTTGGGAAAACCCAAACTGTTGTTTCTCTGCAGTCTTGAGGCTACCGAAACGTTATGAGAAGCTTTTTGGCCTCATCCTGCAAACACTTCTGCGTGTGAATAATTCTTTGGTTAAGCGAGGCTCTTCACCTGTGCGAATATTTGCTTAGTAATTAGAGAGTGCTTTTGAAATGCCAGATCCTGACATTCCCAGCCAGACCTCTCTGCCTGTGCCTGGCCACAGCAGCATTCCAGCCCTGCTCTCAAAGCTTTCAGAGCCTTGAAGCTCTGAAAATCCCTAATTTAAAAGCGAGGAAAAAAAATGGTCTAAAGTGTTCCTGGCACATATCTTCAGTCGAGGATGTTCCACAAACCCAGAAGGGAGTAAAATTCAGGATTTTTGTAGCCTGGATGATGCTCAATGTCTGCAGAGGGATCTGGCTCTAATCCCCTTTTCCAGTGCCCCAACACGCTGCCCTCCACGTGGGACTGCCCTAAAATACCCCGGGATTTTCCCTCCACGGCACTTCCAGTGTCAGGAAAGGCTCAGGAACAGCCGTGTCTGCTGCTCCCAGAGGTGAATTTTGTATTTCCCACGAGATGGCATCAGCAACCACTTTTATTTTAACAGAAACATCTAATTTAACACTTCCAGATAAAGATTTTTCTTGTCTTGCTTCTGTTTTTAAATGGGAACAAGGATCTATAGCTGGGCTGGGGGGAATCTGGTTACAAGGTGCTGAAAACTCCAGGCTTGGGCTGTTTCCACCTGCCAACCCGAATATTCTATGAAACAAACCGGATTAATTTGCTAAATCAGGTCAAAAAATTAGAGAAAAAAACAGGTTGCAAGGGTTAAATGAAAAGAACTTTAGGTGAACTTCCCTCTGTGTGGCTATAATCTGTTGATCTAGGCCGGTGCTGAGGAACAGGATCTCTTTTTTTCCCCTTTTAAAGAGGAATTGTGGGTTCTCTGCACCGAGCTTGCGCCCATTTAGGTAATTTCCTGTCCCATTCTTACAGAGTCTGCATTGAATAGGAGCTACTATGGTCAATTGCAGGAAGAAACATTGTTTTGGGGGCTAAGAAGGCTTGTTTATCTCATTTCAGTCAATATTCCATCCTTTTTGGGGTGATTTGTTGATTTAATCCCAGTTCAAACTCAATTAAAGAAGCAGTGATGGATACCAACAGAAATAACTTAATTCCTATTAAATTTTAAATGAGCCACCATGTCTGATGTTGCCCTATGCGCAGCCCTTGATGTGCTTTAACAGTTATTTTAAAAAATAAATAATAAAAATGGAAACTCATTGCTGCAGAAATGGATTGACTGTAACATACAAACCTGGATAAAGAGTTCAAACCTCAAATGTTTCCTGTCTCCGTGCTGAGGCTCTGATAACTCCCTCTGACAGAAAGGTTTGCGTTGTTTTTTAAAATCATCTTTTATGCTGCTTGACCTTTAATTAACTTTGGATTTAGGAATTTGATAAAGTGGAAGTTTATCTAATCCCCTCACTTCTCAATTCCATTCTCTTCCCCAAAGCTAAGCTTTTTTTTTTTTTTTTCCTAGAGTCCAGAGAGAAGTAATTTAAATTCTTGAAGCTGCTGGTGCCACAGTACTGATTCCTTGACCCGTGGTGCTCAAGTGTTTTCCTCTCTGGCACCCAGCACAGGTCAGGTCCCAGTTTCCTGTGCTGGGAGCAGGATGCAGCCACGGGAAGGGGCAGGGAAGGAAGCTTTGCAGAGCCACGGCTGCTGAACTGCTGCCTCCAGTCCCAGGGTTTTAAATTTGTGCGCTGGTCCTTATTAAAATGAAATTATTAAGGCTCTAAAAGACCTCCAAGACCGTCATTCCAACCTTCAAATGGACTTGATGATCTTGGAGGTTGTTTGAACTGGGTTTGCCCTGAAAACTTTGTTTTGCTGAGCTGTAGTGGGTGTTGTTTTCTTTCTCCTGCTAAAATACTATATTCCCACATTGTTTTCCACAATCCCAGGAGTCTCAAGCCACACACTCGAGCCTTTCCCCTTCAAGTTTCTATTCAAGGAAGAGAGAAGGAAACCCTGACTCTTTTCCCCGGTGTTTGCTTCATTTCCCAGGCTAAGAGGGAGGAAGCGGTGGAAGCAGAGGCTGTGGATTGTGCCACCTGCCCCTGCCAGCCCCTCGTCCTCCCTGGGCAGGAGGGGCAGCAAGGTGTTTTCCCAAAAAAAAACATCCCAGCTGCTCGTGGGCACCGCGGCGTTGGGAGGGCTGAGTGTCCGTGGGGCTTCTGTCGGCGCCACTCAAACCACGCCGGAATATTTTGGGTTTTTCCTGGAAACCCAACACGCACGGGAGGAGAAATGCCAAGCTGGCCGTTGTCTCTTTGGCAGAGACTGTTCCTTTATCCCGTGGGGAACGTCCCAGTCTGGGAGTAAATCATCCAACTGATGAAACTCCAACCTCTAATTCCATCATTTATCTCAGACTTCACGCTGTGCCGTTAATATCAGCCTCAGTCCACCTTGTTGCTCCCATTAAAGTGCCCAGGGCACTGTAATCCCGTTATTTTATGGGACAGACACAAATGGTGCTCGGTAAAGCAGGGCACAGCTCCAGAGCTCTGTTTTGTTTCCTCAAGGGATGTCATTCCCCAGCCTTGCCTACTACCGCCAATTCTTCCAGCGTGTCCCAGGGATACTCGATTATTTGGATTAACTTTGGGGCAGGAAAAGAGGATTAGGAAGCAGAGCCGCTCTTTAATGCGTGCACGGAGACGGGTTACATCAGTTCTGTCTGTTTACAGACTTGCCCTGCTGAAAAACAATTTTCTAAAGCTGTTAATTATTCTGAATTATTTGCCAAATTACTACAAATCATTCCTGGCTTGGGACCCACCAGGAAGACAAAGGGGGAACTGTTTAGGTGGCACTACCTTCAGTCACTCACATGAGCTTTCTCCTCCCTGCTTGGCCAAATTCTGCCTTCCCAAAGCAAAGACTCATGTTTACAGATTTAAAATATTTATTATCTGGAAATTTGCAGCTCTTGGATAGGCCTAAAGCTTCTAGGGATCTTAGAGACAAGAATTATCCAGGAGAGCTTTCTATTCCTCTCCTTCACCCTGCCTGGGCTGGAAGTTCCATTACTGAGGCATCAAAATGATTTTTTTTTTTTTTCCTCGCATGGTTCTTTTTGAGATGAAAATTTTTGACTTTGGATTCTGTCAGCCCCATCGGGGTGAAACACTTGGGTATTTCAGACTGGGAATTGTCTCCTCCTAAGAGGCAAGGAGTGGAACAAGGAGTGGATGACTCCAAGGAGCACAAGGTTGGAATTGGGCTGTGCTGGGATGGGGGCTCTGCCAAAGCCCCTCGGGGCAGGGCTGAGCCCGGGGGTCTCTCTGTGACAAAACTGGAGCTCAGGGGTTTTACTGGGATCATTTAGGATTCCCAGTAGGAGCTGGGCATAATCCAGGTCTCAGCAATAAAGCAGGAATGGCTCCTCGCCCCTCTTTTGGGAGGAAGAATGTTTTTCTCATTTCCCTCCCCACTTTTCATCACCGGTAACTCTTTTTATTTTCCTTGCACCTTTGGTTCCACCTCCTTCCAACCTTTGAAATTCATCCAGGTGGGATCTCACCAGCCTTCCCACATTTCCCTGCGTGCTGTGGGAACACCCACCAGCCTAACGGCACCGTCACCGCCTAATCCTGGCATTTGTAAAGGAAATTTCTCCTTTTTTCCTCTCTTTTTTGGTTAAATCCGGGGCTGTTCCCGCAGTGCCAAGAGCTGCCCCCTCCAGCCTTCGCTTCCTGCCATGCCAAAAAGTGCTTTGGAACCTTGACCTGCGGAGATCCGAAGCTTTTCCACAAAATTCCACCCAGCCAGGTGATCTGAGGGCTTATTCTGGGATGTCAATACCTGCATTGTTGGGAATGGGAAGAAATCCCACCGTGCCAAAGCAGCTGGATTAGTGCTGAGCTGCCTGGGAATTCCAGCCTGAACACAGACCTTGTGCAAGGACCTGCAAATCCCAGGGACCAGATCTCAAATGGCAACAAAAATAATCTCTTGGCACGTTGCTTTAAACGTTTGCAGAGGTGTGGAAGGGATTTTTCCCTTTTATCCGTGATTTTCTTCTTCCAAAATGGTTAATTTTTGGATTGAGGCAACGGTGAACGTTTGTCACATGGAGCATCTCACGCTCTCAGGGAAAAGCATCTTTTACCTGCTTATTTCAGGAAGAATTTGAGGGAGATTTTCATCAAAACACCCAAAATAAAAAATTCCTTGGTTTTACAAGATTTAGGCAAATATTCTACTTCCCACACTGGCCAGCGGCGTTGAGTGCTGGCACATGGAATTCCAGACATGACAGCCTGAGAGTCTTTGGAGATAAAAATGTCACTTTTTTAAACTAAAATTTCTATTTTTAAAGAACTAGAACCTTTTTTAACATGCAGCTGGTCTGTATTGTGCCTTTCCCACCGCCATCCTCAGTTATTGCCATCTTCCTCCCCAAAACAGGTCATTTTGTCAAAAAATCCCTTCAGCTGGGGAAAAAAAACTTCCCCTTTGGAGGAGAAAATGAAAAATAAAAAGTCCGTGGGGCTCACGGGAACTGGTTTGGGTTATTTTTGGAGGAAATAAAGCTGAGGATGTTGTCACCTTTTGGAGGGGAATCCCCTGATTTAATTTCTGGAAGTATCCGCGTATCGAAGCCGACCAAAACAGAGGAGGATTTGATCTTTGCCTGGAATTCAAACCCGGCTGCATCCCCAGCTGTTCCACAGAAAAACACCGGGAGCTTTTTAAGCCAAGAGCAGCATTTTTGTTTTTTTGGTCAGTAAATTCCCTCCCACAGGAGCCCCAGGCCGGGCTGTGCCATGTCAGGGCTTTTCCTGCCCGCGCCTCCTCCGGCCTCGCGCCGTTCCCGAGCCTGGGATCGCGTCCGTGCCTGCGTGGGCCGGAGAACCCTGTCAGTCTGCCCTCTCATTAGCGCAGTTTGGGGTTAATTGACACACTTTGGGGTTAATTAGACACGTTTCCCTCCTGTTGGCAGTAACCAGCTCTGAGTGGTTTCTGTTATCCCAAACCAGCGCAGATCCCAAATCCCAGCTCCGTCCTCTGCAGGAAAGGGGATCGCAGACCCGGGGAGTCGGGCTGAGTGTGGGGTACCAACCCTTCCATCCCAGTCCCCTTTTTGGGGCAAATCTAGTTATTTGATTAATCTGGACTTTTATCACGTTGTTTTCATCACAAGAAATCAGGGACAGATTCCTCAAGTTCTGGGACAAGAACATTAGGGCTTGGCACTCCCCTTTTCTACCAAGTGAAAATGCTTTGGAATACAGAAATCTCAACATCTACGCTCATTTTTGTTCCTTGTTTTTTATTAAAATCCTGCGCCACTGTTGCAGTGCCCTGGCCCAGCCCTGGTCCTACACAGTAGGATGGGCTGGGCCATGTGTCCCCCCCTTTCCTGGTGTCCCCAAGGTGGGGGGGCGGGGGGGTGACAGCGACTCCCATCCCTCCCCCGAACAGAAAATAAATTAGAAAGAATGAAAAAAAAGCAAAACCAGGGAGATGGGAGACAGGGAGACCTTGCCACTGCAGTGTGGGGACATGGGGAACCCTGTCACCTCTGGGGTGTCCCCTGGGAGACACAGGGACCCCCATCACCCTACTGGGGGCCATCCTGGTGACACGGGGACCCTCACGCCTCGACAGAGCCGGGGCAGTGGGGACCCCGCACCCCAAGGGGAGGTGACAGCTCGGGGTTGGGGTGTCCCGCGAGGGTCTCAGGGCCGCCCCGGGGCCGCGGGCAGCAGCAGCGGCTTGGGGAGCACGGGGGGCTTCATGGACAGGGAACGCTCCAGAGCGCCGGGCCGGGGTCCCCAGGGCGGCCCCCCCGGTGCCCCCAGCGAGTGCATGCGGGTGAGACCCCGCGCCGGCCCCGGGGGGCTCACGGGGGTCCCCCCCAGCGAGCGGCTCTGCGCCAGCGGCCGCCGCGGGGCCGGGGGGCTGTCGGG
>WBMY01001216.1:983175-1007678 GCA_013397315.1 Donacobius atricapilla | reverse complement strand
CCCCCCTCCAGCTGTGCCCGCCCCCTCCAGCTGTGCCGCCCTCCAGGGGCCAGCTCCCAGCTCCCCTGTGTGATTCCCAGCACAGCCGTCCCATTCCCATGCTTCAAAGTGAATCACCAGTTGTGGTGTGTATTTTCTGCTAAGAGCTAGAGAAATGCTGCGTGCTGCAGGGATTTGCGCAGCACGCCATCTCACGTTGAGCTTTCCTGACACAATTAATGCCTTTGCTAAAAGCAAAACTGGTGTTTAGTTGCTAATTTCAAAATTTAGTTTTTCAAGTTTTCTTGTAAATTGTCAAATATGGATTTAGTTGTTCAACTAGAAAAATTACAGCTTCTTGTAAAAGTAGGCCCCTGGAATACTTTAAGGAGACATCATTCATTTTGAGATAACAGTTTACTTGCTCTAAAACACTATTTTTCTGTACTGATACTCAGTATCACTCAATAGTGTATAATTAATGGCCAAGTAGTTCCCTGTGTGCCGGTAAGTAGGGTCAGTACGCCAAACCTGTTTGAATCATTTTCAGGAGTTGGAATGCCAGGAATATTTTCATGGGTATACTCTGTCCAATGTCCCTGGTTGTGCAAGGTGATATGAAATCTTTGTTGTCTTGAAGCAGTTGGCTGAAATCCTCCTCATCAGCATTCTGTGACTCATCATGAGTAGGAGAACAGCATGTTCTCTAAGTGGATTCAGAAAAGGATGGAGAGAAAGTGGATAAAGGTGTTTGTGGGCAGGCAGCTTTACTCCTGGCTTGTTTGGTTTCTCTGCTGTACAGGCTAGTCGTATTTTGCTTCTGAAATGCTTGAGATATAAATTCCAATAAAAATTTGCTGGAGCATTCCCATTTTTTCAGTAGCATGGTGTCTTGGACATGTAGGGGAAGAGGGGGTTGTGCTTAAAGGTTAATGTACTTAATGTGAGAGCCCTAAAATAAGTGAGTTAATAAATGATGTCTCTATCTTCTTTTTACAGCTAAGAAGATGAATTTAAAATGTTATCAGATGTTCTGTTAGGCTTTATTTGAAATTCATCTTTCTCTTGGCAAGACACCAAGCAGTTCATGTGATGGTTTCCTTTTGGTCAGCCTTGGCCTTTCAATGAAATTTTCAGAAATACTGTTTAGGAAATACAGGAAGATTTAGGGGGTTTTGTTACTGTTAAATTGATGGTGACACTGTGTTTTATATGACATAGTTTGTTCTGCTCCTTTTTAAACAGTTTGGGTGTCCTTAGGGAAAGAGGATAGGTGGGCTGTGTAAAAGTGAGTAACTGTTGACGTTGCAGTGCACAGATAATCTCCAAGCTCCCTATGGTTCAGCATCAGATAGTATTTAGGACGTTTAGGAAGAGTTCTTTTGAAAGTGACACATTTCATGCAAGCTAGTTTTATTGTATGTCAGCAAAAACCTATTTACAAAGATTTGTTGCACATAACTCAAGTTCTGTTTATGATCACAGACATTTAGTTCTTGGTTAAGAATTCCTTTTGTTCAATTCTGTATGCTCATAAATGCCAGAGGGGAATAATGTAGAGAATTTTTCTGTAGCATCTACTGTGATAGTGATGAATCAGTGTATTTGTCTGGTTTTGTAAAAAGAATGTTTACAGATATATCTATTTCTTTTGTAGTCAGACGAAATTCGAAGTATTTGACACTGACACAGACCAAGTGGTGAAACATGGTCTTGTTTTAAAACAGTGTATGTTTTCTTCTACCTGCCCTTAGGTCTCACTAGGAGGTGTTGATCTCACAGTGCGTGTCCTCACAACAGGTTACTGGCCTACCCAGTCAGCCACACCAAAGTGCAACATCCCTCCAGCTCCCAGACATGCTTTTGAAATATTTAGAAGGTATGTGTTACTACAGATCTTTAGGTAGAGGTTTCAAGAAGAAACTTTCTAAACTTAACCTGTACAGATGTTTTGTTTACCAGCTTTACTGTTAAAGATGTGCTGGCAAACTGCTCTTGTTCAGCTCATGTCAAAATTAGAGAAGGCAATAGTTGCATTATGATGCTTGAGATTTTGGGAGATTTTAAATAGAATACTGACAAAAGTTAACGTTTTGAAAAAGCAAAAAGTTAAAAATGTTTTAAGAATGTACTTAATAGCTCCAAAAGGCTATGTAACTTTTTAAATGTATTTCCTCTTCAGTACAAAATATGAGCTTTACATTGTTTTCATTTCAATTCTGTTACAGATTTTATTTAGCCAAACACAGTGGGCGACAACTGACACTCCAGCATCACATGGGTTCTGCAGATCTCAATGCCACTTTCTATGGGCCTGTTAAAAAGGTAGAGAATCAAGATTGTATAAATATTGTACCTTTTTTAAAAAATAAGCAAATGCATAATTTTTTGTAACTTCAGAATTTTGTAAAATAAAAGCAAACCCATTGAGAATGTAAGAATAAGATACCTTCCATCATCCTTATAGTCTGATTCTTTCTTTGCAGCAGTTTTGCTTTGACTTTTTTCCCTTCTGAATCTAATTTGAATGTATCATTCAGCATCATCTTTTACTTGTAGAAGAGCAGTAGATGTGATCTTGAAGGGACCTCAGTCATTTGAGTGGTTTGGATTTTATTTGACTGTCGGTGAAAAGTGAAAAGAAACTTAATTATTTATCTTAGCCAAGTTTAGCCTGCTTTTCATATGCAGAGTGCAACATAGACAACATTTTTTCAAAAACAAGACTTTAGCAATTTATAGAAGTACAATGCTTAATTTGTATGTGTAAAGAAATGAATTTTGTAGTGATTAGACCAGTACTAAAATGCTAAGCTCGAGCTAGTAATGGCATGATGCTTGGGAATGTAGGAGGCAATGCAAAATTAAAGCAAAATTCTTACAACTAAGTATTAATAACATGCACTTGTGAGGATGTTGAAATTGTGTTACATAAATATGGTGATTACTTGAAAGATAAGCTTAAGAAAACTTAAGAGGGTGGACAAGTAATGGAGCAGGGGCCTCAGAGGTGGTGAAGGCTCCATCCTCAGCAGTGGGCAGTGTTTGGCTGGTGGCTGTAGGTGACGTGCTCTGCAGTGGTGGTTGGAGCACGGGGCCTCTGTGGGCTCAGTCTCCTGGCCTTGTAAGGCAGCTGCTGCAGGAGCATCCTGCTCATGCCCCCAGGGGTTTGCTTTGCTGTCACTCCTGTAGGCTGACCGCCTGGAGAAATCTTTCATCATGAAACTTCCATCTTACCAGGATAAAACATTTTTCAGTGAAGAATAATCTAACAGTAGTTTTGGAATTTTAAAATAGGAAGATGGCTCAGAAGTCGGTGTAGGAGGTGCCCAAGTAACTGGCTCGAACACACGGAAGCACATATTGCAAGTCTCCACTTTCCAGATGACAATATTAATGCTATTTAACAACAGAGAAAAATACACGTTTGAGGTAAGTGGTGTGGTTTTCTTATCTGATTCTAAATAACTGGTTTGGGTACTTTCTTGTCCTCTTGAGTTAGGCATTTGAAGATCAGGTGCCTCTCATTCTATTTGACTATGGATCAGGCCAATTAACACAGGAAGCAGATCGTTAGCAATGCACCAGGGAAGCAGTTCTAGGAGAGGAAATTTTTGGGGAGAAGGTTTCAGAAATGTTTGAGAATTGTGAGCCCTGGGTGTTCTAGGCCATTGAGCTGTAGAAAAGCTGAAGTTGAAATGCAGCAGGTGGCTCCATTTCCTCATTTTGTCTCTGAGAAGCTGGATCTAGAGGCCAAAGGGTGGAGAAGTGTTTGTATCCTGGCTTCTTGAATACCTAAGTAAAATTGGCAGGCTGGACTGAGCTGGAGGATGAATCAAAGGACTTTCAGCCCTTCTTGGAGCTGATCAGCCAAAAAGGACAGTGAAGAAAGGTCTGGATAAATTCTTAACAAGGAGACTAGAGGAAAGGTTGCCATGTCAGCTAAGAGATGATGATGAAGAGGGCTTTATGAGAGGAGGAGGATCATGTGCTTTGTTGTGTGAGTATTATATGGTTACACTAAATTGATAGTTTTGTTTTGGACATTATCTTCTGTTTGAGAGAGCATTATAGCCTTGAAAAGCAGTACAGCTGCAGTTTGGAACAGTTGATTTCCAGGTTTTCTCATCTGCTTTTGACTGTGCTGTGCATAGCAATCATTTGCCTTTTTGTTTGGATTGTGTTTTCAGCTTATTTGGCATACTTTTAGCTTGTTAATAAAGAAAGTTTCTTTGAAATGGTCTCAGTAGTGATTAAGGAGGGCAGGATTTGATAAGAGACTCTTAATAAACTACTGATAATTTAAAACATTATTTTAGAACACAAAGTCCTATGTGTTGTGAAATCCATTGCAGGAGCATTACAGCTTTGAGTACTTTGCAGAATATTTGAGGGAGTGGAAACGAGGAGGGTAACTTAACAGCTTTTTTTCTTGAAGCTGATTTTGAAATTGGGCTGGTGGCTGCCTTATTCCACCAATTTACAGGCTTAATGAGTAGTAGAGCCTTACTCATATATGAATAAATAACACTTGGGAGAGCAGTGAAAAATACAGTTTTTAATACATGCTCTAAATTGTACTTTATTTACCAAGACTAGATGATAGAGAAATATGTCCATCTGCTTTTAGGTTGTATGTTTTGTTTATTTCTGGTTTGGGAGTTCTTAAGCTCTTACTTGGTGTCCCACTTGAACTAAAACATTAAGGAGGCATGTTTGTGTTATTTGGTTTCTTTGGTGAAGTGTGTGGGAGTTGTCTTTAACTCCAGCCAGGAGAGCTTATGAAAACTTCAGAGGAGAATGAATTTTATCTTTGTTCATTGATTCTTGGATACCCTGATTAACTGCTGAATGCTGAGCAACTATTCCTTCTCTGTTGTGTCCGATGAGTGCTTTCAGTGCAGCAGAGCATATGAGCTGACTTGTGTGTGCTTGTGTATCCTAAAACTGTCTGAAACACAAGTGTTTCTGCAGATTCACAGCTCAACAGATCCATCTGAAGTTGCCTTCACAGCTGAACAGACTTTGCTGTTTTATTTTGCATGCAGTGTGATACTTAATTGCAAACTTGATAAGATCCTCATAATAATCCTAATAGCCATTAGGCCATGTGATTAAGGAAAAAACTGGGATACTGATAATGCAAAAATTATCCATAATATACTATGGAAACTTAAAAGATTGTTGCATACATTTATTGTATTCTTTACAGCAACATTTCTTTTGTATATGCAGAATAGCTATTGGCCATATAGGTGTAGGTTAATGCTGTTGAAGTGGAAGAGGAAGAATCTTCATGCAGGCCTTCAAAGAATGCCAATGCTTTTCTAACAAAATCAGTTTTTTCTAATCAAGTCTTATATAATACTCAACATACTTTTCAGTTGATTTACATGACAGCTCAGTATTTCAAAAGGTGAAATGCTTACCTATTGTAATGACATCAGAAATAAGTGTAGTTCTTTATGTTTAACAAACAAGCAATACAAATGTACCATAGTTGACGTTAAGTTGTGGAATAATTCCACAAAAATGAGAGATTAGAACCGTAAAGTAGATTACCTGTTCCCTGTTTTGCTGATGTCTGCTTTGGAAGGTACACAAGTTGCATTCTGTAAGTAAAACTAAAAATAATTTTTATTCTTTCAACAAAATGACAAAATTCTTTTCCTTTGGATTTTCCTGCACATTTTCCTTCTAATAATCTGTTTCCCTGTATAGAACTGACAGAGTTCCATACCTGGAATGATCTCGTTTTTAGCCCCCTGACAGAGCTCTCACTTGGTAATATATTAGCTTTGAGATTGTGTAATCAGTACTGCTCCTATGCACAAATCTAATGTGGTCTTTAAAATAAGGTATTTTTGGACATGGGGAAGAAGCATGCATTTCTCACTGCTACATCAAATATCTACATAAAAATATGTTCAGAACAATGTTACGCTACAGGCTGAGGGAAAGAGAGCACAGGAACATCTGTTATCCCCATTTACATTCATAGCTGCATTTTTTTTATTCAGCTTGAAATTTTTGGCTCGTTCTGAGGCAGCACATTGCAGTGCAATTCTTTGTGGTCCTTACTTCAATGCTCACTTAGAAATTCTAGAAGTGAAATGGTTCAAGTGTGTTCATGGCTCAGCTGCCGAGTGGAGTACAATAGCAAATACACAGTGGTTTATATAAGGATGGGTAGCATGAAACCCCCTCAAATTCCCTTTTGGCTCTTTGTTTCACTTTTGTTAAAAGCAGAGTGTGTGTATATATATATATATATATATGGCCTTGTAGAACTGATGTTGTTTTGAAATTATTAACAGTAATTGTTGATCAGAAATCAAAGTTTGGGAGCCTGCATGTCACTGGCATTACCTCTTTAATAAGCTGGGTTTGGTTTGTAGTCTTTAAGGCTTTTCATTTATCTAAACTCTAAAATCTGGCCCCTTCCCTTGGTTTGTTAAATTTTATGCTGATCAATTGATTTCAGTAAGATTTTTTTGTTGTGACCATGTAAATGATTATAGTTTCTTGTGATTTTTTTAATACTACTTTGTGCTGAATCTGAAAAAAAAAATGTGTGAAGGTGACAACTGTGTTTTAAATAATGCAGCAAAGGAAGAAATATTAACTTTCTATGAGCAGCTTGGGAAGAAACATTTTAATACTAGGAAATAGTTAAAATATGTGGATATTGACAACTTATTTCGAATGGTGTAAGTATTTCTGAATGCATTATGCTAAGAATACTCTTAAGAACATATCTGTATGTCCAAATCGTATATAAGCAGAAGGTACCAAAAATCCTGACTTTTTTTTTCATTTTGGACTTGGTTATTTTACTCTTTTTACCTCATTCCAGTTAACTTGACCTTACATCAAAAACAGTTTCATCCGATTTCACATAAAGTCAACACTCAGTGTGTAGTGTTGAGTCAAGTTGAAAAATACTGACTATTTTGTCTGGGCCTTGGCATCACAGAGAACTGCTAGTGAGATGCTGTGCTTGAGGTGCAGTCTAATTCCTGATAAAAATCTGAGTCAAAGCCAGTACATCCAAATCACTTTTATTGTATGTTGTCAGTGGTGCCTGAAGACAGAAAAGTGGCTGTTTTTTCTGGGTTGATTTAAGGAATAACTTGAGTATACGCAAGAAAAAACATTATTTGATAGAATTTAGTTTGATTTTTCTGGTCACTCTTTAAAGAACTTTTAACAAGTGGTTTATAGTTCTTTACAGATCTTAGCATTTTGATCACTTGGAGTTGTTACTGCTGTTTTTAACCTGAGGTCATGTCATGAACTTGCGTGCCATGAGAACCAGGAATTTCTGGGGACAGTGTAAGGGATTGATAGTGCCCTTGGAACCAAAGTTGGGGAAGCTGAGAAAGGGATAGCTCTTGTGGCCAGCTGCATGTCTGCGAGGTTTGTTTTTTCTCTTTAGCTGCTACAAGTCCCTCAAGAGTTTGAATGGGAATGTGAGATCAGAAGTGTCTGCAGTTTCCTCAGGCTAGAAATAGGAAGAAAAGAGATGAGGAAAAATGAACTTTGGCTGAACGGGAGCTCAGTAAAAAACACTAGGTCTGAGAGAGCAGCATAGTTGGCCTTCTCCTAGAGCATATTGAGGCATCATTCTGCATCCAGTGTAATTTATTTACTAGCTAATGACCCCTGTTGACTTGCCTAACATCCATATCTCTGCTGACTCGCTTAAGAGCACTGACAGAGGTAAACCAGGTTATGTACATGTTTTACAAACAGTCGTCTTCAAAGTTCATATGTTTGCTGCACTATAATGGGCTCTTCTTGTGTTTCACCTGGAGAAGTCCTAGCCAAAGGCATCTGGGCTGTAAATAAATTGTTGGAGTTATTCAGAAGGGAGGTATGATGAATCTAGAGTATTTATTTGTATGCTGCAGTGAAACCAGACATTGTTTGCTCCATTTGTAAAGATCTCTTTAACAGCGTGGCTGAATGCGAAAGCATTTGTGCAGCTCTTGGTCAGAATTGGTCATGAACATTGTGGATGTTTTTTATCACTGAGTTAGTCAGAAGGTTTGGTTTCACCCTGTTCAACGAATCCTGGAAACAGTTAACAGATCTTTCAGCCCTCTCAGAAACTGCAGGGAAACGGAACAGCTGGTTATTCATTCTTCTCCTTGCAGCTCATGGTGGCTGTTCATTTGACAGAATTTGCTGTCTGAGTGCTGACCCAGGTGGATCATTTTGCACAGTACCCACCGAGACCTTGCTGCTGAATGAGTTCTGACCTTTCAGGTGCCACAACTGTCACAGTATTACTTTTTTAAGCAATCCCTGATGTTGTTTGCAACACACGATACTTCTGCCACAGCCACAAGCTAACTAAGTGTTCTCCTTTAGGAAATTCAACAAGAAACTGATATCCCTGAAAGAGAACTTGTTAGAGCCCTACAGTCCCTTGCATGTGGCAAACCAACACAACGTGTTCTCACAAAAGAGCCCAAATCAAAAGAAATAGAAAATGGTCATATATTTACAGTGAATGATCAGTTCACATCTAAACTACACAGAGTCAAGATTCAGACGGGTAAGTCAACTTTATATTCTATACTCTTGCAGTCCCAAATCTGCCTTAAAACTTGAAATTATCTTTTGCAGGATTGATGTCCACAGAAGTGAGAGAATTTTTTTTCTTGATGACTAGTTGCATCAAAATGAAAATTCAAATGCCAGGAAAAGTGTGGAAATCAATTAAGCCTTTTGCTTTACAAAATTTGTAATTATTTCTTATGGGAAATACTGAAAGAAAAATAAAATACAAATTAAATAATAAAATGAAAAATATGCTACTGATTGATTCAGAAATAGGAAAATTGCCTCATAAGTTGCTGTACTGCAGTGAAATGAATGATTTTTTAGTCCACGATACAACAGCCATTTTCAAGTACCAGGTAGCTTATAATGGTTTTGGGCTTAACAAATAAGGGAAGCTGAGTGTATAATAACCACTTCATCAGCTTATAGAAGTGCTGGTGCTTGTGCCTGTAAGCAGATCTGAGTACTGTTCAAATTCTAACATAGTAGCAATTAAATAACAGTTTGTTATCTTGTCAGTTGCTATCAAAATATGCCAGAAAGTGTTAATATTTCTTGTGGCTGCTTTTCATTTAAAAAAAAAATCAACTTTGAGAATGTCAAAATTCAGGAAAATATAACTTGATGTCTAGGTGAAATAAATAGCGAAGCTAACACACAATGAAATGCGTTTGAATTTTGCTAACATAATTTACATTCTCTTACTTTCTTTAAGTTGCTGCCAAACAAGGAGAATCTGATCCAGAAAGGAAAGAAACAAGGCAGAAAGTAGATGATGACAGAAAACATGAGATAGAAGCTGCTATAGTTCGGATAATGAAATCTCGAAAGAAGATGCAGCACAATGTGCTAGTAGCAGAGGTACGCTTGTACAGAGTGTTGCTTTTGCTCATTAAAGTTGCACAGCTCTTACTGACATGATTCTGAAAGGCTGTATTTAACCCATCCTTTCTTTCTCCATGTCTACTGCAGACACACCTAAATCCTTACCCTTCACTTTAGGATGTACTCACGGGTGTATCTAATTTTCCTTCCTACTTTGAGTGCTGTTATGATGTTAAATTGCTTGACCAGAGATCAGTGTGCTTAACATTATTTTTGGCTTTGATGTTGTTACTGACTGTTGGGTCCAGGTTTGGGAGATTTGAGCTCTTGGCCGAGAGGAGCAGTCCCGCTGCTTTTCACTGAGCTCACACAGCTCCAGGACACTGCACATTTTGCACTCCTGAAGTCCCTCGGAGCGGTGAAACTGGGAGCATCCTCAGGCTGTGACCATGCCTCTGTAGAGCTTTGAATCACACCCCAGCATGAGCAAAGAAAGTGGAGGGACTGTCAGGAGTCTGCAGGCTGCTTTTGATGCTTCCTGGTTGTCGCCATCTGTGTCTTAACACATTTTTCTGGTAGTTGTGTTCTCTTAGGGTAATTCAGGATCTTACTTGCGCTGTGATCTTATATTGTTGGGTTTTATTTTGTTTTAGGTAACTCAGCAGCTGAAGGCCCGGTTCTTACCAAGTCCAGTTGTTATTAAAAAACGTATTGAAGGACTTATTGAGAGAGAATATTTGGCACGAACACCTGAGGATCGCAAAGTATACACTTACGTAGCATAAAATGCGTTCAGAAAATTTGATTTATTCTTGGACTATACTCTTCGCATGAACTGGGAAGTTCTTTTAAATCATTAATATTAAGATGACCATCTTCTCTATTAAATTACAGTACATGTTCTAGACCATTCAGATCAAGCCTTTTACTCCTTTTGAGAGTTTTTGACATGAATTAATTGAGCTTCAGGCTTTTCAACGTTATCCCTGTAGAGATCATCCTTACAATTCTTCGGGAAAATGTGAATGTGCCGCGTTTGTTTTCAATACTGTATGAAAACAGAGAAATAAAAATGACTTTAGAAAATACAGCTCATTTAAAAAAATAAATTTGTTGGAATTTCATTTCCCCAGATCTTCAGTGTTGATGTAAATGTGTTTCTGTAGTGTTGCTTAGCACTTCGCGCATTGTATAAGTTGGGTTTAAAAGAAACCACGAGTGGTAAGGCAAAATTCCCACTTACCTTGCTCTGCTTCAAATGTTTATTTAACTAGACATGTTTAATTTAAATATTTGCTAATTTTTGAAGACCCAAGAGGACAACTTGAGCATGTTTCACTCTTCCTGCTGCACTCACTGTTCCAACAACATGAATCAGGAACTTTTGGGGGCTCAGAAAAGACCATAATAATTTTGGCTTTCCCTTCTGTAACTTGAGTTCTTCTAAATTAAACTCTATATTGATTAGGTTTTTTTCTGGTTTCTTTATAGGAAAAAGGACAAGATTTTAGTGTGTATAAACTGTATAATAATTTTTGCTGTTGTACTCACTGCTGATGGTGGATTGTACAGGGCGGTGTTTTTATTTCACTAAATGTAGACAAAATAAATTTAAAATAAATGGATTTAGTGTACACAAACAACTAATTCAAGTGTGTTAGAGTACAGGGTTGACAATCTTTTGGAACTAAATACTGTCCCCTGGGGAAATGTACTGGGATTATATTTTGTTAATAACCATCATAGATGGATCTGTAGCCCCAGGGCTTCCCATCACAAATGCATATTTCAGGAGATTAAAGTGAAGCCAGCGTGCACTATTTGTTTTTAAAAACGCATTTTAAACATGCAATAAAAAATTGTTACTGTAATGAAATTTTTAGTTCTTACCCTGGAACTTTTTTTTCTTCTTGACAGTATGCTGCAGAAATAGATTAAAAATAGCAGTTTGGTGGCATCATTCTTCTCACAGTTAGACATTTTTGAGCGTGCATTGTCCTGCAGTTTTTATTAAACCGTATTTCTGACATTCCAATGCACATATTCTGTGCTTTCCCAGACATAACTCTTGTCTGCTTTAATTCAAAACAGTATTTTTTGTCTTGGTTCACATTACTTCCACCCATTTATCTTGAAAGATATAGTTTGGATGGGCTTTCCAATACGAAGAGCTGGAAATGAAGCAAAAAGAAAAGCTTGGTTGTAGAGCATGTGCCAGAGCAGTCCTTGATGGGCTGTGCTAAACAAGTGCGTGGTGCTGGTGCAATGTGCCAGTGTGACTGGAGAATGTTTTTCACAATGTGCCCACAGTTTTACCCCTCTCCAGCCTGTCAAGGTACAAGTCCTGGCTGTTTTTCAGGAGTAGGTTATCTCTTCTAAAGAGAGGGACTGGAATTAGGGTGATATTTTAGCTTGACTATTTGGGAGCTTTTTTTACGAGGCTTTAGGTTTACTGCACACCCCCAACACACCTACACATGCACGGAGTAGTTATTGAATCAGCAGAAGGAGGTGGTGGGTGAAGAACTTTCTTGCCCTTTGTCCATCAGGATTTAGCCACAAAAGGAATGAGCTGGGCCATTGGCTCTGTTGAAAAGGTGTTTTCTGGCTGTTGGTAAAACACCTCTGTCTGCACAGTGCATGCAAATCTTCAGTAGAGAGGTGGTCATTGTTTAGCCAGTACAACAGTATAAATACAGGGAGCTGATCTGGAGTTTTGATTTTGTTCAAAGTCATTAGAAGCATCTTCCTTAAAATGTAAGTCCTTCTTCCATGTACCAATATGAAGGTTTTCTTTTATGCATAACTGACTCTTCATTAGCATCAATGTTATGATATTGCACATTTATGTTTTCCCATGTGCTTTGCAGGGAGAAATGGGTTCAAGTCCTTTTCCCTGTGACGTTGACAGCGACATGAGAGTCGTGATTTGGGACAGGAGGTCTTTGTCCTGTGCATTGCCTCTGTGCTTCTGTTGTGCATCAGCTGAGGTTTCCTACTTCTGGTGGCTTTTGGAAACGCTGGGGCTGAATGTTGTGTGAATGACTGTGCAATTAGGTGTTGAAGAATGTGTTTTTAAAAGCTGTGTGGGCAAGAGTGTTTGCCAGAAGAACAGCAGGTGGTGATGGCTGTCTTCAGTAACAAATATTAAGAGCATGGTTTCTATTTTAATAAAATTTTGAAGACACTGTTCCGGGACTCCTGCTGAAGTCAAATTTCAAAAATATGCCCTTTACCATTGAACAACGAGGTAGAGGATTGAAAAATGGAGAATGTGAAAGCTCTGCTAAGACAGAACAAGACATCACTAGGGCTGTACTTAAAGTGAATTTGATGTTTACGTGTTTGTATGTTAGTGGGATTTCATTTACAAGCTATAGTAGAATTCTGCTAAGCCTTTTTTAATTTCTATGTAAAGCTTCTTTGTAATTTTGTTAAAATTTCATTAGTAGGATTGTAGTTACATGTGTGAGTGCAATAATTAGTAAGTTTGGTTTCTTTGCATTAATGTTCAGCTAAATGCAGTAACAAGACTTAATAAACATGGAGTTTAATTCCTTGGAATTTTAATAATTAAAAGTAGGGTTTGAGTATTATAGCTGTTAGAAGATGTGTAGGCATGTACTTTCCTTGTACACGAGTTTATTTAGAAGGATTGAGAGTCTGCCTCATTTACCATCATAACAAATGTGATAATCCTGTGGATCCCTGATGCAGTTTTGCTCTTTTCCGTGTTCACTACCTTTGCAGCTTTGATTTACTTTGTGTCCCCTGGAATTACTCCATACAATTTCCCCACTGGCCACAGAATAAATGAACACCAAGCAGACCAAGTCTGTGATGTTCAGAATGCAATTATCTTTCCTCACCCCTTTTCCAGAGACCAACTTGGCTCTGCTGGCCTTTAAGCTTCCAGTGCAACACAATTTGTTCTACTTGCCACTGCTCATTGAGAATCGGCCACTGCTGTCAGATTTACTTTCCCTCACCCAGTGCAAACAGGAGCCTGGCACTGAATATGCTGGATGACTGAAGTATTTTGATTCACGTGTATTGTAATCAAACTGTGTAGTACCTGGTGGGTGGCACTTCCATGTATGTATGTATGGGAACCGAGCCCGTCATAGTGCATCGTTTTGGGGAGAAGCTTGCACAGAGATGAGGTTCCCATCTTTTCAGAAGTACCAGAAACTGGAACTGCTTGTGGCTTCTGCATGTGCAAAACTGGCCAGAACCTCTCTAGGTCAATCAAACCCTCGGGCTCTGCTTTGTTCCTTGTGGTGCTTAGAGGCGAGCTGGTCTCAGATCCTGAGCTCTGCCTTCCACGGAGCCCTTTGGAGCGAGGGTTTGACAGCCTAGAACTGGACTCAGTCGTGTGCACAGCTGGCAGCAGGCATCACCCTGTGTGTGTCTGGGACAAAGCTGAATTTCTGTTGATACTGTCATTTTCATAGCTTGGACAGTAAATGTAATAACCATTGTGTTCAATCTGAGGGGTGAGTTTAATGGTTCCTCTGTCCTCTGGAATGTGTCATTTGAGAAGACTGTAAGATGCAGAACTTACATACCCAGTTGAAAGCTGGATAAAGGTACAGGACAATACTTCTACAATACACCTGGTTTTCTGTGCAGGGAAGTATTTGTAGATGGTGGCCCCAAACTGCATTTAATATTCTGAATCTTTCAGCTGTGGTTTGCGATTGGTGTAACTGCATGGACACGGCTGGACCTCTTGCCCCAGGACAGTGAATGTTGTGCTGGCATTAGTATGTGTCAACTATATTAACAAGTTCACTTCTGCTCTTTCCTTCCTTCCTTTCTTCTCCAAAATGGGCTTTCGCAGGGAGTAAGTCCATGGGAGCCAATGCATGCAGTAGCTTTGAGATGAACATGGAGCTTATGGGCAGGAAAAGAAATAACATGTGAACATACAGCAGTGATGTTTTGTTAATCACTCTTTCTCCTGCAATTTGAGACAACTTTTATTCCAGGTACAACAGATGCAGAGGAACGCTCCGATCTTGCAGGTACTCTCTTCTTGCTCTGTGAACATCGTCCTGCTGCGATTCATTTCATTTGTGTGCCATCTCCTTCAAATCCTGTCAGAGCAGTGATGTTTGCTCTGTCAGGAGCTGAAGCAAAGGTGGTGAAGGCTCAGGGCAGAAATGTTCAGGCAGCAGAGTGAGCTGTGTTTGCTCCGGAGGGCTGTTTGCAGTCATCGTGCTGGCTGCCTGCGGGGAGGAAGGTGCATCTCTGGGGAACCGACGGAGGGCTGGAGCAAAACGTGTTCTGAGATCGTGCTGGACGTTAGGGGACAGAGGGGTGCAAACCGCAGGTTTGCGTGTACCTGGTGAACATGAACCTGTGCTGGTGGCTTCGGGGCATCCTGGGGGACTTGCAGCACGGCCTGTGTATTGTGGGCTGCCGAGCCTGCGGTACAGACCTGCTCTGAACAGCCAGAGGTGTGACCCGGGCTGCCAGGGAGCCGAGCCGGCCACAGCCCGGGCAGGGACCCGCCTGCCCGCTGCTCTCTCTCACAGGGCTTCCCAGTGTGCTGCTCCCTTTTCTTCCACACCCTCTCCTTGCCTCGGCCGAAGCTCTGGTAAGCACCCAGCAGTGTCTTTAACAAGCTGCTCCTGCAGTTTGAGTCTCAAAATTTGTAAGAATGTGTTTGGGAATAGCATGGACTGGCAGGAAAAGCAACTTCCCATGTGCAGGAAATGTTTGAGGTGAATGAGGACTGATACTTATATACATGGTGTCAGATGATGAAACAAAACATTGTGAGATCTGTAAAGGGAATCTGAAAATCATGACTTTTTAATCTAGTCATGGGACACCTTTTTAAGTTACCATGCCAGATTTTATTTCTTGATTATATTTCTTAGAAGCTGAAAAAACTTGAGATTTCCACAGGCCACAGAGGGATGTGTATTAGTTGGCAGTGATAAATATATTTGTGTTTATTATTTATTTCTCCCTTACTGTAACCACTTCTTTAGGTAAGTGTGGCACAGCTGGAGTGACTTATGAGACTTGGCATGTACTGGGAGTGTTGCAGATCCTGAAATTGGAGTGGGTTTCAAGAAATGAACAGAAAAATATCAACAACCCTGTCTAAGGCTGAAATCCTGGTGCCTTGAGCTGTTGTTCCAGCAGTCAGTCTGAAGTTACACAATATGACAGGACTTGGGCTCACTGGTTTTTACCTTTAAAAGAACACAGGTATTGTGGAAATCAGGGGGGCATTTAACCTCCCACAATGAGTATTACCTGAAATCTTGGAAACAGCATATATCCTGTGCGTGTTTCATGTTCTTCAAGTGACGAGATTTGATAATGAACTCTGATGTTTCGGTTGTGTAGAGGTTCTTACTGTGAAGTGCTGCACTGGGCAGAGTCCCACTGATGCTGGAGCTTGCTGCCCAGGTTCCCCAGTCAGCAGTGCGAGCTGGTCCCTGCTGTTGTGGTACCAGGGGGAGTGTGACAGGAGGGGCAGCTGCGATGCCCGAGCAGTGTCACCCGCTGGATTCTGGAGCCGTGAGCTCTGGCGTGTTCAGCACCGGTGCTGTGTGCTGCTGGCACTGCCCTGCTCCACCCTATGGGCACTGCTGCTGCCAGCAGGGCCGGCAGCACCAGCGCTGCTGTGCCACTGGTGACTCGGCCGAGCTGGGAAACTCGCCTGGGACACCTGCAGGAGTTCATCCCAGGCCCAGCCTGCGGGATTGAGTGCTGCATGCTCCACGAAGAGAGAGCTCAGGGCTTGTTCCTGTGAAGGAATTGCTGCTCGTTGCACTCTTGGATGAAGCTGGAATTGTGTTCCTCTGGGGTGCAAATTTCACAAAGAAGGAAGTATAAATTCTGATTCTAGGAAATTGTGATTCAAATGAAGCTGTTGGTATTTTTTGAACTGGAACGCAGGTAAGGGAGAAACTGCGCCACTCTGCTCTTGTCTGATGGTTGTGATATAGAATGATATCAACATGGAATAATATTTATTCTCAATCTGCTCGGGTATAATGGCATCATGAAAGGAAGAGCAACAGAAAAATGAGCTTTTAGGAATTGGTGAATAATAGAAGAGAGTCAAAATACTATCCCAAAGGATAGGAGATAGGCTCCAGGTTCTCATATCACTTTGCTTCTGTACTTTTTAGCACCTTTAGCTGCTTTGGCATCTTCTGCACTTTAGCTGCAGTAACAGGTGTGCTCTGAAAAATCCATGGATGTGGTCTTACTGCCCAGGGACCCTCATGCTTTCTGTTCAGGTGGGCTGTTAGGATCATGTTTAGTCTGGTGGTATTTTTATCCTCTTGTTCTTAATCTTAGTTATTTATTCTCATTAGGTTAGTACTTGAAGTCTCAGTTTTGACCACACTGTATTTATCTGATATGTGGAAAGCCACAGCATTAGTCCTTGCTTTAAGGAATTTAGATGTAAATATGATAATGTGAATGTCTCTATATTTGCAACCTTTTAAATTAAGACAAGTTTTCCAAGGACAGCCCAGCTTTTTTAGGGAAGTACACACACAGACTGGTAAGTGTAATATCTCTGCCTCATTCCACTCCATAAGGCACTGAGGTTTAGGCTGGTGCTTCTGGTCTTCTCAAACACAATCTGACCTTTTTTGTTGGGTGGTTTGTTTGGGGTTTTTTTTCACGGGTTTTACCTGGAAAGAAAATCTTGCGAATGTGGTGTGATTGTACCTCAAAGCAGTATCTGCCTGGGTCTCCAGCCAGCCTGACAGTCTGCCTGCTCTCAGCAGCTGTTTGTCCTAAAGCAAGAAGCAAAATGCTGCTCAGGAGGGAAAGGCCTGTTTCACCTCCCCCAGTCCTGGAACTTCTGACCTGGACTAGCTGTAGACAGGACAAGGAAGTTGTCTGGAGAGCCATGTGCTCCTGTTTGCCTGAGTAAAACTGAGAGGGAGAAAAGGGAAATCTACCAGAAGGTGCAACTTCCAGCCCCTGTTCATGTATAGCATTCATTTTAGCAGTCCTGGTTTTAGAAGGAAATATTCACAATAAAAAGTCCTGAAGTCCTCAAAGTGATGCCACATTAGAGCTTGGTGGTGCCTTACAATAATGGCTTTTGAGTTCATGTGCATATTTTCCTTTGAAAAGTTACCAGAACATGCCCCATATTTGTTGGCTGTTTGGATCTGGCTTCTTTTGAAATTCTATTAAAGTTGAGGCTAATAATCTGCAGCTTGTCTGTCACAGCATTTGGTATCAACTTAATTATGCATATCTGCAATTCCAGCATAATGTGGGACCCAGGCCAAGACTTCTTTTAATTAGAAGTTTGGGTGTATTATTCTGTATCTCAGGAAGGTTGTCTTCAGGAAAGGGAGTAATTAGAAGCCTTCACAGTGCGTAGGTCTGAGTCGTTCCTTAAGCTGGAGCTTGGCCTCGCTGGCGAGGTCACCATCTCCTGGGGACTGGCTCTTAGCACTCAGCAGGGTGCAGTCACGCCCGGCTCTGCTGCTGGCCCTCCAAGAATTCTGCTTCCAGTTGCCTTCAACAATGCTAAATGTAAGCTGATTAAACAAACAATTCACTGGGCCCTGCAAGTCTTGGGTTTGTTTAGATCCCCCTGTTTTCTTTTTCTGGAAGATTTTTAATTGAGGTGTAATTTATATAAAAATTGCTGGGTTAAATCTTTCAGAAATGAGCCCCTGAAGCTGGGCACTTAAATTTCCATCTAACAGGCTGACTTCTCCCTTGTCCCACTCTGACATGTGGAAGTGGATTGACACTGGGGCAGAGGGATCCATCTTGGGTCAGTGCTAAATGTTGGCTCTTTGAAGTCAAGACACCAAGAAAAGCTGAGACAGCTGGGCTTGTTCAGTCTCAAGAGGGCTGAGAGGGGATCTAATAAATGTCTATAAGGGACAAAGGGAGGGAGGGTGTCAAGAGAATGGACCAGGCTCTGCTCTGGGGTGTGAAGCAATAGGACAAGAGGCAATGGCAGAAACTGATGCCCAGGAAGTTCCACCTGAACGTGGGGGAGAACTTCTCCACTGGGCAGTGACTGAGGGCTGGATCAGGTTGCCCAGAGAGGGTGTGGAGTCTCCCCTCACTGGAGACATTCCAGAGCTGTCTGGACACAATCCTGTGCCCTGTGCCCTGTGCTAGGGATGATCCTGCCTGAGCAGGGAGGTTGGACCAGATGCCCCATGGTGGTTCCTTCCAACCTGACCCATTATTCTGTGATCTTTGCTAACAAATACTTGTTTCTGCTGTAACCTCCAACTGGCTCATTACATTTAGTGGGTCTTGGTTTGAGTGCATGGAGTGTTTTGGGTTTTTGAAAAAATATTCTAGAGGAACTGAAAACTGAGGAAAAATGGAGCTGTCTGCAAGTGCCCTGTAACTGGTTCAGGACACATAACTTGGTGAGACGAGTGTGAAAACCAGCCAAGGCCATGCAGTGCCTTTCTACAATGTATTTGTTACTACTAGGAAGCTCATCTCTGCGTCTCAGTGCTGCTCTCTCAGCCTTGCCCTTGCCCCAAAACCTGTGCCACCCGAGGATAACTCTGGTTACTGCAGTCACCAGGTGCACAGGGCAGGTGTGCTTTAGCCCTGAGTGTCCCTCTGGCAGCGTGTGCCGTAGTGCCGAGGATCCCTGTTCCCTGGGAGCCGTGGCTCAGAGGAACCTCTCTCACTGCACATTTTACCTCCTGCGAGCCTTGGAGCTCTCCCTGCCTGGTGCCAGCCCCTGCAGCCGCGGTGCTGCCCGGCTGAGCAGAGCCCTGGCAGCAGCTCTGCCAGCTGGGACAGGCTGCAGCCTGGGACAGCCTCCTCTGCTCTCTGCAACCCCGTTCTTCTTTCCTTTTCCTCCCTGCGCCTGTGTGTGCTTGGATCCTGGCTCGCAGTGTGTGCTGGAGCTCTCTGTATTTTCTGCCTGCCGACAGACCCTTGCTGGATTGCTGCTTTCTGATAGCTGGCTAAAAAGAAGAAGTAAGAATCATTTGGAAGAGAAGTCTTTTAATAAATGCAGTAGGTTAGATGGGGTTTTGGTCATTAAGTCTTTAGTTTCCTCCAAAGGGCTGATGAATTGGAGTCACGGTGTTTGAAGCCAGAGACAACCTCTGAAAAGACTTTTGTATTCAAGTAAGGCCTTAATCTTGATTTTTTATCTCAGTACTGTGTATGCTGTATATAATTGTCATCTAGCAGGTTAATTTTGTAGTTTTGTCCTTGTTACAGGCAGAGCTTGAGATTGGCATAAAACAAAAAAAAATGTTTTAAAAAGAAATTAGGAAGCCTGAGTCATGTATTTAATGAGGCCTTCTCCCAAGGTGCTTAGGTAATACATACTCAGTCTCTCTCAAGTTAATTATGTTCTAATAATCCCTGTAAAGTACCTTCCTTACAGATGTTGCTCTGAACTTATTAAATCCTGTGATGCATCATCAGTTTTGGTGGTGTCAGCTGGAGCAAAGGGCTCTGAGCAGTGCAGAGGACTAGGCATAACTTAGGAATTGATTATGAAAAGGAATTTTTAATTATTGTGCTGTGCCTTTCCACTGTAGGATTTTAGCCTTACAGCAGACAGCATTCTCTGAGGCTTCACAGCATAAAGTGTTTATTAGTTGTTTGTGTTTGGACTTGAATTTGTGCAGGGCTTACCAGTGTATGCATTAGTGCCAGATACAAATGTTCATATTTGTCCTGCACTTACACCCAGCTGGAGTGCCCCAGCAGCTTCCTGTATGTTCTGGTGTGTTACCAGTCACTGCCATGTGGGAATGGGGCCTCAATTTTTCTGAGTCCCATATCAGAATTGTTTTCCCCTTCTCCCCTCAGCAAAGTGACTTTTCACATAAGATTGAGCTGCTTTTTTTGTAATCTCTTCAAGAAATCTTTCTTGGCGTGCTCAGTAGGTCACTGTGAAAAATGTGCTTTTCCGTTTGGCAGCCAGACTGGAAAGCTAGGGGAAGGGGAAGCAGAGAGGCAGGCAAGTACTCACTCCTTTCAGGGACCAGAGTAAAATCAGCACTTTGCTTTTCTTAGAAGATGCAGCAGAAGCCAGCGCTTTGTTCTGGTGGCAGCCATCCCTTTTCCCCTGAGACCAGCAGTGGGTGAAGGGTCTTAGCTCACCAGGCTGCAGCAGTGAGGCCCTTGCACCCAGGCTCTATCCCAAGGTTTGGGGGGAGCAATAGATTGGAGGCAAGGGGAGGGCTTGAGGATACCCTTGTCCGAGGCTGAGGAGCCTGGTTTGAGCCCTTCCCCGAGGATATTTAGTTGTCAGAGCAAGTGGAAATGGCACAGAAGTGTTTGGTGGGTGGTGGGGCTGCCTCCTCTGAGGGAGAGGCTCGGACAAAGGCTGAGGTTCAGCTCATCTCATGCTCCTTGTAGAAGGACTGATGGATTCTCCTGACCAAGAGCTGCTGGAGAGCTGAAAACCAGGCCTAAAACTGTTCTCCAGGCAGCTTCATCAGGGAGAGTTTCTGAGCTGGGATTATTTCCCTGTCTCACCCCAGCAAGCACAGAAGAAACACAGGGTGGAGAGTTCAGGATTTAACCTTTATTGTGAGTAAGGCTCAGGTTTTTGGCTGTTGTAAAAACAGGAGAGATGCTGCACACCTTCAGCTGCCTCTGTGGGAGGCACCTGCCCATCTGGAAAACAATTTGGCTCCCCCTGGCCACAGCGGGAGCAGGAGAGGGCCAAGGTTTCTGCACCATTCCCTAACCAGCCCTTCCTCTCCATAGCGGCTCTGCAAGATTCACGTCCCCAGTCCTCTGTCACCATCACCACACTGCTGCAGCTGCCCACGGGATTTTGTCTGGACTGGAGCAGGGATGGGGCCGAGAGCTGCACAAGCCAGCAGCGATGCCACTGCAGGAGGAAAGCAGCCCTTGGCCCCCCTGCTCCCTCCTCACTGCCCAGAGAGGGAGCAGTTGGCAGGCGCAGGAGTGCGGGTGCTGCTCCCAAGGAGAAGGGGCGTGGGGCAGGCACTGGGGCTCTGGTGTAGTAGCAGCCCGAGGGATCACCTGGGGTGGGAATAGAGGAACCTGCTCATGGGAGCTGCTTCCAGCTACAAACCAAGCCCCGATGAACTTACTCAGTTTCAGTGTTTTCCTGTACAGGCAAATTCCCCTGTTCTTCACAGGCAGGAAGGCAGATGACTGCCTGCCCCTGACCTGTAGCAAGGAGTGGATGAATCATTTCCTTTTCCATATTTTAGTGAAATTGTGTTGTTCGGAGCTCATCTAGAGAATTTTAATATTTTGAGCACTTGCACTCTTCACCCTCTTCCTGCAATTGCCTGAAGGCTGGATTTTGGTTTTGTCTCTCTCCCAACAGCGGTTGTTACTTGCTCAAAGTGTTGACATCAGGTGGGTGAAAAATATTTTTTCCTCATTTTCTAGACAGTCTTTTTTATTTTTATTGTACATAGGTGTCAGTGCAGCTTTTAAAGCATAAATGTGAGTTTCTACCAGTGAAAGGGATCTCCCTAAAGGAAACCAAGGCATGGCTGCTTGTACCTTTAGGCCTTGGAGATTTTACTTAGTTGACTACAAAGTTAGGATCTTACTAAAAAGAATAGTTCAGAATTTTGAATAACAGACTTATTAATGCCAGGATTTCTTAGCAGTGAACTACTGCTTTGTGTGCTTGGCTGTTTGAGAGGGAAGTTGGCATGCCAATAGACAGAGATGTACTGCTCTTAATTAGATGGAGCTGGACAGATCACCAGAGGCCCCAGTTTTGATTTAAATACTGGCTACAGTGGGGGCAGTTCTGTATAGGAAGTGGGTTTGGTTTGACCTGTATTGTGTTGCTTCTGGGCTGCCAGATAGGGAGATGAAGGGACAGTGTGATTTATTGTCCAGATACTAGAAGAGACCTGAAAAGCAGTATGTTTTCAGCATTCCTATTGTAGCTTATGCAGTAAGCTAGGTACCAATGTGTAGCCCCAAGGAGCAAGAAAAAATCCCCTTGGACTTTGATTAAGGCTGCTGATAACATGGGTATCTCAGGGAAAAAAAACCAAGGATGAAAAAGAAGCATAGAGGGCACTGAAAATGGGAAGCCTGGTACCCAGCTTTCATGGGCTATGTACCATAACCCAGGACCTGGTTCCCACTTAGACAGCAAGCTGCCTTTGTTGTGAAGGGTGTAACTACGAGTTGAGGTTTTTTCCCAAAGCTCCTCTTTCCTGATTTATATCTGCCCTTATTGTTATCTATTATGTTCACATGGTTGGGTTTTTTCTTTTGTTATTTTGTTTTCCTTCCGTGTTTTCAAAGAAAAGCTTATCTGTGTGCCCCAGAAGGGTGGGACTCACAGAGGTCACAGGCTTTTACAATGAGCCTAAGCCAGCCTGCTGACTACAAGAAAATTTGCTGAGGGTTTCAGCCATGAGTGCCACATGGGCTTTGCAAAAGGCAGTGATTGCACTGGTGGGACTCGTCTGGGTCTGGAGTGGCCCCTTCCACTGCTAAGAGACAAGTGAGCATCACCTCATCCTGGAAAATCATTGCTTGTGTTCTGGTGCTGTGCATCTCTGCTGTCCTGCAGTGTGATCGACAGGAGCAGGGGGACACAGAGCTGTTTCTGGACACTTGGGTTTCATGTTCTCAGCGACGAGAGCTCCAGAGCTGGGAATGAGCCTCGAGCCAAGCTCCGCTGGGATGTGACCTGGGACTGCTCGCTTAAAGCCTTGGCACTCTGCACCTGCCCCCTCTGCATGCTCCCTGTGCTTACCCACGTGTTTCATGCAGTTACTGCAAAGCCTGGAGGGGTCTGAACTCATTCTGTCCAAGGCTCAGAGTACACCCTGGTATTCCTGAGGCAAAAAGTAGAAGGAAGGCATCAGTTTGTCAGTTTTAGTGTTCTGCCAGAAGTCTTTGCAATGGATGATGAAACCGAGTCTCTGATGACTGTGCATCTCCTCACCCATTTGGGACGCTCATTTCCTCTGCAGCAAACCCTGGATCGGATTCTGGATTGGCTCTGCCTGGACATTCGCCTTTTCCTGGTGTCTGAGCGAATTCCTCCACCGAAATATTATGAGCGATACTGCAAGAGGAGCTGCAGCTTTCCTGGAATATCCGTCGTCCTTTTTCTGCACGAGGACCTGGGAGAAGAACGGATTTTCCAGGTCCACGAGCAATTCCAGCGCCCTCCCTGGCGGTACCAGCGTGCCCAGTTTGCCAATGGGCAAAGCCCCCCCTATGGGCCATCCCACCAGGACTTCTATGGCCTGGATGAGCAGCTGCCCGTGTGGGGCATCAGGCGGGTGCACTGTGGCCCCGAAATCCTGCGGGTCACCCTCTACTGCAGCTTTGATAACTACGAGGATGCCGTGAGGCTCTACGAGATGATCCTCCAGAAAGAAGCCACTCTGCAGAAAAGCACTTTCTGTGTCTTTGTGCTGCACACCACCCCACACGTGGCCGTGCAGCTGTGCCTGAAGCAGCTGCCCATCGGGGTGGCGGCGCAGCCCAGAGACTCGTCAGCCTTGCAGTTCAAGGTGCAAGAAATCGGGCAGCTGGTGCCCCTCCTGCCCAACCCCTGCGTTCCCATCAGCAGCACCAGGTGGCAAACACGGGACTATGAAGGAAATACAATTCTGCTCAAGGTATGTCTGTGGTGCTCTCGAGAGGAGGGTTTAATGCACTTTTTTCCAAGGAAAGCAGGACTGGTTCAAAATGGAAATTATGATTTTGTTTCATGTTCATGTTTTCTTTTGAATTTGTGAATGCAGTAATCTGCGTCTGCCAGTGCTGTGATGCTGTTGATAAATATAAGCACTGATCCTTGGAATGTTTTTATACAGTTAAATTAACATCATTACTGCTTGCCTGAAATGCAGATTATTAATGCTTTCTGGGGCACGCTAGCTTAACATCTTCCCTCCTCTGCCTCAAAAAAATGATTGTAGCCGCCTAATCTTTTTCTGATAAGTCATTGCTGTATAAATGGTTTTCAAAGCAGATTTTTGATATCCAAAACCAGAAGTTTTGTAAGTGTAATGTTGATACAGCACTGCCTGCAATTGAGGTGGTGAGATCACAAGTGAGTTGCAGTTGGGCAAAAGTGATGAAGAGATGCGTCCTAGGAAATCTCTGCCTTTTCTGTTGAAGTGTGTGGTCCAGAGGGTATATAAATA
>WBMY01001216.1:934778-978278 GCA_013397315.1 Donacobius atricapilla | reverse complement strand
TCCCCCGGCGGTGTGTCCCTGTCCCCCTGGTGTCTCCCTGCTCCCGGCGGTGTGTCCCTGCTCCCCTGGCGGTGTGTCCCTGTCCCCCTGGCGGTGTGTCCCTGTCCCCCTGGTGTGTCCCTGTCCCCTCGGGAGCAGCAGCGCAGGGATGGCGGGCGCTGCGCGCTGGCGGCAGCTGCGGTCCGAGCTCGGGGGCTTGGGCGCCCTCTCAGCGCAGTGCCAGCGCCGCTGCCCCTCAGCCCCCGCCGGCCCAGCCCGGGCAGTGCCCGGACCCCAGCGGGAGGGTGATGCTGCTCATGGCTCCACTGCCTCGACGGCGAGATGCGAACTGCCTACGCCCGACCCCAGCCAGGGGTCCGTCTGCA
The DNA here is from genome assembly GCA_013397315.1 of Donacobius atricapilla. Lineage (NCBI taxonomy): Eukaryota > Metazoa > Chordata > Aves > Passeriformes > Mimidae > Donacobius > Donacobius atricapilla. The sequence goes on along the minus strand of WBMY01001216.1, from coordinate 977,913 downwards.
CTCCTCTGCCCGAGCTTTGCCTTTCTGCAGCATCTGTTCTCCAGGCCCAGCCGCGATCCAGCTCCTGAGCTCCTCATGGAGCTTCAATCCCTGTCCCCACCCCGCCAGCAACTGGGGCTTTTAATCCTCACTTTCATTAACATGAAATTAACCTGATAGATTAGAAAGCAATAGAGGTACTAATAACAAAGAAAGCCCATTTCTCTCTCGTTCATTAATTTTCTCTGACAGCAAAGTAGTCAATTAAGGAGATCTGTCATGTAAGTGACAGGGGAAAATAGTTAAGAAGAACATGTTTTATTGGTTTTTGGCAGCCTCAGTCACTGATGCTGTGCAATGTCACGTGCAGTTGTTACTGTGCATCTGCTGTGTGTAAGGAGAGTTGATATAGTACTGACAAGCTTGCTACAAAGATGTTTTACTAAAAAATGCTATGAATTCTCCATTTTCATCAGTAGATGAGCACTGAATGGTCACTCTAGGACAGAAGTGATGGAGCAGGGCAGGGAGTGAGGTGAGGAGTGGGACCTTGGCTTTGGCAGAGCAGAGCAGGAGGAAATACAGAACATTCCAGGTCATGGCTGTCTCAGTGCCTCACTTGCAAAGTGAATTATGACGCTCAAAGGCACTGAGGCTTTGCTTTTCTCTAATCAGGAACAGGAAACTTTTGCTGAAGCCAAGTGAAGCCAAAGGAGAGGTGTGGGCTGTGAGAGGGACACAGCGGGCCTGGGGTCTCCCTGTGGTACCCTGTATGTGTGGCACATATCCTTCTCTTCCCTCCCATCATTCTGTGCAGGTTTGCAATCAGAATTCTCTGCAGCCCCTTTTGCCTGTGGTGCTGCTGACACTGCTCAGGGGAGGAAGGCCAATGCAGCCTGGAGCTCCCTGCCCATCCTTCCTGGAACCTCTTGCACACAAATTCAGCTTTGCAGCAGCTCTTTGGGCCTGTGTGGTGAAGATGTAAAGTCTTGCTGCTGGATTTTGCTGAGCAAACCTCCAAATATTAGTCATGCCAGTGTGACAGAGCAGCTGGGGTGGGACATGCAGGAGTGGAGCATGTACGTGTTAGGGCAAGGGGCTCAGCTGGGATGGAGCTGCCCAACTTGTGCATGCTCCTATGGGAGCTCTGCTTTTTTCCCTTCTCAAGACAGAGTTTTCCTGCAAGGCTTGCCAGCACCTTTCTTTTGTCCCCAGGGAAGCGAAAACCCATTTTTCCTTCAGTCTGTGGGGCCCCGATATGGTAAGTGTGGAAGGCACATCCCTGTCTCAGAGTGCTGCTTGTTTGTGGCCATCAGGGAACACAGGAGGAGGCCTTAGCAGCAGAAGCTTCCTGAGGATGGGGTAGGAGGCACAGGAACGGCCTGAGTGCCCCCCGTGGGCAGGAACCTGGGGGATGCTGTGCTTCCATTTGGCCAGGTGCCTGCTGGCTGGGGGCTGTGTCCCGCCCTGCAGGGGCAGGGCGTGCTGGAGGTGCTCCGCTGCCCTGTGGCCAAGCACACCATGGAGGGAAACCAAATGTGAGAGAACGAAAGTGCCTTTTGCATGAGCTGCCTGCCAGCTGCAGAGTGTTCCTCAGGTGTGCCTGCAGCCTGGGCCTCAGCAGCAAGCTGTGTCCTGGAACTGTGCTCTTCTCAGTGGTAGCTGCTCCCCATCAACTTTATTGTCAGGAACTGCTGCTTGTTTGCAATGCAATATCCTAAATTAAACACCCCAAATACTTGGTACCTCGCTGAAATGTCAGAGATATTCCCCACCCTCCAAAACGTTGCAGCAGGAATACAGAATAACAAAATACAGCAGATAGAGCTTCTTTCCTGTTCCCAGGTGTTCCCAGGTCTTCTTTAGGTGCAGAGGATGCCCCAGATCAACCTTCTTAAAAAATCAATTATCCTATTTTTTAAAGAGAAACAAGGATCACACCCAAGTGTGGCAGGGTATCTGGAATGAAAAGTCAGTGTGGCAGGAAGCAGACAGAACGGATATGTTGTCCGGGGCACTGCCAGGAGGCAGTCGTACCTTCCATGGAATTTCTCAACCTCCCCTTTCATCAGACTCCTCCTGACAGCACAACTGCATTGCAGTTTGCTGTGCTGCGCTTCTGATGTTTAATTCTCATTATTTGAGAGAGGTTTTGAGAGGTTTTCATCTCCCATTGAGCACTTGTATTAATATTCCAGTTCAGGATCTCAGTTCTGCTGCTGATTACAGGCAGGGACAGATCCAATTCCTATTAGGGTGAATTTATATTCTTTAAGAGTCCCAAAAGCTTTCTTCTCCCCTATCACCCTTCTTCAGGCACTGGCAGCCTGGCTATGCTGGGAGGTGATTAGGTTTGTAAATTTGTTCCTGCAGACACTCAGTGACACTGTTCATTTTCTCATCTCCCTTGTGCAGCTGAAATTATGACAGCCTCGCTTCTTTAATTGGGAGCATCTCCAGCAGCATCTCAGCATCAGAGGAAGCCTCACAGGGCGCAGGCCTGGGGAGACACGGAGCAGGCAGGAGCTGCTGGGGCTGTTAGCTGCCACAGCTGGTGGAGGTTGATCCTTGCTTCCCAGAAATGGAAGAGAGGATGTGAAATACCCTGACAGCTGACTGGAGGTGAAAGATGCTTGCTCTGAAGTAATCTTCCCGTTGGCCTCACTGGATTTCAGCACCTTGGTGAGGAGAAAGAGGAGAAAGTCCCTCCTTGTACTCCTGCCTTGGGTTTGGCTCACTGCTGCTCTCTTGGGAATGGTGAGAGACATGGAGGAATGATGAGGCACCCAGAGCCTCCCAGCCCTTCTAACACTGCCCCTTCTGTCCCTGTGTCACTGTGCCGGGAGCTGGGATTGTCCCTGGGCGAGGTGCTGCTTGGTCAGAGGCTGCAGACACAGGAGGGCTGCCATCAGCCTCCAGCTGGACCTGCCATGCTCATGGCCTTCACAGGAGCGCCCGGGTTGGGAGCTCAGGCCATCAGTGCTCATCCCTGATCCTTTCCCAGCTTCCCTCCCCTCCTGGCAAGGCTCCAGTGACTGTGAGAGCAATTCACTCACAGGTGTTGGGCAGACCCCCTGAGCCATCCTGTCCCCTTGTTGGTTTTTTAACCTGAAGCTTCACCAGTGGATGGTTGCAGTGGAAGTGCGGTTTGTGGTTTTGCTTTTGCTTTACCAGAATTGGCTTAAAATGCCCCAGGGATTCTCAATTAAAACAGTAAAAAAAAGGGGAGATTATACTAAAGGAAACTCCAAGGATAACACAAAAGATTCTGAGTGTGCAGTGAGTACAAAGGGAAAGTATTTTGGCCATTCCAGTGGCTGGAAGTTTCATTTCCAGTCTGGCAGCAGAACTAAGCAAGCAGATCTTGGTTTTGTTCCTGTCCCTCCCTTATTTGTTGGCCTTGTTAGATAGAAGCATCCTCTCAGGATGACCACATGTGCTGGGAACAGCACCACCAGCAGCTTCCCTTGCATGCAGTGGTCTGGAAACTAACTGGTAATGCTCACTGGGGTGGGTGCACATAACTGGGATGAACAAATGGGTGTTATGAAACCCTGTGCTTACATGAAATGCAGCATTTCATGGCACTGATATTCCACTTCCCTGGGGGCTTCCTTGTCCACTGGGCAAAGTGTTTATTGTGTGGCCTCCTGCCAGTCCAGCCACCTCTTCAAGCTGTTGCTGCACTTTCCAGAAGTGAGTCGTTGGAAGGTGACTAATCAGGTTGGTTCTGCCACCACCAGAAGTGTCTTGGTGGAGCAGATGTACAGTGACCCTGTCTGGGCTCCACTGCGGGTCCTACTGGGCCCCCACTGGCCTTGGTGGGATGGTTTGGCCACCAGCTGGTTTCACTTGCAGGTTCTGTGGTTTCACACTGAGGAGGGCACTGGCTCCCAGCTCTGCAGTCCAGCCCCTCAAAATTGACAACTCCAGCCTAAGGCTGTGAGGGTTTCCAGGCAGTCTGTGTGAGCTGGGACACCAGAGGAAGGGGCAGGATGAGAGCAGAGTTTCCCCGGGAATTTAACTGTGGTTTTCTCATCTTGTTTTAATTTGGAGCTACTGGGCTTTCTGGAGAGAACAGCTGATTGCAGAAATGCCTCATGCTGATGTTTACCAGATATTCCTTTTAGATGGGAAAGTCATTCTGTATCATGAGAAATTTCACAAGTGTTGGGTTTTTTTGCAAGGTGGAGTGAAACCAGATTTCAGGAAGTTTAGATTTCTCACGAACTTGGGAGTTTGGCCACCCTTAGGTGCAGCTTTCTGACACCCACTCGAGCTCCCGAGCCACCTTATCCTGCAGCACATGGCACAAAGTGTTAGAGCAGTTGAGACCAGGCAGGTACCATGGGAAGCCAAGCACTTTCTGGTAGGGAAGAGCAAATCTTTTACTTCTCATTGCTGCTTTGATTCAGCAGTTGCCTCAGTGGAGACTTCTGTTTTCCAGTCTCATTGCTGAGCTCTGGTAATAACCACTGTTGTCTTTACAAGTTCTAAGTGATGACAGGCCAGAAGCCTCCCCACCATTTAATTCTTCCTGTGTCAATGTGCTGGCTTTGCTTGCCTTCGTCAGCACCCAGGGCTTTCTCTCCCTTGCTCTGCTTGCCATGACACTGAGCTGTGAGCAGGTCTGACCCTGTACTGTCCCTGTGCCTCCCCACCCAGGGCATGCCTCAGTCCCTGCACCCAGGCATCTCTTGTTCTAAGAGGTTGCATTTGATTTGTAATTTGCTGGCAGTGGTGAGGCAGGTACTCTGACATGGGCATCCTGAAGAACCCTCATGCTCCATCGGTGCCCTGTGTTGCGTTTTGTTCCTAGGTTTCGTTTGGAAAAAGGGAATTGCTGCCAAGGCATCAGTGGGAGCAGGAGGTGTGCAGGTGTCAGAGGCGCAGTACCTTGGCAGGCGGGCTCAGGTGGAGGGGGTGCTAGGAGCAGGGATGGTGGTGGGAGGACATGCCAGGGGCTGGAGTTGGTCCCTCTCCATGCAGCAGGGCAGGCTGGCCTTGAGGAACAGCTCCTGCTGCTCCTTGCTGTCCGCAGGTGCTGCTGGCACAGCCTGTCTCCTCTGAGGCTGTCTGGGGGAGTGCAGCACACACAAACCCAGCAGCAGCAGCAGGCAGTGTGACCCGAGAGGCAGCACTCGTGGTGCTGGGAGCAGAGAGCTCCTGGCATTCCAGTTTCAGAGTGGGAGCTGCCAGGTCAGGGGCCCCCGCAGGACCAGCCAGCCCGCTGGCACAAGCTGGGTCACCTCCACTCATGGGGGATGTAGAAAGCTGTGTCCCTGAGAAAACCTTGAGCCTTCAGCCAAAAAACAACAGGGAGGAGAGGAAGGAAGGAAAACCCATAAAACACTTTCTTCTAATGTCTTGCAGATTCTCAGCCCTTGCCCCACTTATCTGGCTGCTGGGCTTTGTTTTTAGCTGTTTGATTCATGAGAGCATGTTTTGGAGCCTTTTGAAGTGTGGAGACTACTTCCACCCCCCTGGTGACTCCAACCATCCATGGTGAGCCAGCCAGGTGGTGCTTCCATGGCTGTGCTCCCCAGGGAGGGGGGGCTGCTGCACCCCAGGCTGTGATAGCACTGCCTGGCAAGGTCCCTGGGGACTTGCTGCAGCTGGATTGCACACAGTTTCTCACAAACAGAGCAGGATGGGATTTTTGTCCAGGTTCAATTTGAGCTTTCCTTGATTCCGGTGTAGCTGTGAGATTCGATGGACTCCTGTATTTTCTGTGTTCTGCTGTGTTTTATGGCAGGAGCAATGACGTGCCTCAGTCCAGGCTCATCATCAAAGCCTGGGTTTGAGTTGTTTGTGAGGGAAGCTGTGTTGGCCATGAAAATCCTTTGCAAGAATTGCAAAGGCTGAATGGAGATTTCCTCCCCCATACCCACCATGGAGATCCTGGGCCTCAGAGAGGAGGATGAGGATGGCAGAGCTGGCCACCCACGCCTGGTGGCCACCTAGAGACTTGTCTACATTTCTCAGTTGTTTTTCTGTAAGTAAGATTGGTAAATTGGTAGGATTTGTCTGCAGGAGAATCTGTCATGGTTTCGATTCAACACATGGTCACTGCTTGGAGGGTGATTATTTGAAAGCATTTGTTCTATCTGTGTCTGTTTTGTGCTCTGTCTTGCTTGACCTACACCCAGCAATGCATGTTGGCTGCCTCAGCCTGTCCATCCATTACCATTAATGCTCCAGCATGTGGTTTTACTTTATGGAGGATTACACAGGGTCGCTGATGGTAATGGGAAAGGAGATGCTATGAGCATGCAGCAACCCCTTTTAACATCAACATTTCGGAAGGTTTTTGAAAGCAGTCACCCGTTGTATGTTCTAAAAGCTATTTGCCTGTAATCTTAAATTGTGATAACAATAATAACAATAACCTTGCTGATGCAGAGGTTGTGTGGGAGGAACACTGAAACTTTACTACAAAGCTTTGCCAAGCTGGAAGCGATTTTTCCTTTCCTTTTTTTCCCTTTCCATGATTGAAAGCCATTTCTCTCAGTGGTGGCCGGCAGTTCCAGCTGTGCCGTGTCACGGCAGAGCACAGGACCAGCTCTGGAGGCAGCGTGGCTCCGTGCAATGTCCTTTTGCAAAGCCCCCAGGAGGCCGCGCAGTCATTTTCCCAGAAATGTGGGGAGGCAATTGGCCTTGGGTCCAGCCAGGTGTCGGAGGAGCGACCACGTCCCCACCCAGCCCGGGTGTGCCCAGTTCCTGCACGTCTGCAGCTCACAGAGCCCGGCTCTGAGCGCGGCTTTTCCTCACAAACACCTGGTTCATCCAGCGTGGAGGCTGCACAGCCACTCCTTTTGCTGGGAAGGCCGCGATGCACCAGCCCATCGCAAAGAGGCGGATAGCAACCCACGGGGCTCCCGGGGCATAGCTGGGGCTGATGCCCTGGAAGCCCCCAGGCCCATGGGCTGAGCACAGGAGCTGGGAGCTGGCAGGCTGAGGAGCGAGCCCCCGGCTCCCGGCGCCCCTGGGATGTGCAAAATTAATGAGATTGTCACAGGCACAGCCGCCCGGTCATGGCTGAGGAGCTGCTCTCATCCCCAGCCCCTCTCCCAGGGCTTCCAGCCTCTCCAGAAAATTACCCTGTAGAGTGTCATTTCTCATGCTTATTCTTAGCCTAATCGTGCGTAGTTGGTGTGGGTTTTGGAACTTGGATGAAAGTCAATTCATTTGAGTTTAAAAATGCAGTCAATCAGATGTGGTTGGTTGGCCAAGTTGTTTTTTCTTTCACCTCATGCTTCACAGACATTTTGGTGGTCAACACTGAGAGCATTAGGGCTGAAGTTATCCAAACCTCTCCACTGGATAGGAAAATAGTATTATTCTCATTTTGTTCAGAAGGAAATGAAAATACAGGGATTTTGTACAGCTTGCCTAACATCACAGGGAGACTCCCTTTAATGAAAAACAGATCTCTCATCTCCTAATCTTACAGATTAAAAGCAACAACATCCTTCTTCCTTAATCCTTCTTTCATACACTTCAAAACTTTGCACTAACAGTTTGTTTTTGTTGGGCATGGCCTTGATAGTGATTTCTTTGAGCAATAGCCAATTCACGGGCCATTGTTCAGCGGTAATGAGCTGGCTTAACATAAATTCAACAGCATGCCAAGACTCTACACCTGAACAGGCATCCAGAGGTTGGAACCCTGTCTGATATTTGAAAAACAACAAACCCAAACCATCATTGTCTAGCAAGAAAGATGAGAACACGTAGGATGAGAATGAATGCAGAGGTACAGCATACATACAAACTGCGGTGATCTCAGGTACTCAGGCTGGACTCTCTGTTTTCTTATGCTGCACCATCACTCCCTGTTTCAGTTTTTAGAATTCCTCTTTGTCAGGGATGTGTTGAAACAATGACAGTGCCTTTATTTGGAGATGCTGGGGGCTGAGAATGGCTCTGTGGAGGCTGGTCAGTGGTGGGTGGAAGGGAGGGAAGCTTTAGCATCTGTAGGAGGAGAAGGGGCTTTTGGATGGCAGTGAAGACTGCCATCATTTTTACTTGGAGCAATGATGAGATATTCAGTGCATCTTTTTTCCATGTGAAGTAGGAGTTGAGAGGCAGGTAGACTAAAGGCACTTCTTGGTGAATCGCAGCCAACAGGGTATCTTGGAGGGATGTGCATAGTGGGCACAGAAATAATTAATGACTGGTTTTATTTCCATTTTCCTTACATGTTTACATTAACTGAACTACTGATGTATTTTTTTTTTTTCTCCCCTGTCTTTGAAGATGCTAACTACTACAGGCTGCTGGAAGATCTTGGGGAGAGGATGGTCCTACTTTGCAGGAGAATTGATTGGGCTTGGAAATGAAGTTCTTAACAGCATTCAGTTTCCACCCTTCCCCTGGTCAAGAAGTGGCTCTTCCACTTGTGTAGTGTGCAGTGCCTTGGATTCCAAACCCTGAGGTATCTTTGCTGTGCTCATCCCCTGTGGGTTTAGGTCAGCCAGCCAATGTGTGGTTGGTGCTGCCTTTCAGAAGCCACACATCTGCAGTAGGTTTGCCTCATCCTTCAGGTGCTCTGGTGCTGAGGAAGCCCCACACGCCCCATGGGTTCTCTTCTCAGTGTGCAGGTGGGAGTGCTCATTCCCAGGCTCCTGTCAGTGACAGAAAACCCTGCGGCAGCACTGGGTGCTGGAAACGTTGAGGCTGGCCCTGCTCACAGGTTGTCCTGCAGAGTTGTGTACTGCCGGTTCTGCAAAGCATGACTGGAACTGATTTTGTTTGTTGCTTGCAATGATTTTCTCCTGGGGTCATAGATTAGGCAGTTTTGGTTTGCTCTTTTCCCAGTTTGGTTTTCATTAGTATTTGACCTCCTCACTGCTGGTTCTCTTCTGCACTTGCTGTATTATAGTCATTTTGCTCTGGGCTATTTTCTGAGAAAAACTAGGACATCCTCAGTGACTTTTGGTAGATGTTATGCCTGGAAGGTGGCCCAGTGCTGTAAGAAGTGCTCCTGACTGAGTAATGGAGGAAGCCAAGAACTGAAAAGTTACAGTAGTGTTCCAATTAAAACATGGGAGTACCTCGCACCATTTCAAAGTGGCTTAGCCTGTATCACCACGGTACCAAAAGAAAGGTGAGCCCTGAGTACTGCTGCTCTCGGGAGATGGCTGATTGTGTAAATAATCACTTAAATTCGGAGTGATAGCCTGAAACCACCCGTTCTCTCTTGCCCTCGCCTTTGCTGATCCCGCTGGCAGGCAGGCCACCCCTCCTCTGTAGGGGCACAGGACATGGCTGCAGGCTCTGTACTCAGGGAGGGACAAGGCACTGCCGGGGGTTCTGATGGGCGCAGTTTTAGCTCCAGTGTTCTGCCCTGCTTTGTGTGTTCGTGTTTGCTTAAATCTCTTCCAAGAGTGTTTCCCAGGGTGATAAGATCTCCGTGGCACAGTCTCAGCAACAGCAACTGACTTTAGCCCGTCATCCATCCCTCAGAAGCCTCTGCTGCCCGCAGCAGCCGGCGGGGCGGAGGAGCTGCGGGGTCTGCCCCGGGATGGGCCATCCGTGCCGGCAGGCAGCTCACAGCGAGCCCTGGAAATGTGACATCACATCTCCTTTTAAATCCTCAGCCGGGTTATGGAGAAGGTGAACAATGACTGTTTCTCTTAGCCCACGTTCAGAGGGGTGTGTGGGGTCAGTACCTCCACACCAGATCTTATGGGATATTCAGCAACTTAGGGCAAAGGCAGTGGTGAAGAGAACCTTGGGTAGAGATGCCTGGTTTAAGTGGAATTTGGTAGGGGTGACCTTTTAGCCAAAATCAGCCAAGCCCCAGTGTGCTTTTGTCAGTGTGATTTCTCTTGGCAAGAACAGGGTCTTCTGCTATGTTTGGGAAGTTCTGCATTGAATGGGGCGGTGACTTGCTGGTGATATTGCTCTGTGACGGGTGAATACTGGAATTTTAGTGTCTCGTGCTGAATAGACATAAACTTGCTATTTTTTCAGCATGATTTCCTTTTTTATTGTATTTGTGCATTAAATCTAACAAACAATGGAGAGCCTCACACTGTGCTGCGGAAATGCTTCTATTCTCAGTCTTGTGCTCTTTTAAACATTTTGTAGATTGCTTTGTTATCTAGAAGCATAAAAGCTCCCCTGTAAATTGATGCATATCCCAACTTTATAACATTTGGATATGAATTTTTTGTTATCCATCTGAAGAAAGGATTTCAGAACCCACAAACATGGTCAGAATCATCTTGATCCAGTTTACTCCATAGTTTTGCTTGACCAAGCAAATGTTTTCTGTGTGTTCAGCAGAAGAGGGGTCAAACCCTGTATCTGAGCCTACTATTTCTGGCAAAAACACTGGTGGTTTTAATTCTTTTTGAACAAGGCTCTGCTGAGAACTTATTTTGATTTATTAACCTGGTTAGAAACAATCTGGAGCTGCGACCTCGATTCAGGAAAGTGTGTGCTCAAGTATTTCTGCTCTGAATCCCTTCAGGCTCCGTACAAAGGGTGTGAAGGAGCCTGGTGTGCACAGCAAGGCTCTTCAGAGACACAGGTCAACCAGTGCCTCTCCTCTGAGGGGTTTGGGTATGGTTGGCTCTTCTGGTCTGCGTGGGGTAGTGCGGCCTGTGCCGTGGAGTTCCCCAGAGAGGGCTGATGGAGGCTCTGCTGGGATCTACAGACTCTCCACAGTGAGGAATCCAGTGCCAGGTGGATTCCTGCTCTGGAGCAATGCTGACTCAGGCTGAGCTGGCCTGGAGACCATGACAGGCCGTGACGTATGCAATGCTCACTGGCAGGGACACTCTCTTACTGAGAACAGCTGAGTTTTGGGCATGTCACCCCATGCAGCTGCATTAAATAATCTCCTCTCCCTCTCCCTCTCTCTCAGGACAAGAAGTCTCCTCTTCCTATGTGCCTTGGGAATGTGTGGTGACACAGCACGAGTACAGCTCCTGTTCCCAGTTTGGCCCATAGCAGTATTCATGGTGTCCCCAGCGTGGGCACTGCCCAGAGGTGGACACCACCCCCAGCCCTGCAGGGGAAACGTGCACCTCCAGTGAGTGGCAGGATGAAAAATGCCTCTCATATTTTCCATGGAGCCCTGCAGCCTGAGTGACGAGGCAGCACTCATCTGGTCATGAGACCTCCCGTCCTGGTACTCACAGAGTTCCTGACTAATTCACACATTTCTAGCCAACAATTTTGCAGCGTGACTGCCTCAAAGAAGGCATTTCTGACAAAAATGGCTGGGTTTCAAGGGGTGAGAGGGAGTCCCTGCTGCCAATCATTCAATTTCTGGCCTATATTTTCTTTATAATTGCAAACTCCATAAGCATTTCACTATGACTGAAACTTTTTAATCCCATAGAGCTGACCTGAGAGTGCTGCAAATAGCCTGGACTGGCCCAGGCTCAGCAGCAGAGGGTTTCCAGCCCAAGGTGGAGCTGTCCCTGCAGGGTGGATGGCAGTGCCACTGCTGCTGACAGAGCCGTGTATGCACTGGGTGCCCAGGGAGGTGTCTGCTGGATGCGATCACTGCTTCTCCTGCGACATGGGTGTTGGGAAAGGAAACCCATGGAAACAGCAACAGAATCCAACAAACAGCCCTGCATAGGACAAGCTTGTACGTTGTCCATGCAGTAAGAGATGGCAGCGGTTCAGGGCCGGGATCACCACCGCCCACCTCGGAGCGCTGCTCCCCACGCTGATGATGACCAGATGTTCAGGCACATCTGACTAACCTCTGCTTCACCAGTTCAGGCTTTTCCTGTGCTGTGGGCCAAGCCCAAAGCTCACGCCTGTGATGGAGGGCCTCTGTGGGAAACGGGGGCTTTGAGATGTTTTCAAAGCCCCAAGGTTGTTTGTATAAATATTGGAAAGCTGTTTCAAGCAGCATGCACTGTGTTTTGAATGCTGTTCACTTCTGGGCTTTGAAAATGTGTCAGATGTAGACATTGGTAAAAACCCAGCACTGTGAGTGACACTGGAGTGAAACCTGAGGATGGGGAAGGAGAGAATTAAAAGAACTTAGCTCACACTACTTGTCTTACGTCTTGAATACATTTCCCTCCCTCACTTTTCCAGAGAAATCTCAGTGGGCACCACTGTGTCTCAGTCATTAGCCAATGATTCTGTGTGCTGACTTAAGGAAAATTAAATTTTGGCCCTTCATGTTCTTTCCCAAAGCACACATTTTAACTGTATTTTTAATTTGGGATCATTTGCCATGGTTTTAAATTATCAGTCTTGGCTTATCCTCATGTGACTTTGTTAGCTCAAGAAAACCTTTTTCTTCATGAAACCTGTCTCCAAGGCAAGTTCCATGGGTCTGTGGGGGAAGTCCGGAGAGGCAGCAAGTCTTGTGGACTGTCCTTGTCATTTCTAACTGAGAATAGTAGGGCTGGCTGGTCAGTGGCACAGGGACAATGCCACCCTTGGCTCCCACTGACAATGAGCAGGTGAGTGTTTCTGGAAATCTTTTTCCACCCAGCAATGCTCTGGCAGATGAAGCGGCTCTGAAGGGGGATTCACACCCAGGCTTGGATTCATCTCCCTTCCAGTCTGGTCTGTCTAATGGCCAGGACTGAGACAACCTCAGCTGGATAGAGGCACCAAAGATCTGGGATGGACCCTGCATTTCGTGCCTCGGCTGCCCTGTAGTCAGCACACAGCACAATTGCCATGGGCGCAGAGTTTGTCAGGGAAATTTCTCTTCCAATCCATAAACATAGGGCATCTGTCAGATGTATTCTGTTTTCATGGATCACGTGGTGCCCACTGTAGCCTCTTTGAAGTGATAGTCTGGCTTGGTGTTCCTTTGACAACTGTTCAATGTGCAGGTGCCTCTTGGATGTCTTCACTGAAAACCCAGGATGTTTTAGTACAAAACTTCAATGCCTAACTTTCCCCTAAATTCCCTAAATCACATACTCATCTAGAAAATCCTCATCTATTTCAACTTTATTCTACTTCCTCCTGTGGCCACTCCATTTTCTTCTTTTGTCCCTATCACAACAAGGCTCACGGGAGTTAGGGAAGGCTTGTCTGTAAGCATGCCTGAAAACTCTTAGAATCTGCATATGCACTCCATAAATTACTTCCTTTCCTATTAAGCACCAATAGAGACAATTTTGGGGTGCTTTTTTGAACCTCCATATGTTTTATAGAACTGCAGCCTGCATAGCTACAGCTCATTTGCAACGTGAGAGAGCCAAATCCAGGAGCTCGGACTGTGAAGCAATGAGCAGAACCCTCAACTGCTCCAGCTGTTTCCCTTTGTAGATGAAGATCAGCACAATGAAGCTGGCTGGTGTCTCCAGGTAAGCTAAGGAAAAGGTTTTAGCAGGTCAGTAAGTAGCTGTCTGTTAGACAAACCTGGGGTGGAAATCTTCGTGGTGAAGAATGAATCATGAGCTTGTGGACTGCCTGGTGTTCTTTAAGAAAACAAACAATTTGTTGCCAATCTGGACAAACAGTGACTTTTTGATCAGGCCTTGTTCTAAGCCAGTGATGTCAGCATGTGTCATCTGGGGCCGTTATAAGAAGTTCTACATTCAGTTGATCTCTGTTAATAGTCTGCCTACTCATCTGCTCGAACAGACACGACAGTAAATGCTTTGTACCATTTGCCCCAGGATTCCACCCAGCAGTGCCTGCACCGGTGGCTTGCACGGTGTGTCCCAAGGCCAAACCATAGAAGCAATGTGCTGCTCTTGACAGAGATGCCAGCAGGATTACAAGACTGGCTGCTGCTCTCCTGGCAAGCTCTTCGGGGTTTCTTGGCCTCTGTACAGCCCCACCCCAACAGGCCAGTGATGCCTCTCAGACACAAAGTGCTGTACAGGACAGGGGACCTAAGGGGGACCAGAACTGTGTTCTCTGCTACCTTCCTTGGCAACACCCAGCCTGTGCCCTGAGCCACACAGGGCAGAGCAAAGCCAGCCTCAGTAGCACTGGGGGCCACTGCTGCTCTCAGGCAGTGGTTTCATGCGGACCAAAACACTCACATTGTGCAATTCCAAGTCCTGCAGACAGCACAAGGAAAATGAGTTTCCACACACTTTTTCTGTAGGTTGATCACTGTTCCTTTGGGATGGATAAAGCTGTGTTGTAGGTCTGGCCCAGCCTTGTACCCTTGTACCTGCTCCTAGCAGAGGGGAGTGGAGCCATCAGTACCTGTTTGGTTTCCACTGACTTCTGAATTTGCCTGTGTCCCATGGAGAAGGAGCCCTTTGTGCACCTCCAGAGCTGATCACGGTAGGATGAGGCATTAGTTTTGCTCTTCACTCCCAGGCAAAGTTTCTGCATGTGGGCAGAGGGCAGGCAGGTTTGGGGAGTGCTCATCCTTCCTCAGGCCTGTGTGTTGGGATGCTCCTGCAGCCCTGTTACAGGGTGGTGGCACACACAGCTCTCCATCTCTGTCTGCCTGTCTGTCTGTTCTAAGAAGATTCCCTGTCTTAGTACTGACTGCAAAAACTAGGAAACATTGGGGTTTTATAGCTTGGCAGACATGGAAGCTGGGGCTTGACTGCTGTGCCATGAGGGGACAGCATGTCCTCCCTTTCACTGTTTAAAATAGGTGGATTTTAACACTATAATAGAGTAGGCACTGTGGGTGTTTAAACTTTCAGGATGATTGATCACCTCTCAGAGAGAGGCAGATGGTATGGTGATGAGTTCCAGATTCTTTCAACTGAGCATCTCCGAGGAAAGTGTGGACAAGGCTGGGGGGAGACTGCTCTCAATTTAATGGAAAAAAAAAAAAACAAATGCAACAATGTAGGATTTAAAATTAAATCTTCTGAAACAATAACTCTAAAAATTGACTAGGTTTACAATTAACTGCCTGAGCCCCTCTAGTATGTGAGCCAGGTGAAAGGGGCTTGGTTCACAGCCCTACGAAGGCTTTGGGAAGAAAGGCTTGGAGTGGGCTGGACTTTATGCCATGGTCTCACCCAAGTGCATGGCCCCTGAAGGGACCCAGGTCTCCTCCCAGCCACAGGGCCTTGCTCCCGGGCTCTGTCAAAAGCACCTGCATTAAATGCCACTGTTTGGATCACCCCACTTAGAGGCATTTGATCCCTGGAGTAGAAATGTGCTTTCTGACCCACTTAAAATATCCCAGTGGCTATACTGGAACCATTAGTAACCCCATAACAGGGCTGGTGCTCAGTGAGCTACCACAGACCTTTAGCAGTGAAAAGCAATGAGCAACTAAGGAGCAAAGCTCAGCAGCTTCCCCAGCTTGCCCCAGTTCTCTGCTAACCTCAGTTCTCAGGGGAGGGGGAGGCTGATTAGAGAGAGTCATTTGCCTTGTTGCTTCCGGGCATAACTTTACCACTTCTCAGCATGTGTGCTGTGGGCCAGAGGAACCCCTTGCTCTGCAACAGGTTCCCCCAAGCATTCCCCAGGGCTCAGTGCAGAAACATTTGTCTCTGTCAGGGGCTGCATCTCCGTGTTCCTCTTGGTCCCCACCATTTGCTGGAGAGGCTGGGAAATAACACATTGGCTTCAGTTCACAAATCATTAACTGTATGGGCATTTGAGGAGCCAGTTAGTTTTTCGACGGCAGTTTCTGGGCTTTAGGGTGATGTAAAGTTACTCTGTATGCCAGTTGGCAGCAGTGGCTGGGTAAAAGCCCATGCTGTGTCACTCTTCCTTGAAGTGCTCTCCCAGCTCTGTGCCTGTTTGGGCTGTCTGGCTTGACTTCTGCAATTAGTGAAAGGTTATTGTAGGTTTAAAATGTTGCCTGCTTTGGCAGTATCTGCAGTCCCTTAAGGCAAGGATGCCTGTTTATTGTTATAACACTGCCTAAGCACAACACAGAGAAGTCCCTGCAGGGAAGAGTATTACAGTGAAGTAGGTTTTTTTTTTGTTAAAAAAAATGAAGTCTTGGCTGGCCTCTCAAACTTAAATGCCATTGGAAAGTAATACTAAGTTTATTTTTTTCTCCATAAATCACGTCTCGGGGCTTTTGTTATTCTGCTCTCATCCTGCCTGCTGATAAGGAGCACTTAGCTGCTGTCCCAGATGCCCAGGGGTGAGCAGAGCTCCTGGGGCTGCTGGCAGGATTCCCAGGGCCTGAGTGAGCCCCTGCTGTGGGGTGATGCATGGCCACCCTCGCTGTGCCAGCAGCCCGGGGTGCGGGGCTGCTCTGCCAGTGCTGGTGGCTCCACCTCTGCCAGCACCTTCCATGGCTGTGCTGCCCAGGCCTCCTTGCAAACAGAGTGTGCCAGCACCGTGTGGGGCTGGGGAAAGGGATGGGAAGTCACCAAATGGCTTTCCAGCAGTTCCTGTGGCCTGCTACCCAGCCTGCTCACAGCACCCGGAGAGCCTGCCGCTGCTGGGTGGTCTGCTGGGAGCCCCTGCATCCCAGACCCTTGGGAACAGCTCCTCGGGGACTCAGTCCTTTTAAGACTAAACACCCAGCCACCAGATAAGCATCTCCAAAAGGAAGAATTTCCATTGTGGGATGGGCTTGCATATGAATTAAAATAAGCAAATGCCTTGAAATCTATTTTGGGCTGTTGTTCAGAGGAACTGGAGTATCCAGTTGAGTTTGACAATCCCTGCAGCCCTCAGCACAAAGCTAGAGATGGCTGGGAAGTGAGAGCCTGTCTCTCAGGCTGTTTCAAGGGTTTGAATACTTATGCATTTTTATAAGTCAGAACAGTATCATATATATATATAAAATACAGGGGTTGTTTGTGTTTTTCCCTGCAGCACACACCTTTGAAGCTTTCCCAACTCTCCACTATGGCTGTGCAGAGGAGGAGCCAGCCCAGCCTTCCTGTGCGCCTTTTCGTCACACACTTTGATGTGAAGATGCTAAATGACAGGAGAATTCAGTCCTCCTCCCACTGGTGCCCAGCTGGGTGCAGGCAGCAATCCGGCTGCTCGGAGGGAGAACTCCTGCTCTGCTGGGCCCCAAAGCGTTTGCTCATCCCTGGTTCAGCCAGGCACTTCTGGAGCACTGTTACAATGTGGGATCAACACAGAGGACTTTCTGCAGCTCACCACAGAGGACACTGATGCATCGTTCTGACCCATCCCTACTGTTAGCCAGCAGGGCAATTGCAGGTGAAAGGGAAATACCTGTGTTGGGGAGCGCCGGCCTGCACAGCCTGTGCACTGCCTGCTGCCGGCAGCAGCTACTGCGGCTCTTCCAGTCATCTGGCACACAATGAACCGGAATGATTCCTGATTTCACTCCTGACCCCCCCTGACCCCCTCCCTGCCCAATCCAGCATGCATAATTTAGCAGGAATAATGAGCCAGCTCATCATATCTGCTGTGACACACCAGCTGATGAAGTGGCCCATGGTCTCTGCAGCTAACAGCGCATCCCACGCGAGCTGTGGGTTCAATGTCTTGGCTTGTACAGAGAGCGCCAAGGGCATTGATTTCAGTTTTCTCCTTGTATTTGATGTGAATTTCATGCTAATGAATTTTAACTCTCTTGATGTTCCTGTCAATATTCCAATTTTCACTTTTTTTGTCAGTAAGGAGCAAATCAGGTCCCTAAAACTTCACAGAAGTTATCATTTCAAAGCAATTGTTTGTTAGTACATTACTCAAGACTATTAACAGACTAGTCATAGTATAGGTTTATCTTGCAGAAGGAAAAAAAATCGGGCTTAAATATCTCTATGTGCTTTACCTGTTATAATTTCCCTTTTGGACTCTGTAACTACTATATGAGATTCTAATATTATATAAAATTCATCTTTTTCAGAGGAAGAGATGAAATAGCTGTGTAAATTCTGAACTGTATTGGTTTCCTTTTCCTGCCTTGTTAAATGGCAACTGTGGGAATGATCTTTTTTGAGGATGAGGCTTTAATAGGAGTGTTTATTACACCAGTGTTTTTCTAAATGCAAGAAGTGGAACTTACGCCTAAATTATCATTTGATTAAAAGTGGGATTATGTGAGCTCACAGTAATGATCTTTCTGTGAGGATAATTTCTCTCTCAGGTCTCTGAACGGAGGCTGGGAGGAACCCTCCTGCTGTTAGCAGGGTCACAGTGTTATCATAAACCTCCTATCATTTTGAAAGGGCCTTGGGACAGTAGTTATTGGAAATAAAGTGCTGATACATGCTTGTAAAGTTGCAGTGCACCCATTAGCCTTCCTTATGGTGGGCTGAAAAAACCCTTTCAGACTTTTTTTTCCTTTGTAAAGGTGACTCCGAATATTGTGATTTTTAAATACTTGTTATAGGAGTTGTAAGAATTTTAAACCTCTCCACCAGCACTCTGCTGGGCAGGAGGTCCCTGTATCCCTCTTCCTGACAAAGCCCTGCCACTCCACTGCTTCCCCTGTGCTGTTTTAGGAACCTGCCCACATTGTGCTGTTTTAGGAACCTGCCCACCCTTGGTCCCTTTTAGGCATGTGTTTTACCAGTGCTGTGCTGAGTGGGATGGGATGCTGTGAAGCCTGTTGAGCCACTTGAACAAGAAACAGCTGCTCTGCCTTCTTTGGCCTCTCTGGTCTCAGAGGTGTTGTTTGTCTCCAGGCTCTGTTCAGATGCCATCTCCAGAGCTTCTTCTCTGCCTGGGAAGACCCTGTAGATACATCCAGGCCTCTGCATCTGCCCACCAAGCAATACACAGGTGCCTTGTGTGCCCCAGGCTACCGAGCAGAGCTTCACTGCTTCATGCTGGGAATCACGGGGTCCTTTGCCACGGTGCACACTGTGCCTGAAACCCCATCGGGTACCTGTGTCCTGCACGTTGTTATCCATCCACGGGACCAGCTGGCATCTCACAGGCAGCTGGGCGTGGAGTGTGCACCCTTGCAGCTTGTCATCCACAGCTCGCTGCCTTGTGCCAGGGATGGAGCTCACGGCGAGCACAGAAAGCTCCCTGGAAAATTTTGGGCAGGTTATATCCTTTGGGAATTATGATTATTCCATGGGCTTTGAAATAAGTCCATTTTGATACAAATAATTAAGTTTGATTGGAGAACTAAGCACAATATTTTTGGAGTAGTTATGTCAGCGTTAAGCTGCTTTCCCATGTTAACACCTCCTAAAACCACCCAACAACATATCCTTTGTCCAGAACCATGCACAGGCTGTTGCACAACATCCTTGCTTACTGCAGATGAGCTGTAATTTCTGTGAGTTTTTACTCTCCATGGCTGAAGTGTGAGCATGCACGAGCTGGGGCTGAGCAGAAACCAACCTGGCAGGAGGCTGGGACAGCAGCAGGGTGGCAGTGGTGGCCAGGGAGGGGTGTGCTGGCTCTGTGTGGTGACTGCTCTGGGCACACGGCGGGAGCTGTGCCTGGCAAAAGGAGCTGGTCTGGGCAAACGTGCTCCTGCACAGCAGCCAATGGTTGCAGCGGGAATCACTGGCAAGCACATGGTTTCCAACGTCAAAAATGACAGCTGGTGGCTTAGGCTGGGCATCAGGGAGAGCTCAGCAGGGAGGGGATGTCTCTGTGCCCTTGCCAGCTGACCACCAGCTCTTCGCAATGTCCCTTGGTGTGTCCTGGCCCTCTCAGGGTTTGCTGGCAGGAGCTGCAGTTCTCTCCCTGCTGCAGTAGTTGTTCTGGGGGGTTTGCTGTGCCATGCCTTCCCCTTCCACCTCCCTGTGGGACACAGTCCAGCACCACAGCCCCGCTCCAGTCCTGAGCAGCAGCAGTCAGGAAATGAGAGACTGGCAAGCTGCCATCCTTCAGGGTTGTGATGCTGATGTGAACCTAATTGTCCTGATGCTTTGGGACCAGTGATTTCCAGATTTAGACGGGAGTATCCCCTGAATTCAGTGGTGTTCATGGAGGTGCTTTTGCGGGCAGGCAGCAGGCTGTGCTCGGAGCAAGTCTGTGTGGAGCTGTCTTATTGAAATGATTTCCTCACTCAGCATAAAAGCACTGAAGGGCTGTGAGCACACCCGGGCATCAGAGGCAGCCCTAGGACCTCCTGCAGGCTCTGACCTCGGATGCCACTGGCAGTTTTGCACTCCTATAAACGTCATAAAGATTGAGGGGCATGGACAAAGAGCAGGAGAATGCCAAAATGACCGGCCATCACCTCCGTGGTGGAGCTGACAGGCAGCAGGACCTTGCTGCGCTTGCAGGAGAGCACAGCCACGACAGGGGGCTGGCCCCTCTCTCTGCTCGCTGCCGGGCTGCTTTCCTGCGCAATTTGAACATCCTTCGAGCCGGACAGCGCTGCCCTCCCTGCTCCGAAGGCCCCGGGTTGTCTGTGCCGGTGCTGCCGGCGATGCCAAGCACGGGCAGAGCCCGGGCGGTGCAGATGGAAAATCCATCGGGAGCGAGCACGTGCTCTGGGCTTCTCTCCCATCGGCGGGCCCTGCGGAGCGGCTGCCAGCGCCGGGCGGGAGCCAGGGAGAGCCTGTGCCTCGGAGAGGCCGAGCCCAGTTTCCACGGCGGGGTCCAGCAGGCTCTGCTCCAGCTCCAGCCTCCACAGAGGCTCCTCAGCTCTCGCTTCCCTTCCCAGGGTGTTGCTCAGGCGCAGTCTCAACCCCGCGGTCAGAAATGCAGTTCATGTGCTCTGCATCTCTTGTTTCTTCCCACCATCCTTCCGAGGGTGGAATCACGGGCAGCAGGAGCTCGCAGCGTTTCTCCTGCAGGGGCCGGTGGGTGCTGCCCGACAGCCGCTTCCAGCGCTGTCTCTGTCTCTGGGGAGACTTGCAGCGCTGATGGCTCCTCTCAGCGCCCTCATCCCAGCTGTTTTCCCTGTGATGTGCTGCTTTCCTTCTCCTCTCTGTATCCCTAACTCTTCCTCCTCAACTCCATCTCCCCCCGTGTCTCACGGGGTGTGTCTGCAGTGGCTCAGGACATGCTCCGGCTGCAGCAGATACCGACACTGAAGGCTGCTGAGATCACCCTTCCATCACGTCAAAGCATTGCTCCACATCTGAATAAATTTCTGCCAGGTTTTTACTGAGTCAAAATGAGGATTTTCCCTTTTCCTTCCTATTCCTGATGCAAACATTTCCATTAAAATCTTCTTGAAAAACTCAGCCTCAGGGAAACACCTAGCTTGGGGATAAAAAAAAAATCTCAAGGTGATTGATTTCAGTTGTGCAGCTTCTACAGGCACCTGGCAAGGGGAGGTTTGGAGGCAGAAAGCAGGAGGCAGCTCTGGCTGAAGCTACCTGGGAGGCCTGAGAGCAGGGAGGGAGCAGCTGGCCAGGCACAGGGCCGCCAGCCAGGGGATGCTGCCTGCTTGCCAGCTTGGCTGCAATTTCATCAGGAACTAAAGAAAAGTGCTTTATAAAGGGAAGGCCTTGTTACTTAGGCTAAGCAGAAGGGAACTGTGGGAGAGTGGCTCAGCTGGAACAGGGATAGAGGGACACATGTGAGAGATGTGCTGCGCAACTGCTGCGTGTCCTCTTCATGTCCACATCACGTCCTCTTCATGTCCACATCCTGTCCACATCCTGGTGTATGCTGGTTGGTCGACTTGGGCTTGTTGTGCCTTGAAACTATGTAAACTGATAACTGGCTAACTGCTTTAAAAAGCCGGGTTTTTGGCAATAGAGAGCACTCCTTTGCACCTGCCTGGGGTCCCTGCATCGCTCATTATCACAGCATTTAGCATATAGCACAGAGCTTGTAGTGCCTTCTGAACGATTTCCTTAATACCAGGCCTGATCTGAAGTAGGTCAACTGAAAAATGAGTAAATTACACTTGCAAAAATGCATTAGGAGCTGTGGTGTGCATAAATCTAAATGCCATTTAGCAGAGGTCATAACAAATTAAAAATTGAAGTTCTAGGTAGAAAAGTTTTCCAGGCTGTGGTTTGTGAAGCAGCCTCTGCCTCTGGGCTCTTTGCCTGCCCCAGTGTTGCTCCTCCACCTCACTTGGACTGCTCCAAGAGCAGCTCACAGCAAAGCTTCGTGTGTCAGACCTCCCGGCCTTCCTGCTTTTAAGGTGAGATTATTCCGTAAAACCTAATTTCTTGGTGCACTCCTTATAAGAAGGATTAATGTAGCTTCCTCTAGCAAAGGGACAAGGAGTGCAGACACTCTTCTGAAAGTCAGAACCTGCAGCTTATGTCAATATGGTATTTGGGCACCACCATGGTTTTGAAGTTGGAATCCTTTGAAATCCTTCCAGTCTTGGTCACTGAAAAGCCAAACTCTCAAACTTTCAAATCTTGCTCTTTATAATGGGGGTGGGAAGGTATTCAGAGGAAATACAGTTGCAGCAATGAAACTGTAAGCTATTTTTTACTTTCTTTTTAGAGGAAAAAAGACAAAACACCCCAGGACCCCAACCTTTCAAAGCTATAATCTGAACATACCCAGCCAGAAATGCCAGCAAATCTGTTTCCTTAAGGGTGTTCTTTAGTTACCAATTAATATTTTAAAGACCAAGTCTCTAAGAAAAGAAAAGCAGTTTAATATAAATATGTTGGGTGAGTTGAAATGACAAATACTTTGTAATATGCATTTAAAAAAAATAATTAGTGTTTTCTTGTTCTCAGGCTTGTAGTTTCTGGGCCAGGCACCTTAAGACTGCAGAAAATCAATCTTTGTCCTCCTCTCCCTCTCCTCCCACCTAATTTGAACATTATTCTCTTTTCCCAGTGTGGTTCTTGTTCTGCTGTCTGCCAGGCATGCCTCCTCCTCCAAACACAGACAAAACCTGCAATGTATTTAAAAATAAATGTTTGTTATGCCCTGGCACCTATGCACATCCTGCTCTCAGGTTCCTCTGGAGGGCAAGAAGCACTTGATTTTCTTTCAAATATTGTCAAGAAAATGCCTTTAGAAAATGCTTGCCTCTGAACTCCTTTCCAGGTGCTTTTGCTGACAATACGCACTCTCGGATGCCCAGGCAGGGATGGTCCTGCAGCATGTGCTGCTGACACCAGGGAGATAAGCAAGTTTAAAGCACAGCGTATCAGGGTTTGTCTGTGTTGTGCATATGCCACTAAGCACAGTCACTGGGAGGTCCTGACTATGGCCAAGGGCAGTTGGGAAGGAAGGTTTTTAATTGCTGCCCAAGTCCATGTTCTATGACTTCCACCAGAGGTAACGGTGTGTAAGCCTGGAAAACTTCTGTTTAACACTGTTGCTGCTGGAGCTCCTTCACACTTTCATGGTGAGAAAATTCACCGTGGTACCCCAGCAGGGAATGTGAAACCCCCACCTTGCTTTATTGCATCCTCTGGTACAGCACAACCACGCCTTGAAATGGTGAGAAGCTTCTTAGTTGTCTGCATCTCCCCCTTCCTTCCCCCAGCTGCTCTGTGGTGAGTTTGCCATCCTCCTTCTTGCTGTATCGATTTCTAACATGAGGAAGGTTGATATGGAGTGATGCCACCACAAAATTTCTCCTTCTGATTGAGGGGGCATCCTGCACAATTGCATGATACTGACCTATATCTTTAATTCTCCACAAAATCATTAAAAAGAAAGCTATAATAATTCTGCTTCGGGTTCAATTTTAAATGCAGGGAGGGAATTAGAGTTGTAGAAAGCCAGCAGTTTAATGTAAAATCATTTATTAAATAGTATTTTGATATCTGCTCTTGTTCTCATGCCAAAATATGTATTTTGGGGCATAATTGTATAACCTACTGAGGGAAAGAAGGAAGAGTAAGACTGTGGTGAGGCAGAAATATCTCTGCATCCTCAGCAACTCAAGTAGAAGCCAAGGCCTGGCTGGCACTCCATTTCTGAGCAAATTCCACAAGTTTCCAGTGGAACAGAGGCTCACAAAGATGGGCATGAGCCTAGGACTGCATTCCAAATCATGTGCTGCTGCTGGGTTTTCATCCTTGCTTGCTTTTGGGGTTTTCAACTTTGGCACTGGAAAGAGCACTCAGGGTTATGGGTGTGTAGGATCCTGGGAAGAAAAATCCCTCTGCCCAGGAGCTCTGCTGAGGCCAGAGAGATGCTGCAGGAAATGGCTTTGGCCAATTTATGGAGAGAGGAAAATGAATGGGAATATTCTCTGACCTGCCAAGGCTTTGCCACAGGAATCCTTTGCGGGTCTGGAGCTCTTTGGCAGAGCACAGAGAGCCTTCAATGCATGCACATATCGCAGCAGATGGCTGTGGCTGCGCATTCAAGGCATCTCTCACAATCACTGCTGTGATGTGACTTTAAACTGATGCTTTTCGTGCTCCTCTGCTTTGGCATGGTGGGTCCTGCCTGTGTAACAGAAGAGGATTGTCCTGGGAAAAAGCAAGATAATGGGAAATGGAAAAGCATCTTTGTTTGAATACAGCAAAATACCTGTCTGGAAAGATAAGAGATTCTGCTGCAATCAGCATGGTCAGGCCTGTGTACCACCAGCTGTCAAGTACAGGACTACAGTCTTCTGGTTTAATTTTGATTTTAGCATTTCAGACCCCGTTCCCCTGCCTTTGGGCAGCATGGGCTGGCCTGGATAGCTCCCTTGGGAAAATAATGAACCTTTCTTCTAAACAGGGAGAAGGCAGGGTGGTGCAATACTGATCACACTTTGGATAATTACTAGTCTCTGCAAATTTTTATTCGCAACCACCACTTTTAACTCATTCACCACTTCAAAGAGAGAGCAGAGACAGGCATGAAACCCTTGGGAGCACCTTTCTTTTTTTCTGCGTGCAAGTTGCTAATTGCTATTATATATTTAGTCACTGGGATTGTATATAATAAGAAATCAGAGCCATGCAAAATCAGGTTGATAAATACATTATCAGTAGCAAAATACATCCAGTTACTTTTTTGTTATTTTTTTGCACAGGTATTTCAACAGCAGTTTATCCTCTTCAGTTACTCAGTATAACTGTAGTAGCAGAGGATGAAGTAATGGTTGTTAATGATGGGTAAATTACTGTCCAAGCTGGTGAATCTGATGTGTTTTTGTTACCTATTAAAGTTTATCTGTTGAATATTCCTCCACAGGGGACTACAAGAGAACTGGTCCTTCTGATCCAGGTTACCAACAATCCTGTGCCTGAGCAGAGTCAGCGCTACTTAAAATCTAATTTCTTCCATATGTCACTCCCAGATGATCCAAAGAGAAGTGCTTACAGATGCCTGAGCTGAGAACAGCAAGGAAAAGGGCATTACAAGTGTCCCGCTCGTCAGGAAGTTTTGTCACACTGCCAAACCCCCAGAACACTGGAGTTTCCAAACCCAGTTCCTCTTGCCCTCTAAATCAGCTCAGTGTGCTGTGCAGAAAAGCAGTCTGAGGGGCAGTGTCCTTGACAGAGCGAGTACAGCTCGCTTATTTTTAATTGAAAATAACGAACCAAATGTTCTGCATATGAGAGGAAACCCAAAACGCTGCTGCTGCAGGGCCAGACCTGCCCCTGGCGGAGCGAGACCTCGTGTTGCTTTGGGCACTGTTCTCCCCTGGAGCTCCTTGCTGTCCCCCTCCCTCCCTGCACGTTGTCCTTGGGCTGCAGTAGGGCTGGGGATTGGTGTTCCAAGCCTTTCCCGACCCCATCCTGCACTGCTTGACTGCCGACCCTAATCCCAGCACCAGGTGGCTCAGCCCTTCTGTGGGGTCACTCCTCCTGCCCCCTTCCCTCTCCCTGCCTGACCTCCCACACACTCAGATGTGCTTCACTGGTGCACTTTGGTTTATGTGCTACTTTCGAGTCAGAAGAGGAGTAAGCAGAAGAATAGCTGCTGTAAGTTACCTGACTTGTCCTTCTCCGTGTGGCTTGGCTGCTGTCCCAGCTCACCAGAGCAGCTCAGCAGTGCCCAAGCCTCCCAGGCTCTGGCATCTGGCGGGAGAGAGGTTTGCCTGTGGTAATGTGCTCAATGGCTCTCAGTCTAAGGACTGAAAAATGCAAAGCACCCTGGAAAAACTGCAGGCCTTGGGTACTTAACTCTTTGGTGATCATGGAACAAGCAGCTAATAACTGTGAAAACTGGAATGTTTCCTTTTTTATTGCTGACTTAAGAGAGAAGTAAAATCTGACTTCCCAGCCTCATTTTGAAAATCTGTGTAGACAACTTTCCTTACCTGCAAAAGATACAGCCATTTACTTTCCTCTTTTTGCTCTATTTCATGTTAAATATCCTGGATTTTATAGATTTACGATTTGCTGCATTAGAGAGTTACCAGTTTTCAGGTCCTAGCAAGGATTAATCTGGGAAGACACTGTCCCATGCACATACTTTCAGGGAGAATTGCTGTGTTAACTTGTAGAATCATTTATTATATGTAAGCATCATTTGCAGTGAGCTTTATCTCAGGTGACAGTATCTCCTGCCTGCAATATGAAAGACATCCACAGGCTTGTATCACCAAGTAAAGGTGACAGAAAAGCTAAAAAGTGCCCTAACCTCTCTATAGCTAATGTCTGGCGACAAGGTAGGGGATGGCTGAGGGAGTGGGCTGTCCAGGCTTGAGGCAGCATTTCTCACCTGTGCATCCCTGGGCAGAGGTAGTGAGGGCACCTGGAGCATGGGGGTTGTGTCAGAGCTACAAACCTTCTGAGGATTTCCAGGTCCAATCAGCAACACAAATTCTGGCACATTATTATGTCTTTCCAGAAGATATAATAATGTGTTAGAAAAGCACATTAGAAGTTCCAGCCTATGTACAGGGTGTGCATTGCATGAACACCTTAGCTGTAGTCTGTGTGAAAAGGCGCAAGCTCCTCTGTGAACTTCAGCTGATCTTTGGTCCTTCCTCTAGCAATCAAGTACATTGTTTAATGTTTTTGGACAGTACCCACATCACTGACAGGCACTTCATAAATACAACTAAATCCATCCTGGCAGGCTTCATCTCTAATTTTACAATGTGGTTTTCTGTGTCAGATGACTACACTTTATCTTAACTGTTTTAACAGCAGCACCCAGCATGATTCAGGTTTATTCTCCTATCAATCATACATGCCATGCATTCAAAATTACCAGCTCTGCTGCCTGTACTGTGCTCCTGAAGCAGCAGGTGAGGTGCTTTAATCCAAGATTCCCATTATGAAGATGGTGCAATCAATCCGTCTGACTTCTTAATACCTCTGTGTGGGTTTTTTCCCCACTGTGACTAGGAGTGACTCATTGCAACTTCCCTGAATTGCTCTGAGAAGCAGCTTTCCTATCTGTGATGCTTGCTCTGCTTCTGTTCCTCTCAGAGGGTGAGTGATGGGCCAATACCTGCCTAACTTATCCTAAGTCTGGTTGTAGGGACAGGCAGTGGTGTGGAGCTGCTGTGCCCTCCCAGGAGATTGCCCTGGGCCAGCCTTGGCACTTCCACTGGTTTGGAAGAGATGCTGCAGTTGTGGTTGGTCTCTTGGTGCTCAGAGAGCCAAAGGTTTTACTGGTTTTGTTTTACTGTGTTCTCCTTTGCTCCCTGTGAATGCTCTCCTTTGGCAAGCAGGAATGTTCAGAAAAAAACATCTGGAGCTGCTGGGTGAGAAGAAAACCATACCAGCAAATGATTTGAATGGGAATAACAGTTGTTGATGGGAGGTCAAGGCTATGGTACGTCATGTCTAATAGTTGTTTATCTTCTATAGTTTTTTCAGAATGTTTCCTCACTATTTTTTAAATGGAAAATCTGGGGGTGGTTCTTTCCTTTCTGCTTGTAATCTCTGTTTAGTTAAACCCACAAAAATGCTGAGAGAAATTGCTTAATCCCACAGAAGTCTGTCATCATCTCTCAGCTTGATATAATTTTTTGTTTGATTTTTGAGGAAACTGTTGTTTAAAGTGTTTTTTAGGCCATGACAGATGATAGTATCTGTATGGGTTATGGAAAGTTATTTAATAAGTACAACTAACATATTGCAAAACTGATGTTCTGCATGTTCAGCTTTTAGGCACAGGTCAAGGAAATGTCCTAGAGAGTCTAGCTCAGCAGGCTCCATGTGCTGTGCTCGGACTAGCACAGGTTTCACCACACATCTCTCCTAGGAGTACGTGTCTGTGAGGCTCTTGCTTTCTGTTATGCCTTTATAAATCAAAGCTCCTGCTCTCAGTGCAAAGATCAGCTTCCAGGCTTTATGGCATTGGTGCAGCCTGCTCCAAAGGAGATACTTACTATGTTCTCCCTTGTTACTTCTCCTAAAATCACCTTTTTCTCAAAGTGCATATTTAGTTCTGAGTGGTTGCAGATTTGGCAATTACCTGTCTGTGCACTGGCAGGACAATATCTGTAGCAGAACACAACAGGTTTATAGATGTATAAAGGCCCTGGCTTCCCAGAAGAGTTGTTGGTAAGCATGCTTTTTTTGGCCAAAATGTCCATGATTCAGCATCCATCACTGATCTCTGGAAGTCATATCTGTCAAACAGTCAAGGTTTTTCCAGCTCACATATAAAAGTTTTTTCCCAAAGTTTTTTTTCTATTCAAGATTTTTTCCTAAAACTACTGTTGTGTACAGAGCCTTTTAATTAGATCTTTCTTACAAGTCTGTTAATTTATTAAAAGGACAGTCTGTACTAACTGAATAAACACCAAAGCCCTTTGCTTTAGCCTTCCATTCTTCCAAAAGATCTGCTTTTAACCATGGCAGGTATTTGAGTTCAAGTCATCACCTAATCTAGGAATATGTGGTGACCTTGTCCATAGCACTTACATCCTTATGCCTGTATCCTTATCCTTCAGCCTCACAGCTGACACTGGACTGAACTTGCTATTGAGGTCTCTATCTAGCAGCCTGAAAATGTCTGGTCTCTTGTGACCAAACTGAGTAAGAAGCAAAACTCAGGGTTTGTTTCTTTGGTTTTTTGGTTGGTTGGTTTGTTGAGGGTTTTTTTTGTTGGGGTTTTTTGGGCTTGTGGGGTTTTTTTTGTTTACAGGTTTTCGTACAAATTCTGAGAAACTTCTGTGCCTTTCATGTTCTGAGTGTGGTCACGGACCTCCCTTGGTATAGCAAAATACCCATGTACTTGTGGACCAGGTTTCCTGTGCTTTTTCCCAGTTGAAACTCTGATGACAGTAAGGCAGCATGGTGTGGTGTACCAGGCTGGAAATACACCTCCTGACTGGAAAGCTTGTGTCTCTTGGTGGCACAGGCTGTACAGAACAGTGAGCTGGCTGGGAGGTTGCCCTCACTATCCCTCACTATTTCCTGAGACAAATATGTGGTTTTAGTAAAACATAATGTTCCTTTTTTTTTTTTTAAGAAAGATCCAACACTTGATTTGGACGAGCGGGATAATTCAATTCTCTATCAAGGAAATCAGGAGGAGACATTTCCTGTGGGAAATGTTGATGAAATGCTGGTACTTTGCTTTTCCAGCAGTGGCTCTGGGCCAGGCTGTGGCTCAGCCCTGGTAGCTGAGCAGTGCCCTGGGAGTGATCCACTGCCCTGGGGCAGCTCTGCCAGGAGCTCCTCACACGGCACTGAGGAGCAGGGGCCTCTGGAGCAATTTACAGCTGCTCGTCTCAGCAGGTACATGTGGCTGATTCCCCACAAGAAAAGTTTAAGCCAAGAATGTTCCGAGCTCCCACGCTTCTAGGGGGGTTGCAAAACCATGACCTTTTATGTTCTGCTTCAGGACAAAGCCAAATGGAGTTTTCACAAATGGGAAAGCCCAGGGATTCTTGAACCATCACCCGTGGCCCACCTTAGGGTGTTATAAGTCAGGCTTAATAACACAAATATATGGTGGCCCTAGAGACAGCCCAAATATTTTCCAAGGGTTGCAACAGAAATGGCCAGGGCAGATTGTTCTTCTGTCATCAGCTCTGCCTCAAAGGAAGCACTGCCGTTTTAAATGAAGAGAAAACACATGGGTTTGGAAGAACAGTTCAGTATGTTGGCTAAGGACAGCAGCACAGCTCTGACTTCTCCTCTGCAGAGTATTCCCACCTTGCAGAGCACTACAGCAGCGAGCTGTATTTAATCACCACCTCTGCCCCCATGACACGGCCTTGCCTGGGGCTCCCAGCTGGCTGCAGTCCCTGGCTGTTCTGCACTGTGGGGCTGCATGGCTGGGGCAGTAGGGGCATGGGGCAAGCAAGGAGCAAGTGCTAAACCTTGGGTTGGAAGAGCGCAGGAACCAGAACATCACTGACTAGCTTGGAAAGGTGTGGGATCAAGCAATGGCATCCCACCTTGTTCTCTGTGTGGCAGGGCTGCTGCTGGGCAGTAAAGACTGAGCTTCTCTGCCCAGCGCTAAAAGCAGGAAATGACTATTCATCGTTCCCCTGCAGTTCTTCTGGCCTGCTGTTGTGTTGGCTGTGAGTGCTGTGAGGTTTCACTGGGAGCTTTGCAGCACTGATGTATTCCAAAACAACCTCAAAGGTGTTTGCTACAGCTCAGAGGAGCTGGGTTACAGGATACATTCGGGTTATTTTGCCTTAGCAGTAATCCTACACCAGGGTTATAAAAGATAACAAACTTGATCCAGTGGATGAGAAGAAGACCCCAGCATCATCCCACTCACATTCCACTTGGAGGGATGAATAGAAATTAAGTTTTGCACAGCAAATGAAGTAAGTTCCCACGCAGGGGGTAACATCAAGCTGAAGCCCTACTGATTTCTCTTGAAAATTCCTTAGGAAGACCAGTTGCAGACAGAGCTTACAACTAACTTCACTTACAGCATCTTACAAAATCGTGGGATAGATGAGGATCATGTCCCCTTTGCCTGTATCATTCTGTCCTACTTCAGCTCCTTTCTCTTGCAAAGTCTGTCTTTTGCAGTATGTCTTAGTTTCATCTAAGGGCTCCTCCTCTAATCTACATTGTTTCCACCCTAGTTACGTGTGGAGAAAATCTTGTTCAGCACAGCCTGAAAAATGAGAATAAGGAAAGACTCATCTGAATGATTTCTGACCATTTGGGTTTGGGTTTTGGTGTGGGTTTCTTGAATTGAGTTAAAGTAGTCCCAGCTTGTGCAAACTCTTGGGAAAAAAAAATGCAGCTAGCATTAAATTTCACACTCAGCCATTATCCACTACAAGGCTGATGGCGGTGATGGTAAAATCCTGGCAGAAGCCAAGACAAGCTTCCTGTTGGTATTTGTTCAGGGGGTGCTGCTCCCTGCCCTGTGCAGTAAGAAGTAACTCCCCTGTGTCTTCCCAGTGGTGTCTGTCTCATGCCAGGTGTAAAGCCGGGAGCTGTGGGGCAAAGGCTGGGGCAAAAGGTTCTTCTGGGGGCACTGGTGTCAGGGGCTGAGAGGCTGAGGATGAAACACAAGACGAATCCACTGAATCATGTGCCTGTACACTCACTGGCTTCTGGAAATTGTTACTGCTGTTAATTTCCCAGGACAATCCCTTGGAGCAGTTCCTGTGCCATGACAGCAAGAATTTGCTGTTAGTTTAGGCAGGAGATTAATTGCCTGTATTTCTAATCAGCAGGGCCCGAGGTGTGACCAGGATGACCAGCCCATGGGCACCAGGGTCTGGGGACATGGGCAGCACAGCAAGGATGGAGGGATGTCCCAAGGGACATCAGTCCTTGTGGCACCTTCCTGGCAAGCTGCATTTACCGGGGGTTGAGAAGGCAGCAATTCTGCCCCACACACCCCTCCTGGCACCAGATAAAGAACTGAAACTTCTGTCCTAACCAGTTTTTTGTGGGCTCCAGCTGCACTCTGAGGGTGAGTGTTTGTCTTCAGGGCCGGAGCAATGAACTTCAGGCTGGGCTCACCCAAAGCCGTGCTCCTGGTAAGAGAACATGGATAAACTCCAAGGCTTTGTGCACCAAGGAGGTCATTATCAGGAAGGAAATGAAAGGAAAATTAAAACTCATGTTTTCAGAACAGATGAAAACTCCCTCTGTGATCCCAGACCTGGGGTTGGCTGCACCCTCACACTAAATAGGAGGAAGAAGGAATAATTTCTTCAGGTCTCTTTTTGTGCCTGTTAAATAATTAGTATCTCTTTAGCTTAAGTTTGAGCACTGGAAAACCCTGGGTTGCATTTAGGCCAAAGAAAACATATTTTTGCTATTAAAAGCACACTCTCATTTTATCTCGTCAGCCTATGAATTTCTTGCAGACCATGCTAACATTTGCAAAAGGGAGTTTCTCTCTTCTCTCTTTTCTATGCATGCAACTATTTACTTGGCCAAAGATAAGGGAAAATTTTAGGACAACACCTGACCTCACTGGAGAGTAATGTCCCATCGTGGGCATGGAGATGGGACATTAAAAACCTCTTTTAGCTTATTGCAGCTTGTGACACCCTTGAGAACAGCAATACCCCCCAGACAGCACCTAGGGACCACCTGGGGGGCTGCAGATTCCTCCACCAGACTGGCCAGGGGTCATCTGCACCTGGTGCTGGGCATTCCCAGCAAAGTGTTGGAGCGGACAATAGGCAAGACAGATGCCACTCTGGGGAGGAGAGGACCACCCCACTGTGAGGAGGTAGGAAGGAAATCTACAGCTACAACCAATAACACAAGGGCAGCAATAAGGAAATAACTTGGTGATTAACTGAGGTGTTCAGAATTAGATAAATGGTGCAGCAACTTGATTTCCAAATGCTTTGGAATGGGTAAGAGCCCTAGTTCTCATTAGTCTTTCTGTGTGGGACTGACACTTGCCATCCAAATCTGAAAGCTACAGCTGGAGACTGGCCAGAGCAGGGGCGTGGGGCAGGTGGAAGCAGCAGAGC
Organism: Donacobius atricapilla; assembly: GCA_013397315.1. Classification (NCBI taxonomy): domain Eukaryota; kingdom Metazoa; phylum Chordata; class Aves; order Passeriformes; family Mimidae; genus Donacobius; species Donacobius atricapilla. The sequence goes on along the minus strand of WBMY01001216.1, from coordinate 945,437 downwards.
CAGCCCAGCGGCCGGACAGGAGAAGGGGAAGAAGGGCCTTCAGGTACACAGAAGAAACCTGAAGCCCCTCCATGGGGAGTAGCCTGTGCACAGGAGTGATGCTGCCTCTCCACAGAAACCTTGGGAGATGGATGTAGTGGTGAGGGAGGGAAGGGGTGGGAGCTGATGCACTACAAAGGGAATTGGCTGTGGAAACAAACTTACTTGGTTTGAAGGAAATATTCCCATTCCATCTACATTTCTGGTAACAGCTGGATTGTCTGCAGGTTCCGCAGCAAGTTGTGTTTACCAGCATCCTCCTGTCGCCTGTCTACTCTCACCTGTGCTTATGGCAGAAGAAGAGAGCAATGCTAAGGACAGATCCAACCTTTAAAAGATGTGTCTCCAGGTCTCTTACTCCCAGGCCTCTGGTGGGAATATTTTCTAGGTTTTTCAGATGTACAGCTGTTGCAGATAGCCCTTGATAGCCTAGCTGCTAATTTAACAAGCAAAATAGAGCTGCTCCCTCCCCTCAGCCCGGGAAAGTTGGCACAGAAGGTTCTCAGCATGATGCTGGGGCTGGGAAGAAGCTATCCTTCTTTTGAGTGTTGTTTTCTCCTGCAGTATTTCAGCTGGGAACAGCCTTGACCTGCTATCCAAAACAAAGAGGTCCTGTGGTTTTCCAGCACCACTGATGAAAAGCAAAATCTGCACGGCATCCCTAGGGGGCTGGGGGAGCAGCAGCAGCAGTCAGAGAGGGAAAACCCAAATTTTCCCACTTACACAGAGCTAATTACCGGAAAGGGCAAGGCAGAAGTGGGGAGCCCTGCTGGTCTCGCTGGGGTGCAGCATCCCGGGTCTGCTCCCCCCTGGGGCCCCCACAGCTCGCTGGTGCCCGGCTGGGACAGGCTCAGGACCACTGCTGTGGCATCCTGCCCGTGCTGCCCCAGGACTGCGGGCACGGCCCGTGTGGCACAGGGCTATGACCGGGCTCAGGAAAGCTCCCCATGGCTTGTGCTGCCTGCTGCGCCTGCTGCTGTCAAGGAGGAATAAAGAGAGATGGTTCTTGCCCCCCAAACAGCCAACCTATAATTATAGGGGGTTTTACTTGAGTAATGGAGCTGTTCCTGCCTTTATTCCTACAAGGTCAAACCATTTGTTTTCATGAGGTATGCTAATGTAATCTATTTTTTCTTCTTCCTCAGCCATCTCTTAAAAAAAAGAAAATTCTTAGATGTTTGTTTGGGAAAGCATTGTTAGATGTATTTTTATGTGACATATTTATGCACACTGTCGCTGATCTGAATTCAGATCAGTGATGCTGCACTACAGCAATAACTGATAGGTTGTAATGTTTATAAATGTTGCTTTGAGATTTAAACTTAAGAGACAAGCATAGGAAATAGATCTTACCACAATACACTGTAACTGAATAGAGTCCCAATAAAGAGGAATAAAAACCCCCAAATTTTATATCTAGACATTTGCATTCTCCCAGATGCTGGGTACCATCTGCCAGGATGTTTTAGCTCTAAAGTGAGCTGCAGTTTATAACACCTATAAACCCAGTGATTTCTTCACCTCGTCTCCTCCCACGCTGTTGCAAGGGGAGGATACACACGGTAGTAATTTGGGATGAAAATTTTCTGGGAAGGACTTTGGTGGGAGAGGAGGTTTGTATCTTCCAGAGCATTCATATTTTGGATGCAACACGGCTGCAAACTGTGGTTAATGTTTTGAAGATATCCATATATGTGTGACATGTACTCATGTGCAGTTCATATGAAGTAATTACTCAGTGTTTCAATTCCAACCTTATTGCTCCATGCTTGTTACATCCAAAGAATGTATAGATTTCCTAGAATTCAAGATTTTACTGGAAAAAAGGGATGGTATTTACTGAAATATTGAAGTCTTATCTAGGTTTGGTTTTGTGCTGAACCCCAGGGATTCTGCACAAAGATGAGATTTATTAGAGGCTTGAATGCTCAGTTGTGTGCATTATTTCCATTGGATTGGGAGCAGATTCAAAACTGGAGAACTGGACATTCACATGGTCCAAGAACTGAAAAGTACAACTAGCACTGGGTTATTTTTTCCCCTCTGAGTTATGCTGACAGCAGCCATTACATTAAGACTGAAAAGTTTATTTATTATAAAGGCCATATTTTCCCTTCTTTTCCCAGCTTTCCTTGGCTTTCATTTCTTGGCAGTATCCCCTTAACCACTAACACCCAGAGGTGTGGTATTAAACTGGGATGAGAAATGAACATGCAGAAGAATACTGGAGATTTAAGTGGGGATGGTTCTGAGAAAACCAGTGGAAAATATGTTTACTCCAAGCATCTGTAGCACCTAATTGAAGCAGTGATATTTTCTGTAAGAACACAGGGAATACTTTTCTGCTTTTCTCTTTGGCTTTGAATTTCACTTTGAATTGATGTGACATAATCCATGGAATTATTTTCTCACAGCTGCAATGGGAACTTTCTGCCAATAGACAAGAATATGTTAATCGGGGTGAAAAAGCTTACATTCAGTCCATCTTTGGTGCTTTCTGGAGTCTTTGTTTAGGAAATGTTGCTTCCTCCTAATTTAGTGAAATCCAGTACACAGTAAACACTAATACTTTTGAACTATTAATGTTGCTATAAATTTGAATGGTAGGAAAGGGTGGCAGATTGTGATCAAAAGGGAGCTGATCTACAGCTGTGTGTGAAATAATTGCTAATACTAAATGTGACAGGGACTGAAACCCATATTAGTGTGGCTATAAAGGATGATGTAGTGCTCCTGAGCCTGCAGTATTGGCATTGCCAAGTGAATTCCCATGAATCTAATTTAGGAGAACATAAAAGAACCCGTATCACCCTTAGGGCATCTGCAAGTGCTGCTGGTTGGTACTTTGTTGTTCATTCATATTGCTTTTCTCAGGCAGCTCTAATTGGAAGGCTGAGTCCCCCACCAGTGGACTTGCCAGGACTGGTGAGGAAGGGCAGCCCTGCCAGGATGGGGGACCAGCCACGATGCCAGCAGTGTTTCCTGGCCGAGGGAAGGCTCCTGGCACAGTGGTCTCACCCTGGGAGAGCCCGTGGAGGGTGGGAAGGCTGTTGGAGCACTGACACCACTCTCTGAGCATACCTCCCTGGCACTATGCAGGGACTGGAGTTGTAATTAAATCCAGCTACACCCTGGTCAGCAGTTTCAGCTCATTATGGTCCATCAGTGGTCTCGTGGTCCTTCAGTGCCATTCCAGAATAAAGAAAATCACTGTGTGTGTTTGATGGGAACACATGGGCAGCAATGGCCTTTTCTTCTCTGTATCCTGCTTTCTTGAGGCAATTGTGTTCCACAGCAGCCATCTGTTCTAAAAGCTACAGATTTAAGCAACCAAATCTTTTTCACTGTATTAATCTGTATTTGTACTGGTCACTTATGTCCCAGGCACAAAAGGCAGGTAAGCATTAGGAACAGCACTCACTCCGCTCAGGGAGCCACAGCAGTCCCCAGCAAGGCAGGGAGTGCTCCAGCCTGGGCCCCTGTGGCAGCTGCATGGCCAGGAGGGCTCACCCACTGCTCAGGCATCCGCCAGCACTTCAGCCTCTTGCTCCATTCTCTTGCCCCATGAGGAACTCCTGCCAGAGCTGCCCAGGGCCCTGCTGACTGCCTGGAGCGTCACCTGATGTAACAACTGAGGCCGGGACTGAGACCAGCAGGCAATCTGAATCGTTTATTCAAAGAAACGAGCTGGGTTTATGTGCTTCTCAAGGCACAGTATTTCCTTACACGGTAATTCTCACTAAGTGACCTATCACACATTGCTATGCCCTCAACACACGTTCTTAATGTCCTTCTGTGGGGTGATCACACACCCTTCAGGCATCTGTCAGCTTCCTGCAGGCTCCTCTCCCGTAGGGTCTGTCCCTGACACCTCCTGCCCCCAAGGTCAGGCCGAGATAAGCCTCTCTGTGCTGCCATGTGCTACTTTGTGCTGCCATGAGCTCCTCTGTGCTGCCATGTGTTCCTTTGTGCTGCCCTATGCCTCCCTGTGCCACCATGCGCTATCTGTGCTGCCATGTGCCCCTCAGTGCTGCCATGTGCCCCTCAGTGCTGCCATGTGCCTCCCTGTGCCACCCTGTGCCTCCCTGTGCCACCCTGTGCCCCTCAGTGCTGCCATGGCACTACAGGTGTGTCCCACAGCCTGGAACTCAATTCTATCCCATCTCTTCCCACACACTTAGACTTGCCCATGGTCATCAGGCAGGGCCAAGCCTGCAGAGCTGCCCGTGACCACCAGTGACTGTCCCAGCCACGTGCCAGAGGGAAAATGGGCTCCCACACCTCACTCATCTCTCCAGCCCTCTGTTTCCTTGCCTTTTATCACATATGCTGAAACTGGAGCTGTTTCAAAAATGTACTTTTTAATTTTTTTCCAAAATACAGATTAACATTTCTCAGAGACCTTTGAAGATGTAAATTCAACCGGATATATTTTAAAGTTCTTTTTAATCACCACCAGAGCCCTCATTTGAGCCATATGGAGGAGCAGAGGAACAAACTGGAGCTGAGGAAGTGGGGCGGGGTGGGTGACACACCAAACAGCCTCACCAGCAAGTCACACTGCTGCAGGTAAGGCCAAAGGGGGAGACTCACTGGGCACTGTAGTGCACTGGTCATGGCCAGCAAAACGGAGCATGAGAGAGCCATCAGGGTGGCTGGGAAAAGTAGATTTTCTCATTTAACCCACTGTATCATTTTGCAGTCATGTTTTGGAGATTAACAATGAACAGAAGGGGCTACTGATGCAAGTGCTTCAGAGACAGGGACTTCATCCTGCGAAAGGGTTATTGACAGCCCCGACTGAAAACAGCAGGACAGTGTTTGGGCTGCACAAGCAGGGCCAGCAATGGGCTTGGAGCAGAGGTAGTTTCATGAATGTATCTGTGGGAAAAAGTGCCAGAGTAGAAATGGCCCCAGCTGCTGCAGGCAGTGCTCTGCCAAGCAATGCCTGGCTTTCACAAGCCTCTGCAGAACATCAGAAAGGTAATGCCACCCTCATTATGGGGACCACTCTCCAAACATTTCCTCTGGGAACCGTTGAAAGGGAAGCTAATGTCCCTTCCTGGAAAAGGAAGCCAGTGTCCCTTCCTCTTGGCCAGCTGTCAGCCTGACTGGTGGACATGATGACATGATCTTGGGTGTGGAGTTCCATGTCCAAGAGGAGGTTGCTCCATCAAAGGCTCACAGAACTTCCCACAGCAGGAAGAGAGAAGGGATTCCCTTCTCCATCTTAAAAGCTCCTCTAGCCCTGCCTGACTCCAGGTGCAGAAAGAGCCTTGATTTTGCCACTCTTTTCCACCTCAGCCCTGTTGGTTTTTTTCCTCAACAAGATATTCTGAGTGCAAACTGATGGGCTGAGAAGGGCAGAGCTCTTGCCCAGCTCCCATGTAGACCTGTGGGACCCGTGCCTCCTGCTTATGTCACCAAGAGGTTGGATGCTGGAAGCTCCTGCTGGGTGACAGCTCTTTTGGGGAACAGGCTGGCCTTTCACAGCTCCACAAACACCCAAAACCTGACAGGGATTTCTCGAAATGTATTTTTACTGTTACAAGTACTGTCAACCTTTGCTGATACCTTTTGCCTGGGCTGTGAAGGATGTGCACAGTATTGGGCACTAAAATAGAAAATATTTATTTAAAGAAGTCAAATGTTCTCATTTCTTCTCTCTTCTGGTGACTCTTAATTAATGGCAGTTCAGCGCTTTGCTGAAATAAGTGGAGTGGGATCGTGAGAGAGCTCTTTTTAGACAGAAATATAAATATACACCATTTTAATTGTCACCCACTCATTTGCTTTTTAATGTGAACAAGGCTTCAGCAGGCTCCAAAGAGCATTGATATCCATTCTCTACCCTGGAGTGGCCCCACCCAGGGACCTCCAGATTGTCCACAGGCAGGTTTTTAAGCAACTACAAGATCACTGCTCAAGGGGTCAAGCAGCTCCTCCTGTGTCTGTGACTGCAGCCTGGAAAAAGGGCTCCACACTTGCAAAAGTGTCAAATTAGCAAAGGAAATATAGGAGGCTCCTGCTCTGCTCATTTCCCACAAGATATTACTGGGTGCTAAAAACCTCCCGAGCTCCTGCACAGCAACAAGTGTCACATGCTGTAATGGGAAGTGGTCAGGCTTTTTCCCCAAATCCATGGGTTTTTGTTTTTGGAAAGGGAAGAAGGGCTGCCTTGTATTTGAAGGTTTTTCAGAATTCTCCACAGTGGCCTTATCCTGCTGCCACTGGTATCTGATTGGGAAGTATCTGACTGAAGCTGATAACTTCTGGAAGTCAGGTCCAAATACCCAAGTGCTACCCTGTATTGGAAAGGGGGCAGGACACCCCACCAATGTTGCTGATGGGCTCTCCAGAGCTATGAGGCCACATAGCTCTGCTTCTTTATGTCACTTTGTATTGATACACAGATTTGCCTTGAGTTTTTTTGCAATTTACTGTCAGGGAAATAGAATGCTACTTCTTTCCTTCACCTTTGTGTTTGAGTATAATCACCATCCTTAGCCATGTGCGGAGAGCTGCATCCTGGAGCTGTAATTGCACTGGGGACACACCATAATCCAGAATAAGAACATGATGCTACAGAGCTCCATGCATTCAGTCAGGATCAGGCCTGCCATCCTCCTTGCCAATGAAATTATTGCTGGCCTGCTCATGCTGCTTTTCCAGGTGTATGCTAAGGTTTGCAAGCCATTTGAGCAAGTCTCTGTTTTGATTCAAGTTGTCTTCTGAGTTATCCAACAAAGAAAGACAAAGCCAGGACAGAAAAGCAGACATGAATCTTCAGGGCTCTCTTCAATTTTCAATTTATCTGCAATTTAAGGGAGTAAACACAGCCATGCTGAAGATGCACAAGTACAGCTTGGAGAGCCATTGAAATCTAGGTCAAGGTTTCGGCTCTGCCTGGGGATTTCATTTCATGACTCAGGGAGGCTCTGTGCTGCTCCAGGAGCCAGGTGGAGGACATTTCTGAGCCAGTACAATGAAAGCAGGTAGACTTCTGCATAATCAACAGCAGCTCCACTGCAGACTGGTAAACAGGCCACGTAGGCCATCGCTGAGCTGGAATTGCTAAATTATTACTGAATCTCACTCGTCAGTCCTGGCAAAGGCCTTGGGCTCTCCAGTGGCTTCAGTCTTCAACTGTGCTCCAAGGAGTACTTCCAGCATTTGCCAGTAGTAACCAAATAGCCTTCCAGGCGCATGGAGGGAGGGATAGAGCTGTCAGTCTGATAGTTGTTAACAAAATACATAATTGGTAGGGGGGAGAAGGACTTGCATTGATACACAGTCATTTGTTTTGCAGTCCAAGTATATGACTGCTGCAGAACATCAATCTATTCCATATTTGAGACCCAGTCTGTGTTTGTGTTTTAAGTTAGCTTTCCAAGCAAAACATGTGAAAGGAGAACATTTAAACAGGAAAGGCTCACAGATTTTTTTTTTCCTCATAAATTTCTGCAGGTCTTGTTGCTGCTAATTACTGGAGATCTCAGCACAAGGGCTTTTCTTTCTAGCAAACCAGCCTCTCATGTTTCCTGCCCTTCAGCTAATCAGTTATAATCTCCTCTCTGTTTGTTTATTTAACTACCACAAAGCTAATTGAGTGTTTGTGACATGAGTCTGCCAGAGACGGGGAAAGCAGAGTTTGTCTGTGTGCGCCCACAGCGCGGACAGCGGGTGGGCTCTGGCTGTGCCCACCACTTCCACGGCAACCTCTGGCTGTTCCAGGAGCCCGGGACTGGCTCTCTCCCGCTGTGCCTGCCCGTGTGCCTCGCAGGGAAGCTGTTTGCCCCGGAGGAGGGTGATGGGGCTGGCCAGCAGCCCAGCAGCCGCGCAGGTTGGGCATGGGCAGCTGCCAGGGCTGGTGAGTTGCAGCCGTGCCCAAGCAAGGCAGAATCCCAGCTGGAGAGGGTGGGTTAGCATCAAGCAAGGCAGGGATGTGGATTGGAGCCACTGCAAGCCTGATCCTCTGATTCCTCTGGTGGGGCTAGAAAAGCAGATTAGAAAAGAAAACATTGAGGATCTCTATAGAAACCTTTGTGTCTCTGTTAACTGAAGGAAACTGTTTGTGGTGGGAGAGGTGGGCTTGTATCCTCTCTAACTCCGCTGTCCGCTGTCCCCTCCCTGGCACAGACATGCCCTTTGGAAAAGCCAGGCACCCACTGCTCGCTGTGAACAGGCACTGGGGGAGCAGCTGCACCCACAGCTCCTTACTGCCCATGCCCTGCAGTCAGACTGCACAAATCCAAGCCAGCGCTCCTGCGTGTCAGGAATTCTCTGCAGTGAGTGTCCTCCTCACCTACCCTCTCCTGTGCTTTCCACCCGAGTACCGGGCGTGTGCCCCCCGCACACAGCCTGCCTGGGGGGCTTGGTGTTCCCAGAGCTCTGGTGGATCCTCTGAGCAAGATTAGGAGATGGCTCTTCTCAAAATCTGTGTTTAGTTGATTCCGAGGTTCTTTTGACCGTGTTTTTTTTTCCCTTCACCATGCAAGAGTTAACTAAGAACTGCTGATTTTAATGGGTTTTTTCCTTGTCATCCTTTAAAATGTGTCCCTAAATCACATCAGACTCTGGCCTCCTCACACATTTCTGTGATGTCACATGGCTACAGGTTCAAAGGATATGGCCAGTGGAGAAATCTTCCTGCCTAAGGGGAAATCCTGAAAGGATGAGTCTGCTATAAGGTGTCGTTGTCATGCTCATGTATGCACATTATCACTACAAAAGAGACTTGTTTTTTTGGCACCTGTACTGCTGGGATTGTGTTACAGCATGGGGGGAACAGGCTGTAGTGCAAAGATCCTTCAGAAGGTCCCACAGGAGTTCCTGGTATGACAGAACTACCCTTTAACCTCAAGCCATGAGGTAGGTGGCACTCTGGTACTAAAATGATTCAAGGCATTATGCGCAGTCCTATAAAAATGAAAAATAGGGCTGCTGTATTACCTCCTGTAGCTCAAGAGGTTTGGAGCAATTGGTTCATCATTTGCTATTGCTACCAAAAAAGCACTTCCCTGAAGCTGTGGCTGCCACATCTTTTGCAGCAGGCTCTTTATTTTTGTGCTTATAACATTGCAGTTTATTTCTGTGGCAATGACTATAATGTGATAATTTGCATCCATAATAACTTTGCTGTTACTAGAAAAGGTAAAACTGTGATCTTTTTGAAAAAGTGATCTGGGTCCAACTGAAATCGCAAACTATAAAAAAATAAATACTAAAAATTAAGTTGATTTCTAGGGCATTTAATCATGGCATATTGAGCTGAGCGCATGATTTTTCTTGTCTCACTGCCGTAATGAGGGGCGAGCCTGCATAAGCCGGCTGGAGAGCTGAGACTGCCTATGAGGGGACACGCAAACACTCTCATTTGTGTTTTACTTAAGCTTTGACGTTGTTCTCTGTTTTTCCTTCCTCACAGACTGCAATCACTCATGTACTGTTTTTCTTCACTCTGCTAAGTGATGCACAAATTGTTTCTACATTCCAGGTTAGTTTGTGACATCCCTCTCTTGTGTTTGCATGTGGGTAATGAAGACACTGCCCTGCTCACCAGGAAATGAGTAGGCTGCCTGCCTCCAGCCTCTCAGGAGCTGCATTGAGGCCAATGGAATTGCTGTGGCTCAGCACCAGCCCTGAAACAGGGTTTGCCCCCAGCACTGCAAAATCACTCTTCAGTGATTTTGTACATGTTTTATCTTTCACCTGTGTCCAAAAGCTCAGTGCTGTCCTCCACTGAGAAGCTTAGGATAAAACGTGGACTTTTCTGGGATGAGTACATTGATGAACTAAGGCCAAAATGCATTTCTCTTGGTTCAGATCCAAAACCAGCCACAGGGTATCTTTCCTAGTTCTGTCTCCTGTGGGTTTTGCTTGCTTTAAATTTGTTTAGAACACAGCAATTTTTTTAAAATTTTCTTGCATGTATACATACATACACTCATGTTTAAATAAAAAAGAATCCTGCTTGTATGATGAGACACACCAACTGTCTTGATTCAAACAATCCTCTGTTCTGATAGGTTGATTAAATCTATTTTAGCTAAACGGCAGAAGTCAGACTGCTGGTAATTTGAAGTGAGCTAAGAAGGCAACTCTCCATATGCTTTGAGCAACCTGGTCTAGTGAAAAGTGTCCCTGCCCAAGGGCAGGGGGGTTGGAACTTAAATGGTCTTGTAGTGGTTATCACATTCGCCTAATTTTCATTTTAGTGGAATAGGATTAAAAGAAAAGCAAAACAGGTTTAATTCAAAATAGAAACAGTTAGATTTATTAACATACAGTAAAGGCAAACAAACAAAAATAAACCAACTACGAAACCCTCTCAAAAACAACCCCTCTTCCTCCCTAGCAACAATCTACTTTTCCACGAAAAAACAATGCAAAGGGATAAAACATCAGAACTCTTAAAGTCAGCATCACTTAATAAAATAGTCTTTCATTCAGTCTTTTGAGAGAGACAAGTCCCTCCTGATTCTTCTGGTAACTTTCCACAAGAGACACAGTCTGTTTGTGGCTCCCAGCTCCACTAATGCAGCCCGCCCGATACTGCATCATGTGAGCCTCCCAAAATGTAGCTTTTTATGACTACATAAGGGCTTGTGGATTTTTAAA
>WBMY01001216.1:884172-934402 GCA_013397315.1 Donacobius atricapilla | reverse complement strand
TCCCGGCCCGGCCGCGGTGTTACCTCATGGTTCGGAGTCCCGGAAAGAGGGCGGGTCTCCCAAGATTCCTGGTTTTAAGCGGTGTCCCAGAGGGTGTACCCCTTTTACCTGATTGGCCAGCTTAGCTGTTAGTTCCAAAATGGATTAACATTTGGTTTTTCCTACTATTTATGCTAAACCAATACAGGTCTTTAGGGTTCCTTCCAACCCAGACCACTCTGGGTTGGAAGAGACCATAATTCTAGGCTTTCCTGAACAGCTGTCCTCCATAAATTAGAAGTAAGAAAGCTGGCACTGATAAAACAGGGCAGGCTACCAGACACCTCAGTTTGGCTGGTGTAGAAATGCCAGATAATACAGTTTTCCATGAATTACTGACTACATAACCATGTTGAGAATTTAAACTTCTCTGAGAAAGGTAAGGTCTATATGAGCTATTTGAGCCCAAACATGAGCACTTTATCCTTGCTTGAAGCAGCTTGGTGAGCAAGTATCTCTTTCCTTCATTGTGTGTGATGTGGGTTGAGATAGAATTACAAAACTAATCCTCCTTTCCTGCTGCTTTGTCTCATCACATTTCCATAGGCCAAGAACAAAAACCCCACATCCAATGATGCAAATGTGGGCTTGCCTCAGCCCTGTGTTCCCTTGCCAAAGGGGCTGAGAGGGTGCTTTCCAGTACCTGAATGCTCCTAGGACATCCATGATCTGCGTGGCAGCTGGCCTGGGTCTGCTTCTTCTTCCTGTGTGTTGCTCCTGCCCGTGGGGCTCACCTACACCAGAACATGGATTTGGCAGGTAAAGCTTGTGGCTGTGTATAGATGATCTGCAATCTGATAATTAATGCATGGTCTTAATTAGAATACAACTCTGATCAACTGTCTCTCTTTTAAATGTCCTGCTTTTCCTGTTGCATGATATTGCAGTTTCTTAACAGCTATTGGAGTCACCACATGGCATGTGCTCCCTGTTGCTGTGTTTATTTTTTTGCTCCACGTTCAGAGTATTATCAGTATTGATTCTCAAGGTGGTTGGTTTGTTTCTAGAGAGACATGCAGATTGAGCCACCTTCCATTTAATATTAACTGAAACTCACTGGAATATTATCACTGGCATGGCAACCAGAAGCCCATCTGTGTCTAACATCTACAGTGCAAAGTGAAAGAGCAGGCTTTTGACAGCATAAATACACACTGTGAAAATCCTTATCAGGTCTGAGTGAGAGCTGGGTGGGAAAAGCCACCCTCTCCCAAACACCAGGTGCAGGTCACATCCCATTTCAGCAATGATTCACTCCACAGCTAGTCTCATAAAGTCCACTCCTTATTCCCAGAGACAAATGGGAGTGATATTTTTATAGACAAGTGTTATTGTTGGTAGGCCCTTTCTAGGTCAGTTTAAACCAACACCATAACCCCTCCTGGCTGACTCCCAGCTCCATGCAAGCTGGCAGATCCACTGGAGTGGCGGTTCGGAGGGGACATGCTGGACAAACCACATTGACAGAACTGGGAACTGGCTTCAAAGCTGCACCTAAGCCAAATACCAAAATTCAGGAGTGCTGAACTCTACTCTTTGAGGGAAAGATGGCCAAATGTTTGCCAGGGAAGAGTAAGCCTGCTCATCTGATGCTCTTCTGCTAAGAGATGACATCAGTGCAAGCTCCCTGTTTGGGTTTTGCACCCCCTCAATGTAATGGTGCTCTTCTGCTTACAAGAAATCAGCACAGTATTAATTTCACTGTGTCTTAATTATTCCTTTCCTGTTTTTCTACATATATGGCTTCTTCACTGCTTTAATGCAGTATTTTCCATTAAGCAGTTCTATGCAGTACTACATAAAAATAAACACACAGCAGCGTGCGTAAGATTAAACTATTAAACTCACTCAAAGTATACAGTTCATAAATTAAAAGGGCTTATGCTCATACTTTATTATTGATTGCTGAGTTGATACAAGTAAAAGAACTTGCCCTTAGGAAACAAAACTCATGGTTCCTTAAGCTTTTCTTTGTCAGGAAGCCAAAAAGACAACATTACATGGAAATGTCACCATTTGTTCTTGTCAAATGTAGTTTATTCAATTAGATATTTTATAACTCTACTGAGTTATACAAAGGAGGTTAATATTTTTTATTGTTTTTCTTCATACTGTGCCTCTAATATACACAGAGATAAGTTAGCCTAGTAAAATATACAGTGTAATTTGGTAATGTGTTTATTGGATTCCACTAAAAGACTACAAGAAATTATTCAAGATTTTTGCTTCTTCAACTGAAATTTTCTTTCTTCTCACTCTGTTTTTGTTTCCCTTTTCCTTTTTCTTTGTTTTTCATTGTTTGGGGAGGTGGGTAATAATCTTGCAAGTTTTTGTTTCCTGAAAATGTTCAAAAAAGAAATCCCTTGAAGCAGATTTGGGTTTTTTTTCCCCTAAGTTAAGAAAGAAAGAAGTAGATTTGGTTTGGGGTTTTTTTTCCCTGAGTTAAGAAAGAAAGACTTTCTGAAGAGCAAGGTCTTTAGATACACTCATGTTTTCACAGATTTGTCTGTGGTTGTGAAACATATCTGACGTCTTGCAGAATGATAAATACAAGAGGAGCCATGGTTTACAGTAACTTACCATTTGAAACTTTCTTATAGAGGGTTCAGATCAGTTCAGGTTTTATGGATATGGTTTAAATGAGCAAAAACATATTCCTTTTTCCTTGTGGAGTTGGTTTTCTGCTCAACTGGCAGCTGGAGCTCCACTCAGCTCCAGAGGACAGATAAATATTACCAGTGATGTAAGGAAGAGAGACGGGAGCATGCAGCCAGTGCCAGGGCAAGGAGAGGACCACAGTGACATTGATTTTAGATTCACTTACCCAGTGACAGACTTGCAGCTGAAACAGCTGGGTAAAGCTCTGGGCATGCTCACATTCTACTGAACGGGGACACTGCTACCATGCCTTGCCACAGATGTGAAGAAGAGGAGAAGCAAGGCTGTTCAGCAGACTTGGGGCTGAGAACCATATGTGTGGCTCACGGCTGCTTCTTGAAAGTACCTGCAAGCACTTTCACTATGTGAATCTACAGGAGATTACTGGATTTCTTGAAAGTACCAACACCCTTCCTGGAAATATTGCAACAGTTCAGAAAAGGTGAAAGTTGAGCACTGCCACCCTCTTCCTCTTGTGTAACTTGATTAGCTCATCTTCTGAGAGAACAGGAGCTGCCATCCCCGCTGTGCCAGGTTTAGGGCTTTTTCCAAGTCTTGTGCTGTTCTGGGAACAGCTATTGTGTTTGAACTCACTTGAGGACCTGAAACCAACTGTGATTCTGCAAGCCACACAGACTGGAGCTAATTTTTATTCTCTGTTAATTTACCTGCCTGTGGCTCTTAGTGCTGCCCAGGATATTATCACAGCTTGCTCTGGAGATGCTAAACATGTTTGTCGGGAGCTGGGCTGCTGCTGACTGATGGGCAGCAGCAGTGTCATCTGGGCTGTGAGATGGACAGACCCCAGGGCCAAGGCTTCCCTTGGCTACTGCCTCCCTGAGGCTGAGAGGAGCTTCGGAGGGATCTTCACAGCAGGTACAGCTTCGGCTGCCCTGACTGGTAAGGAGCTAAGTGGGGCTGACATGCAGAAACCCTTCCATCAGCTTCCAGGCCAAACAAGGGAGCAGAAGAGCTGGAAATGATGGTGTTCTGTGGCACACAGTTTGTGAAGTGGCCTCTGGGAGGGACGCTGCCAACTGTGATGACTAAGAGTGGCCTGGAAGCTAAATCCTGTGTAACTAAGGGTGTAGATTCATGAAATGCTTAATCCCATTGAAATGCAAGCTGCTTCTGACAGAGGTGGCCGCCTCACGTCCCACATGTGCATTCCCTCCCTCTCCCTTCTGCCTCTGGGTATCCCCAAGAGCTGTACGGTTGACTCGGACCATGTTGTTCACCCAGTACCAAGCAGATGATGTTCACTGTAGGCTCAGTTTGTGTCAGGCCATGACTGTTGCTTACAAGAATCTGGCCTGGGAGGCCACATCTAGTAGGGCTGATGAAGAAATGCTGCTCTGTTTGGTAGCCGTCACTTGGACTGGCTTGCATAAAAAGAAACTGGACTGCACAGAAGTGAATAATGCTCAGGGCTGAACTGGATCCAGCACTCAGGTGACTAAAAATCAGAAAACCATTGAAAGTTCCTCTTAGCTACTTCATGGAGGAAGCACTCAAAACCTGGAGCCTTGCACCAAGCTCTGGTAAGCATGACTGCAAAATGAGAAGCCTTCTTTTGGAAATATCATTTAGAAAAAACAGCCAGCCAAGGGTGGTTTGATGGGGCTTGCTGATACATTTATACAGGTGAACAGTCTGGAGGCCAGGAAGGAGCTCTGGTTTCCAGGTAAACACCCACTCTCACATTCACTTCATTACTGAGCACAGCTCCCTTTCCTTTACTATTCCTTGCTCCTGTTTCAGGACAGGGATGGGAATGGTTGGAGAGGGGCTGGGGCTTGGTGCTCACACAGCGCTGCAAGGGAACACAACCCAAAATAAACACCCTTTCATCACTGCTCTTCTTATGCCTTCATTTTAAACACAGCTTTTCCATTCTAGGTGTAAACACTTCCCAGGTTTATGACCTCTGCTTTCTGGAAATGGACATTTGTTTTGGGAAACTAGTGGAAGAGCAGCATTCTGCCAGGGTAAGTTCCCAGTTTGCAGCAATCTGTTGCATGAGGCCAAGCTTCCAGAGCACAAGATTGTTTCTCTGTGGTGAGAAGCCCGTAGTGATTGCTTCTTCCAGTCTTGTCTGATGAGTGTGCTTGCAGAGTGGTAACAAAAGGTGTTACAAAACCTCTGGGAGGAGCAGCCGATCAGGGAAATTTTGGGAAGACGTGGGTGGGAACTGAAAGTGAGAGACAGGAGAAGACTCTTGGGTTTAATCTGTGATGCAAAAACCAAAAAAAAAAAAAAAAAGGAAAGAAAAAAAAAAGAAAAACAAAAAGAAAGAAAACCAAAACAACCCAAACCAACCAAAAAACCCCTGCAAAACCTCAGAGAAATCAGGACATAACGGAGTGGATAAAAGCCTGAAAACACGTGGGAGTTCCTGCTGCAGCTTCTCGCACCCTGTCCTGCGCACTCCTGCGCCCTGCAGCGCTGCTCGGAGCCGTGCTGCAGGGGATGTTCTCTGACCTCTGACACACACAGCGAGACACTGCCCGCAGGGCTGCCCGCCTCAGCACGGCGGCTGGCAGCCCCTGGCCTTTCCCGAAGTGTGCTGCCCCCCAGCACAGCACCAGGCGCCCAGACCAACGCAAACACGGGACTGTGTGTGGCATTAGAGGGGCTTTCCCCATGCCGGGATGCTGCGGGTGAAAGTCAGGTGATGAGGAGAGGTTTGGGGCTCTCTCAGTGCCCGGGTAGCACACCTCCCCACGAAAGCCCGTGGGCCCTACAAGATCTCCCTGCTGCAGCTCAGGATGTGCAGCCTGGCCCTGCCCCTGCCCACAGTGGCACAGCTCCGTCCCGGGCTGCAAACGAGGCAATTCCCAACCTCCCAGGAGGACAGTGAGGGAAAAGTCACTGGCACAGAGCACAGGTCCTGGCAGACCTGAAGAGAGCTGAACAGGTACTCAGCAGGGCTGGGCTCCAGACTGCACACTTAACAGTAAAAGCCGTAATCACACCAAGTAAATACATAAAAAATACATTACTTAAGGTGGCTTTACATAGTAATGTCCTGCATGTATCATCGCTGAAGTCTTTAGTGAGTTCCTTCTCCAGTAAACTCTGGTCTTTTTTTATTATTATTTTTAATTCTGTACCATTCCAGAAATATCATCCTATTTCCCGCTGTCATACAAAGTGCCTGAGGCTGTGATTGAAAAATCTTATGAAAAGATTCATATTCTGTTTCTAATCAGGTGTGTTTCTGTCTTTACAGTGCCTGCTAGTTTCTTTTTGCCTGCATGACATTGCTATTTTGATCTAACCTCTTCTTTCCTTCCCCCTGTGGCAGTGCCTCTGTCTCCATGGCCCATTTCTCCTTCACAAGTTGTTAATGTGAAAAAATTACATTGCCCCATACCTGGGCAGGTCAGCTTCAAGCACTCCTGAATCACAGCTTCAGCCCATGTTTACGGTGGCTAACAATGAAAAGTGTTTTTACAGTGAGGATAATGGTGTATTTGCACTGTAAGATAAACCTTAGATGTAAAAATCATTATTTATTTAATAGGAACATCAAAGAATAGAAGGAGAAGGGAATTTCAAAGTTTCCCAGAATAATCAGATTTCTGCTATTATGTGAGGTTTTTTTCTCCTGACTCAATAATAATGAGTAATAAAAGTGTAGTTCTTAGAAATCATTTAAAGCATTACCAAATTGAGAAAAAGAAAAAAAAAAGGTATTGTTTCCTTAGAAGCTAAAAATCTAGTGAGCGACAGGACTGCACAGTTAATGAGAGAAAGAAGGGTCTGACTTGGAGCAGAATGCAGCACTTCCAAAACCTGAGAAAGATTTTCTCCTAGGAAGGAGGAGAAGTACCATTGGGAAAGCTCGTTGTTTAATTTCCTACAGTACTCCCCTTAATTAAATGCATATTTAAATAAGCAGGAGCTCAGTAGTGGAAGTATCCTATAGCATCATTGTGCATTGTGCTCCACAGTACAGAAGCACCACTGAGGGCAGCCCTGTCCCCACCATTGCATATTCTAGGTAGAGTGCCACAGAAAAGACATCCTTTGTGGATCTCCCCTTACAGATTTGTCTGAACGACTTTCTAAAGCCTCTGATGACTGACTGTGAAACAAGGCCCCAGTTGATTAAGAAACCGAATGGCTTGGCGGAAGAATGAGGTCCTCAGTTTAAATTCAGCCTGGTTTCCGTTTTCTTAGTCCTTTCCATGGCTCACAAAGAAATCCCTCACAATTTTTTAACCCTTTGCTCTGCCTGGCTGAGCCCTGAGAAGATGTGGCTCACCATGGCTCGCTGTGTGGGCAGCACCTCGGTGCTGGGCTGACGCTGTGCCCCCGGAGCCCCAGGGTGGCAGGAGAAGGTTCACCAGGCAGGGCTGGCAGGAGAGCTGGGTCCCCATGAGCAGAGAGGAGGAACCAAGGGAAAAAGGCATCCAGCAGTGAAGGAAGGCTCACACAAGAGGTACTTTTTTCCATTTTCCTCATAGTACTTTCAAACACTATCAAATACAAAGGTATATTTTCCTTTGTCCTAAATACTGCGTTAAAAGAAAGTCTGTTTCATGTGGCCCAAAGTATATGACTGAAAGCTTTTCAGAGATAACAATCTGCAGGTATGTTCCAGCCCTGGACAGTGATGGATCTGCTGCAGAGAGTCCTTCCAACAAAGAAAGGGGCTCCTTCTAGTGGGATGTGAAACACAGCAGGAATGAAAAGCTTGAAAGAACATTTACCTATATACAGCTGACAAAGATACTGTCAGTTTAATTTTAAAATCAATACAGGCATTGTAATGATTTCTAATAGCAGGAAGCAAGACACACCCCTTGTCATTAGGGCTGGTGAAGTCAGGACAGGGAACATAAGTGGGAGACTGGTTGGGGACAGGAGAGCAAGGCCAGTTTCAGAGTACAGATCCCACCAGATGGATTTTTAATGTGTCAGGAGGAGTAAAAAGGAGGCTTATCCTCAATACAGTAACGTACTTTTGAGAGAATAATACTAACAACAATAGCATATAGAGCTGTCATAAGGAAATTTTTTTCTGGACCAGCTCCAAGAAACAAGGTCTGGACCAAAAAAAACCAAACAAACCAACCTCCAATAGCATGTGTGATAAATACAATACCTTACTGAACCTAGAAAGAGAAGTAGAAAGGCTAGAAAGAGCAGTATTGTGCATGACTTTTGTGGTATTTTTATGGAAAACTGACTAACAAGCACATGATGTGCAGCTTGGTAGAGTGGGGGGAAAGTGCTGGGACAGAAACCTGAGTTTTCTGAGAAATTATTCTCACTGACATTAAAACAAACTCAGTTCACACATTTGTAGGAGAAAAACCCAACTGCCAGATTTCTAATGAAGAAGTAACCATGATCAAGCCATGAAAAGCAAAGAGGCATGGCAAAGGTTTTAAAAAATGCCAACATACTGAAGAAAGTCTATATGGAATATGTTGGCTCCAACTGCAATATTCAAACAGCTGTTGAATTTCAGGCTGAAAAAGCATGAAATATTGAGAGCTGGTAACACAAGATCCAATTCTGAAATACTTGTGTGACAAGCAGAAGAAAAACTTATCAGGCAGCTGAAAATGTCACAGAACTAATTGTTTCATTTTGCTAGCTACCCTCTGTTGCATGCACATCAAAAACCACTCATAAAGACGAGGAATATTCAACTTTTTTAGGATTAGTAGTAGACTCTGTGACATCTGAGCATCTCCATGCTCCAAATTCTTGCTGTCTGGCACCACAGTAAAGAAACGTCACTCTTGCCATTTTTGCAGACAGGGAGGTAAACGAAAGCAAATGAAGTGATTCCCTAACTGAGAGTTTGTTCACAGGTCAGGGACTGAACTCAAGTCCCCAAAGAACTAGCTAAATCTTTGGCCACTGGAGGGGTCGGGTTTTTTTGAGTTGTGAAATAGGTCATTGTTAATAATCCAAAATTGTTATTCTTTTCTCCTTTGACAGATTTAAGGGTTTTCAATGCCACCTCCTTGTTCTCTCATATTTTATATGGAGCATGCTCTGCATATTTGGTTGAAAGCCAAGTGTGCCTCAGTTCCCCATCTGCTCTTTTTATGTTGCCACTTATCTCCCATCCCACCTCTGCATTGTCTCTTATAAGTGTATCTCTAATCTCAAGCAGTGTTTAGCAAACCCAGATACCAGTGTCACAAAGGGTGACAGCAACAGCAGTTCCCTCATGGTGTCCATAGTGCCTCTATGGAAAACTTGAGCAGCCCTAGGAACAGATCACTGGGTGTTTGAGATTATTTTCAAGAACCTTCACTAAGTATTCACCAGGAATAGGGAGACAGCTGTTAACACTCCAGAAATACCAAGTGAAGGTTTGAATGCCAATCCAGAAAAGGAGTTGAAAATATAGTAAATGATTTATCAAGGGCATATTGGAGAAGTGTGAATAGAGATGGTGCTGTCATGATGTATCTTAAAGTGCCTGATATTCGAATGACTGCTTAGAGATTTCCAGTCAGACACAGCAAAATCCATGATAATTGCCAGTGTTAAGGGAGTCTATGTTAAATGGGCACCAAAAGTCAAAATGTGAAGAGCCTGTGGACAAGAAGGTTCGTTGAAAACAATAGAATTTGGCTGATTTGGTTTGGTTTGTGAAATTTTTTGATTGGCATTGGGGTTTTTTTGTTTGTTTTTTTTTTAGTTTGGATTTTGCATTTTTTAAACCATTCCAACAGAGATTGATATAAAGAATTAAGAAGAAAAGGGCATTTATCACCATCCCACTTGCTAGCAGTGGTAGTTCTCCCACTCTCTAGATCCAGAAAGGATGGAGAGAGGACCAAGGTCTGGGAATGGAGCAGTGAGTGCAGGACAGTGAGTGTGGTGGGAACTGAAGGAAGTGTATCTGCTGCTTTTGTTTCCCCCACTTCGTCTCTGTTGGTGTCAGAGGCAGCTGGGAGGCAACCAGTCATACCAAGGGAATAACAATCCAAATAATAGGAATTGGTAATAAAATACAAGGGATACTTGGCAAGAGGGTTCTACAAGAGAATAAATGTTTTAGCCTTAGGTGTGAGGTGTGAATTGCTGAATGCAGGGTGTTTAGGAAAGATGGATGCAGAATCAAAGGAGCCACTGCCACTGCTTGAGTGATCCATAAGCTCAGTTTTGTCTTTGTTGCTTGGAACTGGCTTTTAGCTTCTGATGCTCTAGTACTGCACTGTTTTGACAGCATCTTAATAAAAGTAGGAGTCAGCTGCTCTGAGGAGCCCGTGTGTCCCACATGGGAGTGCAATCCAAGTCCATCTGGCAAGTAGCTGGCCGTGTGTGTGCACAGAAGCCACTTCTGTGCACACAGTTGCCATGCCAGTGCCAAGAGATGTGTGTGAACAGGAAACTCGAAAATCGAGTCTTGAAGGTATGAGGGTCATTACCAGAGATGTAATGTACCTTGGATCTGTTTAATAATGGCATCTTAGAATGAGTCAATCCTAATGATGACAAAAAGTGACCAGCAAGGTTCTGTGCATCTTGAATACCATGTACGGATACTGGGCTCTGAGTCTCTGTCTTTAATGCTTGGGTAATTATTTATTTCTATGCAAACTGGACTTTAAATGCTGCTGAACTGGAACTCAGTTGTCCTGTGTTGCCTTGCAAGTGTGAGCAGACCACTCCTGAAAGGTGAGGGAGATCTGTGGTATTTGGTGGCTGCCTGACACTGGATCTACACGGGTGTGAAAGGCTGTGGTCAGACTTGCTGTATTTGACTGAAACACTCAGGCTTCATAAAAATGGCTTTGTTTTGCCTCTGAAAGGAAATAATATCCAGTAGGCAGTTCTCTGTTCTTGATGGCAGGGAACACTCAGTATAATTGATGTCATATTAGATAGCACAGCACTTAACAGGGAGCAAAAGCTTACAAAAATCTGGTATGTGAAGATTTATTGAGACAAACCATGGGAAGCTACCAGGAACTCTTCTGTGACATAGATAGCCACCCTAAGAGAGCAAAGTCCAGAGCACTTCTGAGATCAGGGCTGTCCAGAAATGATAGTGAGAAATGGTTTCTCTAGAAGCACAGAATCTGAAGTGGTCTTGGAAGAAATGGATGGATATGAGATGCTGGTGCTCTGAGCTCTCTCAAAGCTACTTTAGGCCTAATACCCAGCCTTTCTCTTACAAGTTACTAAAAGCAGTGCTTTGATACGTGCCATTTATTTAACACAAATGATGGTTCAGCCTGAATAAATACCAGTCACAAGGGACAGGCCTAAAGGCACAAGGTAGGCACATTACCTTTGCTCTAGTGTATGAAACAAGTAGGAAATTCCTCAGAAAAGCTGAATTTACTTTATGCAGTGCATTGCCATCTGGATTACCTTCCTGGACCTTCCTGATGATATGATTGCCAAAAATAGCTTCCTCTGATGCCACAGGGCATGAGAATGATAACATAAGGCCAGAGCAACATAAGGTGTCTGACTCCTGTTGCTTCACACTCCATGTGCCTCCTACCCCTTCAGGCACAGTTAGAAGAATCCTCTGTGAGGGGACTTATCTGCAGTTATTTGAACCTGGGCAGATGTTTTACTTGGCCCTCCATGACCTCTGAACCACAGAGTGCACCAAATGAACTGTAGATATTGTCTGCTTCATGGCATTGTTACTCAGGGAGACACATCCTCATTCTACTGCAGAAATACAGCTCTCAGTGTCCATTATCCAGGAACTCATGAAGATAGAAATCTTAATCCATGTATTTATGGTCTTTGAGTAAGTGACTCTGGAGATAAGCTGAAACGAGCCATCATTTCAGGGCTGCTCCTTTCTCCTCGAGCACTGACAGCTTTCCTGAGTGCTGTCATGCCAAGGGAGGGCATTGGGGCTACCACATCAATCATTTCTGAAGTGTTGTCAAGCCTGATGGAGCAAAAGCAAGCCTGAGCCAAGGATGTTGCTGCCTGTGTGGGAGCTTTCTGACCGAACAGCTTATCCAAATGGTGCAACTGGAAGACAAAGCAGAAAAATCCTAGCTGACAAAAGTGGATGGAGGCAAGCCAGGATTAGAACAAAACAATCGCTGCAAATAAAATATAGACCATCTCAGCCCAATTTAAAAAAAAAAAAAAAAAAAGGATTCTTGTGTAGCCAGGGTAGTCCATGAAGTGATAGGCACAGAGAAGGCTTGGGAATTTGGACCTTGATTTATGTCTCCTCTAATGACACTGAAACACAGTGGGGAAGGCAGAGCTATCAATCCAGCACAACAAAAATAGAAAAGTCATGTTTGTTTTTCTTTTAGAAGAAGGAGATGTGGGACAGCCTCTGGTTCAGTGTCCTGTCTTGGTTAAGGGGTAGCTTTAACCTCTGATCTGCTGGGCTATGTGTGTTTGGGGTGAAAAGGTGCTGACCCAGGGAAGACCCTGAGAGAGACTTTGGTGCACAGCTGAGGTTTTCTGAGACTGGTCCATGAGCCCACCAACTTATACGTGGTTTCAGAATTCAGACAGCATATACAGCTTGGAGACTGGAACAAAGCCCCAGAACTGTTATGATAGCTGTGGAAATGACAGTCACTCTCTCTGGAGCCACAGCAAGATGGATCACTGTGACGACATCCTCTGTTCAGGAAGGGATACTCCTGGTACTTGGGCACCAGCCAGAGGTTCAGACTTGGGAGGGAAATGTCCTCCACCAGAGCTGTTCAGCTCTGCACAGTGACTTCATTATGCCTAATTACTTCCAGGGGTAACCACTGGCTGGTGCAACTCTCCAGCCTCCCAACTTCTGGCATGGTGAAATGTCACCCTGATTTTTCAGCCTTCTCTTCTGTTTCACAGTTTCATGGTTTGGGTTTCTTCTCATGCTTTAGGTGATGTAAACAAAGCCAATGTTTTCATAACTTCAAGGTAGTTTTCATTCCTGTTCTGAGATATGGACAGCTGATGGACAGTTGTCTTGACCAATGGATGGGGAGAGGTGTCAACCTGGCCTTTGTAGAAATACTTTATAATAGAGTCAGATTCTTTTAAAGAAACTCAGTTTCAGTTCTTCATGCCTTCTGAAAAGTGTGTGTGTGATCTGTGTGTGTGTGTGACGAATTGCGTCAGTGAAAAGTGACCAGCCTGGGACAGGCTGAGCATCTTCCCTCACTTTCCTAGTGGTGCTAGGATTCATGGATGGGTGCATCTGCTGAAGCCCCAGAAAGAGAAGGAGTTCGTGCTGGTGCAGTGGGGAAGGGACCAGCAGAGACAATCCTGTGTGTGGCAGGGGCTGGCCTTGGCCATCTGGACAGAGTTTGAGCTGGCACTGCCACCAAAAGGGCCAGAAATAAATGAAGTGGGTGGGAAGTTGTGGAGGATAACCACAGGGCAAGAACATGGGCTGCATCTGTCCACAACACCCACACACCATGGGAATGGCGCTGCTGAGGCCTGGGAAACACTTCAGCATCCTGTGTGTCCCCCACTTCCTTTGTTTTTCCCTTGTGGTATCAGTCCCTGCACTGACCTGAGCAGATGTTATGTCTTTAAGCTTCAGTTAGCTGTTTGTACTAAAGAAATGTCTTTTGTGATTAAAGTTCTATTACTGGTAGTTGTAAAAAAAAGATTCTGAACCTTACTGTTTCTCTATTTTTAAGAGCATCTGTGTCCCAGAGTGCTGCTGGGTTTTACCTTTTAATTACAAACAAACAAACAAACCAATCCCCAAACAAAATTTATGTCATATGTTTTTATATATTCACCATATATTGTAATATATTAAACATTTCTTATAGACTGACTGATAGTGGGTAGTTGGTCTTTTAGTCCTAAAGCACAATAGAAACCAAACCCAAAGAATTAGATTTGTCCTTATATATATTTTTTTTTTTTGTTACATACATACCACGCCTCCAAAGCAGACTGCTCTCAGGAAACTGAGACATTATTTCACAAATTAGTGTGGCATTATTAAAACAAACTCCACCCTCTTCTGAAAGAATGAGTTTGAATTGTGAACCATTCAGTCTACTTCTGCCTTCAGAAAATGAAATGTCACAAACTTCAGAAACTTAAGAAATTGTTAGCTTGAACTCCAGCTCTAAGAAGGGGACACAGGAAAAGACCCTTCCCATCATCTCTTAAATTAATTCTTTAAGCTTTGAACTAGTTAATCCTGTCTTTATTGTTGTCAGTAGCACAAACTGACTCAGTGGGATGTCTGGACTGAACCATAGACAAGAATCTCTGCTCCCAAGCAGAGAGGGTTCCTGGAAGAAGCACATGCTGGAAAGCAGAAGGGGGTGGGCAAACCCAAGACACTGAGGCATCAAATACACCAGAGGTGGTGAGTGGAGAGATAAATTGGTGAAAATAGAAAAAGAATGTTTATCAATATAATAGTAGGTGCTTTATACATATAAAACTTATATACCTATATCTCTATCTATCTAGCTAGCTATAAAACCTCACCTTACCCAGAGCTGAGTTTTTAATTGCCAAGCCCTAGAGACCTAGAAAGGTCACAAAGAAACATGACAGAAGGCACAGAAGATAAAGATCATTACCACGATTAGAGATCAAGTGCAGGCAGGGAAAAAAAGAGCCCAGAAATATCTTGTTAAGAAATAACAGAGTTTTCAAAGCAAGACTTGAGTATGTTTACCAGTGGAAAGGCACAAAACCTTTACTTTTAGCCAAAGACTGACTGATCTGCCATCTTACACATTACTTTAGCAACACTACCAAAGCAAGACTTCCTGTGTGTCACTTCAGCTTGCAAACTCAGAAGCTGCCTTTGTTTTGGGCAGAGGCAGGCTAAGGTGAGATGCTGAGGTTTGGCTAAGGTGTCAGATATGGCAGCCCTACGATGAGGGAAGATTTTGGCAACGGCAAGCTGGAAGTCCCATGTTTGGGGCAAGTCCTGGGGCACAAAGGGCAGCCAGGTTGGCTCATGCAGGAGCAAGGGACATTTGCATTGTGCCCTGGCTCCTGCCAGGTTTCCTTCCTGCCTGAGTGGACTGTGATTACAGGCTGCAGCTGCTAATTACTTCAGAGGGTGGTTCAAACCTTTGGGGAATCACAGCCACAGCATTTCTCTTCAGGACTCCTTGGGTATTTACTGCTGGCTGAGCAGGCCCATGGCTTGCTTTCTCCAACAGGCTCAGCAGCAGCCGGTTTCATCCGAGCAGGATGAAATCAAAACCCTGAACCTTGTTCACCTCTGTAGGCTTCTGAAAGAGAAAAGTAATCACAATTGATTTAATATTCTTGGGCCGAATATCAGAACTTATCCTCAGAGGACACAATGCACTTATTAACCCCAAAAGCCACTTGAATGGGTGGATAAAACACAACGAAACCATTCCAAACCAGAAACCTAAATTCTTAATCTGCAAATCTCTGGAGAGAATATTAGCTTTTTATTGTTTCCCTATCAATAAAATACAGGAAACGGTCCTAAATGCCTTGTGTCTACAACTTCCCATTATTTATCATACCAAATGTCCTTTCTTCCAGGCTTTTTAGTTTACTCCTGCAGAAAGATTATGCAAACATGTTCTACAGTTCAGCATATGGAACAGAATAGATCCAAACCCTGTTCAATCAAATGCAAAGTGCCTTCATGTGCTGCTGCTTCAGAGTGTGAGCTCTCGGAAAAGGCAATGCACTGAACTGTATTATGAACTGAGAGTATGAAAACACCCAGGTAGTCTTGGAAAAATGGGTAATCAGTAAGTATTCACTGGAATTGGCAGGCAAACACATTTTGCAAATGCTTGTTTCATAAATATTTATTTTTTAAATTGAATTTTGGGAGTTTTCAGACAAAAGAAGCCATAAAACAGTGAAACTTCATGATTGAAATTCTTGTGTGCATGATTCTTTTTTTTTTTTCCCTTTATATTCCTTACAATCTCTTTTCTTCTTTTTCATTTTGAAAGAAACTAAAATCTGAAAAAAACAGTCTCAGGCAGAATGCGGAGCCAGCACCAGGTATCCAGAAGAATGAGTCAGTAATAAAGAAACCTACAGCTTGTAACCAAAATGCCTCAAGCTGTTTGCATGAAGTTATCTTGAATAAATTATGTATTGTGTATTTCCTGAAGAGCATGACCAAAAACTCACTGAGACCATGGATCTCCGAGTGGGTTATGGCTAAAAGCCTGACTAATGTTTTACGTGTCTTTTTGGTTCATAGCCAAAAGGATGTTTGTTTGTTTTAACTCATTTCTTACTCATAAAAAAAAGAAAAAACAACCCAGTGAACTTAAGTTGGGTTTACAAAACAGGACTCATTTTTCATTTGTTAGAGAGCATTTCCTCTAGACTGTAGACAAATCGTTTCCCAGCACAGAAAAATCTGTATTGATGTGGTCAACATTTAAAATTTAGTAATGTACTTCCTCTACTGGGGATGTTCTGAATTTCTTCAGTGCAGTGAATCATTCTGGTGGTGGAACCAAACTCAATTTACTTATGTTGAATGGCAAAAGAACAACAAAAACTTTCCCAAATTTGAAAATATCACTGAAAAAGAATAAAAGCACAATTGTCTTCAGCCATTATGGGCTGCCCTAATTTGAATCACATGGGAAAATGCTTTGTTAATGGCTTTCTTCTTTTACTCTTCATTGGCAACAAACCAAACCAAACCCAACCCTTTTCTTTGTTCCTTTCCTTTATGCATTGCCTTTCCATCTGGTTTTAGAAGAAGCTGGTCCTGTGGGTTAGCAAAAGATTTTTAAGTACTAGAGATCTCTGGTCATTTCTACAGATTTCCTGAACAGCCATGGACTGACCACTTTACACCTCCATTACTGTTC
This sequence comes from Donacobius atricapilla, assembly GCA_013397315.1. NCBI lineage: Eukaryota > Metazoa > Chordata > Aves > Passeriformes > Mimidae > Donacobius > Donacobius atricapilla. The sequence continues at coordinate 917,921 of WBMY01001216.1, read as the reverse complement.
TGTAAAATGGGAATATTCCACTTTACCTCAGGAGGTTGTTGCTAGAAAATCTATTTATTGCTGTAAAATGTCTAGCTACCACAGCATTATTCAAGGCATATATATAGTTTGTATTTTTCCTCACAAGTGTGTAGAGTTTAAGCTAATAACTCCCAATGATGATTTATGATGAGGAATTGACTGTTAAGAGGAACAAATTTGAATAGATTTAAATGCATACATGTAAAAGAAATATGTGCAGTCTCCCAGAACTCTTTGAAATATAAATGTGAGAATTCCTTTGGGTATAGTGCTGGAAGCCTTCACGTCAGACCATATTGTCAGGTGCCAGGCAGAAGGAGCCAGCCAGACTGACTGATTTATTCAGCTTTCTGCTGGAAGACCCCAAAGACTGCAACCCTCTATCACTCCCAGCCGTGGGGCACGAAGTGGGATGAGCTCCATTAATGTCCCCTTCAGCTTTTAAACCCAAGTAGAAGGTTTATTCCCGTGTGTTCTGGACCTACAGTCTTTTGTCTGCTTTTCTATACCAGCTTCCCCATGTTTGATATTCATTTTATTCCCCTCCTTAGAGTATTATTTACAACTGAAGAGCAGAATATTATAGGCTGAGCTGTCAGGGCACTAAATATAGCAAGAGCAGGGCAGTTCCCCACTCTAATCATCTCCTTCTGCTTTTATGTAGATAGTAAATGATGGGCCACAGAGGGAATTGCCATTTGTCTCTAGGAAATACATGTCAAAGGAGTTTAAGCGCTACATCCTGCCCACACCGAGGGAAGTTAATTTAGGCTTGGCACAGCAGTGCTGGCTTTTCCTGCACTGAGGAGTTGCAGATGAGATCTTTAGTCCTTCAGCAGAGTGCCATAGAGACCATGTTTTAGAAGAGGGAATTTACAATGGCAAATGGCACCGTTTCCAGCCTGAAGGAACAGGCAGATTTCAGCCAAAACGCGGTGCCATTCATTTCCATCATGCCCCTCGCCACCCCGCTGCCAACACTGGCCTGTCTGGGCCTTGGGCAGCAGCCGTGCCTCGGCCGGGGCCAGCCTCAAGCTGCCATTTGCTTTGTTCCTGCGTCGGCCTCGCTCCTCTGACTCGCCTCCCCTGAGCCAGCTGACTTGCCTCTGCTTCTTTCCCTCTGCCAAGCCCGCTCCGCTGCCTTCTTTCAGGTCTGGAGCTGTTCTGCTGCCTGCTCTTTTAACAGCTGTCCAAGTGCGCAGGAATAGTTGAACCAACGCTAAAACCTCGCCAGCTCTGCTCACTTGGGTCCCACATCTTAAACGCAGCACGCAAAAGTTTAAAGCAGGAGCTTCGTTGATGGGACTTAGCCCTAAATCCACACAAATCCAAGGTAATCTGGAAGCAGCTCACTGCTGCTATAATATCAGTGTGAGACAGCTTCAGCCGAGACGGGGGCTGAAGGAGCTGGGAGCTGTGTGCGTGCCTTGACAAAGAAAGTGTGTGATCTAAAGGTTTCAAAATCTGCATAATGAAAACTGCCAGAAAGTTTAGTGCAGCAGTTCTGCGTTTCCCCGTGCAGAGCTACAGGGCACAGGTTAAGGCTCAGCTCCAAGAAAAGTGAGGTATTGCAATGCAAAGAAGCAGAGGAGATGCTGAGTACAAGGATATCAGTTAAACTTTCTGACCAGCCTAAGGGTTCTTCATGTATTTTACCCACTGGCTGACTAATGTAAAATACAAAAGTATTCTGCCTGGCAAGCCAGGAGCAGAACTGCTGTCTCTACCCTCCCAAAGGATGATTTAAACATGAAGCTACGATGCCGTGTTCTTTTCCTTCTGCCTGCTCAAATGCATTTTTAATTCTTCAATGCAAAGTAGGAAGGCACCAAAATCTCTCTTTCTCCAGAAAAGCCCCAGATAGAGTGGACAGAGACTTCTCCTGGGAACACCAGCAACTCTCCTCCTGCCTTCATGGGAATTAAAATCACACTCCCTGTGTTCTAAGTGATCACCTTAACCCTGAGGTTCAGGAAGTGAACCTAGCTGTGAGTTGGAGCACAGCACCAGGTACTGTGGTATTTTTTACCTAGGCAGTCTCAGCAGTGACCCAGTGAGCCAAACCACCAGCCTGATTGTACAGGAACATGGGCAAAACCAAAAGCTCAGGCTTAGTTCCCCAAGGAATATGATCTCTTCATGGTCCACTCTGGATTTAGACATTCTTTGTGGAGTCACCATTCAGTAAGAATTCTCTTATACCCTCGTGAATCTACAAAATACAGATTATTATAGTGGTCTATAAAAGCCAAAAACTGGACACCCTGTTTACTTCAGTAATTATTTGCTCATTACAGGCAAAGCATTTCAGAGTTGCTCCTCCTGAGGTGCTAAGGTCACCTGCTTTGGTGATTCTGTTGTAAGCCTGCTGTGTCCCGAGGCACCAATACTACCCAGTTAAAACACTGCAGATGAACACAATGCAAGCCAATAAAAATGGAAGAATTGTTGATTGGAAATGTTTCCCTATTTCTGACATCAATAAAGGCAGCCTGCTTGTTTGCAGGGTGAAACAGTACAAACTTTTTAATCCTCAATCCCAAATTCACCTAAAAGATTTAGGGCCAAATATTCCTTTTATTTACACCAGTGTAAATTTAGGGAAATTTCATCCAACTTAATGTACTGCCAGGTGGTGGATTTTGCCTCAGATCTCATTATTTTTGGGTTTTTATTTATATTCCGCCACTGTGTATATACACAGATACAAAGCAGTAATTTTTGCCAGCAATAAGAGAGTGGAGTTTGCTATATAAATCGGTATTTCTCAGTCAATATGTTGCAACCCCTGAAGGGGTTATAAAAACCATCTGGGGGCTTGTAAAGAACTGAAAATTTTATAACAATCTAAAGCACAGAAAATGTCATTTCTTCTGCTCTCCATAGAGCAGCACCATTGTCTTGGCAACCTGTCAAAACCGTACATGAAACAATAAATTCTTTAGGCTTATCACTTTTACCATATTTTTTTTTACTTTAGCTTTATAAAACATGGATGAGAAGTGGGAAGTTTCTTTTTTTTCCCCCCTTTTATGTAGGATTTCCTATCTGAACTGCTTGAGAAATGTTGCTTTCAAAGTTTTGGCCTCAAAAGGCAGTAAATTTCTTTAAGAGCCTCCACCTTGGTCTTCTCCTAACCTGCTTGTTAAAACTACAGCCTATTTTGTCAAGCTTAGGCTTGTTTGTGTTGGAGCCAGTTTTTCTATTTCACTGTGACTTTCTGCCTGTCAGCTTCCTCTTTCAGCCTAAATCATACAGAGAAACATCCACATTTCCCTTTGTGGGAAGAGATGTTTTGCATCAAGTGGAAAAAATGGATGAGATTTCCTGTATCCTCATTAGCAATGTGGTGTACGGTTTGAAATCTGCCCTTTCTAAGGTGAGATACCATCTGAAGAACCTCTCTGCTTTTAAGTCTAGTCTCACAGCATATACAACTTGTCAGTGAATTTTGCTTTCATGTACACATCTTTCATCTCTGTGCATAGGTACTTATCGATGAAATTAATTCTAGTAGCAACCGAATGTGTCCCACCTAAAGGATTCAGAGAATAAATCCAGATAAAAAGGCTCATTGTTGTTGTTTTTTTCCCCTACCAGGATGAGATGCTTCAAGGACTGGGCAGGCAGCAGAGCTGGTGAGGCTCTGAGAGCCTGAGCAGGGTAGGTAGGGGGAAAAGGGGATGGTGGTGTTCCCCTCTTGGCAGCTGTTTGGTTGGGTGGGCAAATCCCAAGCAGCTTCACCTCAAACTCCTCTTGACTTCAGCTATTTTTGTCGATTTCCACAAATTAGTTCTTTGTTGATGCAAAGTACTTAGTAGGTGTGGTGCCTCACTCTCTCCAAAAAGCCTGACTTATTAACTGTTTAGTGGGCACAAATTTGATCACTTAAACCACTTGCTAAGGAGAAGGAACAGTGACTTCTTGCCTGGGTGGGAGGTGGTTGCCCACAGCCAGGAACTGAATGAGCTGTGGGCTATGTGGCAACAACTAAGGGGAGGAACTGCACTTCTGGCTTTTACTCTCTAGCTCCAGTTTCCCTGGACTGGAACTGTGCTGTCCAAACTGGGTGGAATCAAAACTTGGACAATTTCATGTCATTTGCTTGGAACACAACTTCCTTTTCCCTGTCCCATTTCCACTGAAGACAGACTACAAACTCTGCACGTGCAGAGCCTGGGTACAGATCCAAGCTGAGGGCGTTTGTGGGCTTGGCTGTTGGCTTTGGTCTTCAGGCTGTCAGACTAGAACCAGGATTCCTGCTCCAAGTTCTGAGTTCAGCTAGCTGCTCAGGGTCTAGCTCTACTGCTACCTTTCCATAAGCCAAATTGTACCAAAATGCTCCTAAAATCATTCAGTGGTATTTTCCCATGTGGTTTTCATGATGCTGAGTAGTTGGGCAGGAGATCTGACATGGTCTACACAGCTTTCTGCCTTCATGCCTGAGAGAAAATGGATACCCAAGGGCTGCCTCTGCTATTATGAAAAGTCATGCAAAAGGTATTGGGTATTTTTGTGGGTTTTTCGGTTTCTTAATTAATCTCTGTTCTCAATTCAGAAATGAATCTGTGTAGAAATGATGTTATGAAACATTTTGGGAAAAGAAGATAAATTTAAATTAAAATTTAGAAATAGACCTGGTTAGTAAATAGCCTAACAAATGTCCACCTCAGCTGGCGCTGCCCATGAAGGAGCCCAGCCTTCCAGCACCAGCACCGTATCTTGGCCTAATTCCCCGTGCCCTGGCTGAGGCTGAGCTCCTTGCCTCTGTGCACTGCTGTGCCACCTCTCTCATCCATCTTTCCATCATTTTGGCTTTGCCCAGGCACAGGGCCCCTGCACTGAGAGAGCCCCCTTGATGGACACAAGGCTCCCCACCTAAAGGCCAGCAGCAGCTCCCGCCGCTGCTGCTCCAGCTCATGCCAGGAGACGGGTTGCTTTGATTTTTGATCCAGAAAAGTCCAAACTCCTGATGGAAGAAATGTGGTTTATTGCATACTCATCCTGTTTCTTCAAAGCTGAACTGTGCCATGCATGAAAAATTTTTTGGAAACTGGGAGCAGAAACAATGACTTAGCAAGGCAGTGCTGTCCAGTGCCGTACCAACACACAAGTTTTTCTGAACTTGTCAGCACTACTGTTTTTGTACAAAGAGTGGCAATCCTTCTGGTGCTTTGTCAGTCCAGGAGCCCAGGGCTGTCAGTCCGTGTCACAGTTAACATGTGTTTTCCCGGGTTTACACTTCTGTCCTGCCACACTGCGCTGCACAACTTCCCTCCCTCGGCTCCCTGCCGTTGTTAGCGCGGGTTAAAACCCCAGGGCCATACAAGGGGTGGAGGTGCCAGGCTGAGGCATTTCCCCATCCCTTCGAGGGGCCGTGGGTGCGCGGGGAGCGCACGGGGAGGCCTGGCTGCCGCGGGGAGGTGTCCCTTGGCCAAAATCCTCCAACCTCCCAGCTCGCCACTGCCGGGAAGGGGCCGCACGGAGTTGGCCGCGGNGTGAGCAGCGGGGCCGCCCAGCACCGACCGGGGCCGGGGACGGGCGGGAGGGGACCGGGGCGCCGGGCGGAACAGCCGCGGGACCCAAAGTTTGGCTGCTGGGGAGCCCGAGGCCGCGGGGGTCGCTCCGGCGGCTCCTCGCTGTGCGCTGCCTGTTACCTGCCCTCGCAAGTTTCCCGGCACCGGGTGCGTGGGCGCTGTGCCGGGAGCGAGGCTTCTGGCGCGCTGAGTTTCTCCTGCGTGTTGGCTTTTTGGGAGCAGGGAGGGTCCTTGCCTGAAAAGCTGCGGGTTTCAGGGCTAGCAGCATCGCCAGCGCGGCGCGGGGGACGCTTCGCTCCCGTGGGTGGGAGAGGCGGCACTTCCCGAGCACCGGCTGCGCTGGGAGAGCTTGGAACCTGGAAGTTGCTCGCTTTCATTCGTTCCTGTCGTCTGCTGTGAGAGAGAGCTTGCTGGTGTTGTGCTGAATAAAAGCAATAAATCATAATTCAGTTAGTAAACGGAATTTTTTTTGGTTTTTCGAGTGACGGAGTAACGGGGGAGAAACATTTACTACGGCCATTGGCCTTTGGGGAGGAAGGGGTGATGTTCTGATACTGTAACAGGGTTTGGATGGGGCTGGTGGCATCCCGTTGTGTGCTGAAGCGGAGAAGCCGTTAGCCAAAACTCTGACCCTGGTTCACTTTGGCATGGTAGGGGAGCTGCTTCGTGTATCGCGTTCTGGGAAGATATGGAAATGCGGAGTCCTTTGTCTCTTGGTGAAAATGGTGCTTGATGTTCTGGCTCTGTTTTGTGCAATGTTGACTGTCGTAACGGAAAAAATACCTTTGGAGAGACTGTTATACTAACAAATAGGTGTTAAAATGTCAATTTTCCCATAAAACTAGGAAATATCTGTTTATGGATTAGGGGCCTTAGTGTGATTTATTTCTCTCCCCCTTTCTCATGCCTGCCTATGATTCTGAACATGGTTTGGCTTTAGTGGTTGTAATCGCATTCTTGGGCAACTTCCTGAAAGAGAAACCTGGTAGAATGACCTTTTTATTCCCTGCACTAGAAAATGACCTCTTCTTTCTTCACTTTCTCCGGTGTGAGCATTTAATAATGTCATGTCCCCAACTTGCCACAGGAATTCATTAGAAACCTGATTTCGTAAGGACTATTCATAAAATGTACGTAGGTGTAAGCAGCTGTGCTGCTGTGCAGCTTCGGAGATGCTGCAGACATCCTTGAGGAAAGTAAAAAGCAGCTGCATGCCTGCTGAGTGCTCAGATGAGTCTTTGGAGCGTGAGGTGAAGCCCAATGCAAATAAATAGGCAGAATTATTAAGTAGATCAATTCAGCTACATATAAGATGTACTAGGTTGGAGATCCAGCGTTTTGTAGGGTGTGATTAAACTCATGAGAATAGCAGCTGTTTGGCACAGGAGCAAACTTTGAGTGATGAATGCTAGCCCACAGCTCTTTACAATTACAGACAAGTTGTATGTCAGGCAACCTGTAAGCAAATTGTGTCAAGTGCTCCTGAGATGCTGGAAAGCAGCTTCTCTGGGCATTGCTGTTTTATGTGCTCCCCAGGTATGAGGATGGTAGAAGAACTCTTTGCTTTGATTGGCGATATGGCCGTCACTGTAGTCACACACATTTATATCTATATATAGCTCTATGTATCTCATGTGGGAGGCAATAGAAACTTGTGTCAGAACAAAAAAGAAAACAGAAACCTGCAGTGGATTTTTGTCTCAAGGTGTATATAGAAGTGTTGAAGCTTCTGTTTGGTGTTGTCATTGACAACCAGGAGAATAGCATGTCTCAGTGGCATGTGGAGAATTTCAGCCTGGGTGTCTAAATCACACAGGCGGAAACGTGTTCCTGACCTAGAGTTCCTTACCAGCATCTGTTAGGCAGGAAAATGTCAATCAGTGAGCCCTTTAAGTTGCACCAGGCATTTTTAGACTAGCTCAATGTGAATGTGGCCGTATAAATACTGAAAAATAACCACCTCACCTGAGTGCTGGGAATTACAATGGCGATGTGCATAAACTGCCTGTATCCACAGCAAGGGGTCAGTTCAGGGGGATCTCTGGGTAGAGATTTGTGGTGGTAGGCATGGCATCTACCTGGCTCGTGCAGCTGGTTGTGCCTTTTGATTCTTGATAGGAACTACTGTGCTCATTCTTGAAAAAGCTGAGGCTCAGTAGAAGGTTTTCCTTGGAAGCTGAGGTTAGGGTTGTCTGGTCTGCTGGAATTACTTAATCACAAGCATGCATGAAAGAGCATGCTTTTGTAATACTAATAATGGGGAAATTAATTCCAATGATCAAAACATTTCCAGTCAACTTGGTTTGTTAACTGAATTCTGCGATTCTCTAGGGTCCAAGGTTTTATATGTGAGAAGACAGGGAAAAGATGGATAATCACTAATCTGTAAAGTGTTGCTAGATACAGTTATGTGCCTCTGGGCATCTTCCCAGTCACCTGTGACATAGCTAACAAATCATGTTTTACAGCAAAATGCTGGTGTATAAGAGCCATGTAATTCAGTGCACCTATACCAGCCATAAACACCTTTTGAATAAGTGTAGTGATATCAAGAATTGCCTCTTTTTGGCTTTGAAGAGCAGGTAGTGGTAGCATGGAGCAGTCAGTCACCTACATATGAATTGAAAGATTCAGTGTGAATGTAAAGATGCAGTGTAAGTTAGGGAACTATGAAAATAGAGGAAGGTTTTTATTATTATTATTAAAGTAGGTGGTTGCTTTGTGTAAAAACTTGAAAGCTGAATATGTGCAGTGATGTACATGCTCAGGTGTGTCCCCTCTGTGATGGTTAAAGTGGTGGGAGGAGAGCAAAAAGGGGTGGTAGCATTCTACAGCTGAAACTACACAAACCTTTAGGCTGGCATGCTATGGGGCAAAGAACGCTCTCCTGTGTTCTGCTTTTTTCTGTCTCTTTGGAGATGGACTCTAGTTCATCCTTGGCTTCTGTGAATACTGCTGCAAGGGAAGCGCTCTGCTGAAGTGAGAGCCAGTAATCCTGGACTGGAAAAATATGGGGCAGTTTTAGTAGCAATGCTAGTATAAGCCATAGGTTCTTGAGCTGTTTATCAAGGCCTTGAAATACACTTAAGTTATAGCTGAAATGCTTTCTAAATCCATTAGCACCTCACCTTGAGCAGTGTCTGGAAAAACATGCGTTTTGGCAGCTGCTGTATCTTTCCTGTGGTCTAGTGCTCACCTTTAATGGCCAGAAGGATGTTTTTTCCCTTATTTTCAGGCTGAAATCAGAAGGTGCCTTATGCTGGGGTCCAGTAATTATGCCACAAAGCAGTTTAAGTCTGGAAGCGCATTCATCTTGTGGAATTATCTCCCCATGGTGAAAATGTCAGTTTTGCTGGCCATGCTCAGCCATGTGATGTAAAGTGTGGGCTTTAGGCAGTCTACTGTTGTCATCCTGAGCTTTAGAAACAGCAGCCTGAAATTCTCTTCAGTATTATGGGACCATGAGAGCAATTGTGGAAGGCATCAAGACTGATGGCCAGTGGGTGCTGAGCTGGAGCAGCCTGTTCAAGGCTGTGTGTATGTAGTGGCCTTGGCATGCAGGTAGGTTGGTTTGTGAGAAATATGAGTTGCCAAGAGACTGTAAGCTACAGTAGTAAATCCCCCAGGAGTCTCCAGAAGCACTAGTGAGAAATGCTGGTACATTCTAGCTCTCTTGGTTTGGCTGATCTACAGGGGATATGAATTTATGTTCACCAGCTATGTAGCTTTGACCAAGCCTGTTTTTTTACTGAAATACTTTCTGTATTATTAAATAACTTGTTCCTTAAGCGTCTGTTCTTGTAGATGGGTGTGTTGAGGTATTTAGTGATATTTCTCACTGCTTCTGAGATGGTTCTGTCATCTGGTGTGAACTGTAAGCTTCTGCTGGCCCAAGGCTGAACAGGGTTGGAGGTTTTTTGTTTGAATAGGAGGGGCAGTTTGCCATTGGCTCTGACAGGTTACAGGTACAAAACCAAGAGGAGAACCGAACATAACTAGTTTTTCCTCTTCCATTTTGTTATCCTGTAACTTTACATCCCTAAGCAATCTAAAACATGCTATGTAGAAGTTGGTGCTTTATCTGTTAGCTGTCTCCATCTTGCTATATACCCTCCTCTTCCAGAAAGAGTCGTTCATGTGGCTTTCTCAGCAGTTAAACAAGCTGAGGCCTCCAGCTGCTCTGGCAGCTCAGTTGAAGAGGTTGCTTTCCCAGCTAATTGCCTACTTCCTCTGCAGAGGTTTGTCATCTGCATTACAGAAATAGTGATGGACTCTGCGGAGGCTCAGCCAACGCAGCTCACAACTCAGCCTACAAACTCTCAAGCTGAACTGAATCAGGCAGTTTAATATACCAGGTCACGACCTGCTCTTGGAGAATTCTTGTGCGTAGTTCATACTCAGTTGTCCTATTTTTTTAATATGGAAATTTTAAGTCTTGCCTTCCCAGAAACCTGTAGTAAAGCCAGGGAGATCAGTCAGAAGTGAGGTCTGTTTAACAAAAAGTGTTTTATTAAATACAGGTCTTTAAATAGCTGGTAATTGTCTTATTAACTGGTTAATATAAGTCTTCTTGCAAATGGACTGAGGAGGTGTCTACCTGAGCATACGGATGGGGTTCCCAGCCCAGGGTTTCATTCCTGCATCCTTACAGCCTCTGGGAATTCTGATGCTCCTGTGGTTGGCTAGTTCTGCTTCTGGAGCTTTCTGGGGGAAAAGATGAATATAAGCAAATGTCTGTGCTGTAAAGAGAAATGTGAATGTCCTTATCCATTTTGGGTAACCTTCAAGCTAGGGCCGGAATGGCTGAGAAAAGGCCACTAAAAACTAGTATCTCATGTTCCTGTGAGCTTAGGTCTGTTTCACTGATGCTGTCCTGGGTACGGAAAATCAATATACACTTTTAATCTTAAGTGTTAATAACTTGGCTACATTACATTTTCAGGGTTATATTTGTTATCTAGTTTTTCAGATAAGGTTTCTAAATTAGCTTGCAAATAGGAAGTGGTTGATTTGTAATGTTGTACAGTGTGATTAATAAATAAATAAAAGGCTAGTCACCTATTACTCTGCAGATCTCCAACAAGTGCAGTAAATGGTTACAACAGTGTTCCTCATCTCTCCAAGTATTTTGTCATTTGGTAGTATTCCTATGTACAAGTGCTTAAAGTATCAAGTTTTGGCTATCAATGAGTTTGTGTAAGTGCAAGTTTTTATAAATGTCCTCGTTATGAGCAGAGAATACTGGAGTACCAATTCATTTTTATAGTGGAATGACCATATTGATGGTATGTAACTTTAGAGAACTGCCAACACTGTTAGTGTTATAGTCTTTCCTCTTGACAGAGGAGGGATAAGTAAAAACTTAAAATAATGCAAGCAAATTAATATTACTTACATTATTTTAAGTGAGTTTTAAAAAGTCCTCTTGGGAGACTGTTTCCCCATCTTCTGTTACCAGTTGGGCATCTCTAAACCCAGTATGCTTGCCTTTAGTTAGATGTTGTGTGGTTGATAGATCCTGCCACCTCTCTTAGCTTCCCAGGAGTAATAAAAATGTAAATAATGGAAAAATAGTATGGCTGCACAGAAAGCCTAATTTTCAGTTATGCTGTAAACCCTGACTGAACTGTAGAGTGTGGAATGATGGGAATTGGGCTGTGTAGCATTGTTTAGTAGGAAATATAAGTACCCCTTTTGTGTAGTAACCTAAACCTAAAAGCTGTAGAATCTGAAGGCAGACAGTCATCTCTTCTACTCTGCAGCAACTCACTTGCCTTGTCAAAGCTCTGAAATATTAACTCTTTGCTTAAGGCCTCAATTCTATACCTTTAGTTTTCTTTATTTCTTACCCAGTTTTTTTTTTCTTTGCTTGACAGTTCTTTAAGTCCAAGGGTTACAGATACTGGTGTCTTAATCCTTCTGAAGAATGTGCCCCGAAAGGTCTTGGCATTCAGTGTTCTCCGAGCACAGTTCCCAAGTGGCCATGGAGCCATCTCCACATGGCTGTTCCTACTCTGCCAGCCTGGTAGGTGCAAGAGGCAGGGCATGTGTCACTGGCCAGCAGATTAAAATTTACTTGGGAAAAGGAGAACCAGATTTGTTGGCACTGCAGGGATGTAGCAGTGTGAGAGTCTAAGAGTCCTGCTATCAGATGACACCAAGAGACCTGCAACAAGTGAAAATGAATAAGGGTACTGGGTTTCCCTTTAATATTTTTAAGAAAAGATGGTGAAATCCTAAAGCAGAGGTGGGACTTAGGGTGAAGGTGGTGGTGAAGTTCCTGATACAACACCAGCCATTGTTGGTCCAGCACCCTATGGGCTGTTCACGTCATAAACCTGTACTTACACAGCCTGTTGCCAAAGAATTAATACCCTGTACCTTATTAATGGGAGCTTGCAAGGCTGTAGGCTTGCCTTTGGCTTCTTATGAGCCTGTGGTTGCATGGTGAGCATTGTTAATGTACAATAAATGTGGGAACTGTGGTTCCATGAGGCCTTTCTTGCACAAAAAAACCTAGAAGTGGGAGCTTGAGTTTAGGCAAACCCCCATCCCCTCTACTGGGGTGAGTCCAGAGAAGAGGGTATAGCCTCCCCACCACATTGTGAAACACTGCTGTACTCCCTCTTTTGGGAAAACTGGTTCTGCAGCATTAGTCTTGATGAGCAGAATGTCCCATGCTTGTTTCTTCATTATGTAAAACTACCCACATTGCATAAAGAACTTAAGATCAACCAAACCACTTCTTTAATAAAGGGACACCAGTAAATTAAAAACATAATTCTCTTTAATCTTTCTGATATGCTAAGACTTGATACTAGATCTTGGAGAATGCTGTGGAAACTACTTTAAATACAGGAATAAATAATACCTAGAAACTTCAGCAATTGTAGTTGAGCCTACAGTAACAGGAGAACACATAAAATTTGAACATGGTGGTAGAATTGTGCTGTACTGTAAGCCCCCTGCCCTATCAACTGTATTTGCTTCATGAAGCAGAGCTAAGTTTGACTTTTTAAATAATGTGTAAATGAAGGATGGAAGTAAAAGCAAATGATACATAAATGCCTATCTATGTTCCTGAAACTCTGCATAGTGCCTCTGTAGTTGTTGTACAATCACAACTCAGTGGTGAAGTAAGAAACTTTGGTCAGCTTTGTGTGATGTGAAATTAATCTTTGTAATTAACTACCATGAACCACCACCAAATGCTGTAGAAGATAGATACTGGTGAGAAAAAATAGTCTGGCTTGTGAACTGGGGAACCCTGGTCGTGAGGCTATAGACAGTTTGAAATGGAGCTCGTCTCTCTGCACTTCATGCTGAACAGAAACTCCCAGAAAGCAGTGGTGGTCAGGACTTTCCATAAAGAAGCTCTGAACTCCAGCTTCCTGCTCGTGTGGGAGCAGTGCTTGGACAAAGAGATGGTTCCTGTGTGCGACCAGCTGGTTTTACAAGCTGGTGCTCTGCAGGGAAATTCCCACTTGGCAGGGGAGGCTGGTTGGGACACAGCTGAACAGGCTTTCTGGAATGCACTAAAAACCTGAGAGAAATAGGAATAGCAGAGAAAGAATTGTGGCTGGGAGAGGAAATCTTCAGAACCAGTACTATGCTTTTTGCGTTCATGTGCAGTGCTGGCTGTTGTGTCTTGAGACAGACCAATATCTTAAGATATAAAATTATTTCTTTAAAAAAACCCATCACTTCCAGCCTATCTTTGTGTACAAGTTAGGTTTATAGCTTGTTGACAGTAACTTTCTCCTCTTCAGGGCAATGTGAGTACTGAGCTGTTTAAAACCCAGCAATCATCCATTCTTGGAAATGCTCTGCATATACTAAACTTCCCAGGTATTGAGTAATAATAGAAGGAGTTCTTAGATGAAAAGGGAGAGCCAGCATTCAGGACATACCAGAAAATGTGGAAGGAAGATGAAAGCTTTCCCAGATATGTTGTGGAAGAAGCCAGAACTTCAGCAGGCTGAACTCAGGTTCAAGATGAGGAGAGGATATTGAAGCTGAAGGCTTTGGTGTGCAAGAGGCTTAGGCAAAAGGGGAGTCAGAAACACCTTTTTTGGGGTGGGGAGGGAGAAGCCTGCCAAGAGGCTGGAGTGTTTTACCATGCTGCTAAGTGGGCATCAGCTGAAAAACAGAATGCAGAATATGACCTTCCCACTGCAACCAGAGTGGTCTCTTTGCTTGGGAGAAACAATTGCTGGGTGTTCAGCCAGCTCCTTTAATGACTGTTAACAAGTCTGGTTGAGTATTTATTCAGTCCTGCTGAAGAGAGTTGGTTAAATGCCTGAAGTGAAGCAGCTTTCTTTCAGCTCATATGTCAATTGAAATAAGGCTCTTAAATTAGTAGCCCAGATGACAGTGGCATAGAAACATCAACATCTCAGACTTGGAGAGGTCCTTGAATGTTTGTTCCAGGCTGACTTTCTCTGGTCACCCAGGCTGCCCCGTGCCTGCCGTGTGGGCTCAGGGGATCTGGGGTTTTGGGGCTTGATACACTGAGACCAGCAATGCTGTGAGACTGCTCTTCAGTTTTAGTCCCTTTAGCTGTGCTTGCAGCTGTTTGGTTACAGCTATTCACAGAAGTGCTGTCTGGTGTCTAAACTTCTTCATGCTTGATACGTCTGTAAAGAAACTACAGAATCAATCTTGCAACTGCAAGAAGGAGCCTTTTGGATTATACATTAGTGCTGTTGAAGTCAGGCTTCAAAATGAACACTTGGAAGTGTCTCATAGTGCAGTTATTAGATATCTAAAAATCTATGTACAGTTCATTATTTCATCTTCAATCCACTGCAAAGTGTTCAGCCTCTCTGGGACAGGCCTTTTCTCTAACTCAGGTATTAAGTAGGGGTATTTTTTCTGGTCATGTGTTTGCTACTGATCTTGAACCAAACTAATTTCTCTTCTTCCTCTTGGGAAGACTGCTGCAGCTTGGTTTGGCTCTCTGAAAGTCCATCCTAAGCTAGGTTTTTGCTGTAGGAGGATCTTCATTGTTAGCGGTTTTTTGTGCCTGGGGCTGAAGATGTAACTTTTCCCTGCTCCACCAATTGCTTTTCTAGACACAGATTAAGCAGTCTGTATTAATATAACTTTGCTTTTGTATCAAGCATTCTATAAATGCAAGCTGAAAGGATCATGTCCACTTTATTGATGTAACTACCTCCATGATAATTGCATCCAAAAAATTTAAACTGGGTACTTTGGAGGTGTTCTGAATAGCTGAACCTAGTGAGAGTTGAATATCCTGCCCAGTATGTCAGAGCTAGTATTTGCAACATCAGCATGAAGCTGAGCTCATCCCAAGGTTGGAGGCTGAAGACTTTCATCATCTGTCATGAAACAGCACAGAACCATTGGTGTAGATAGGACATGCTGCTGTTTTCCTCTTCTGCCTTCCCCAGAGCTCTGTGCCTGACTGGAACAGTTGTCTAAAAATCCTTTTGTGGCCTGGGCTAGGCTCTGCAGTTAGATAGAGTTCTAACTGGTACTTCAGTGTGAGGTGCAGGACCTGGGGTGGTGCTGTTCCGTGAGGCTGGGGGAGTGGAGTTCTTGGTGTGCTTGCAGTGGAAATGGCATCTCTCATAAAACGAACGTGTGACGCTGATCTGTTTTGCTCTGAAACTGGCATTAGGATTGAGAACTGGATTTGCATAACAAATTGCAATGTATGATAACACTGGCTGTGTTTCTTTGGGTTAGTGACAGTATTTCCATTGCGTATTGAGAAGTTTATATCGTGGATGTTGTCCTTCCTGTAAGTGCTCAGTCTAAGAAGTGGGCAGCCTACCCTAAAGAGGGACTTTTTTTTGATCCAGCATCTTTCAAAAGCCCACATTTATGTAAATGAATTCGCCTATACACTTTCCTCCTTCTCAGTTAACTTTGTAAAAAATATAAAGGTCATAGGCAAAGAAATGCCTAGCTTGTATTTTTGTTTGGTTTTCTGAAGCATTAGATTCAGATTTAACTATCACTAAGTTTTTAGCTTCAGTGTTATGAAAGCTTGTTGAAAGCTTGTTGATATTCTGTATAGCAGGTCAGCTGTTTTCCATCCTACACATCATACATCCTTTTGGGTTTCTTCTCCCAGCGCTGTGCTTAAGCTTTTTCTTTCGGGATATGCAAATGCACTTCTTGATACTGAACTGCATACAAGTTGAATTTACTGAAATCCATGATGGAAATTTCAATTACAGGGATGCCACTTCTTCTCAAAGATCAAATTTTCTTCCCAGTTACCTGGTTAAGTTACACAGTGGCCATAGCAGGGCCAGGCCAAGAAGCAGCTGCTCTGTAACTTGTGATGAAAAGTGGTTTTACTCTTTTTCTATGCTCAGAGCATTGCACAACTTTATTTCACTTACTGAATAGGTATCTGCTAGAGGTTGTGCTCCAAACCAGAAACCAATGCATGGTCTCAATGGTGGTGTGTCAGGAGGAGAGGTTAGGTAAATATGGAGAATTCTGGGGAAACCAGATGTGGGATGTAATAGATTGAAACGAAAAAAAACCAAAAACCACAAAAAACCCCAAAACAAATTCTGCAGCAGTGGCCTTGGGGGCAGAGTTGAGTTGTTTAGACAAGGCTTCACATGTCATGAGGAAAATGCAAGGCTGTCACGTTGAGTCTGTCAGGGACTGCCACCAGTGAAGTAGAAAACTTGGAGACTTGCAATATATTCTGGGAAAGGCAATAAGAGAAATGTTTGGCTTCAGTTAGGCTTGTGAAGATGAAGTACATAAATGACAATGAGACATTGTTGTATTTGATTTCAAAGTGTCACTCCTGTCTCTGCCCTCATAGTGTATTTCTTGCTATGTAATGTGTCAACCTAGATTGCCCTCAAAATAGCCCAATTTCCTTTGGCTTGCTGTCAGGATCAGGTGGAGCTGCCTTGGTCAAAATCTGATTTTCAAATTGCAGTTCAAACTGTGCTTTGTGATTATCTGGTACTGTCCCTGGCCATCGCTACATGGGATAGGCTGTATTGCACCAGCATGAACCATTGCTTGTTTCTAAGTGTGTCTAGTAAGACTTGCCAATAGTTTTAGGGCCTTGAAGTTTCTTTTTGCCAAGGTACTAGGTTGAGGTATAAGTCTGCTTAATATCAGGGTTAAGAATTTCTTTAAACTACCCCTTGGGTTTCCAGGTTTGGGAGAAGAGATGGTCACCAAACCACCAAAGAAAACCCTAAAAGCTAGCCTTAAACACAGCTTTTCTTGGAGTGCCTCCTGCAAGGCAGCAGTGCCATCAGTGTGGAGCTGATGCCTGTGAAAGAGGGAATCCTTGCCCTGAAGTAGGAAACTGGGTGTTTAAGGTGGTTTGTGTTAGTATCAAAGAACACTGAAGAACACTCCTTAACAATTTAGTTTTTTTTTGAAAAGTGCAAGTTTGTTTCCTGTCAGGCTGTTGGCTCTCCCCCATGACATTTTCTTGCTGTAGCTGCTGGTGAGGGGTGCGAGACAAACCTATGAGTTCATGTAACCTGCTTCAAACCCACAAACTCAGTCCATGGTGCTTGGTTTTTCTTCCTGCAGGTCTCAGCTGCAGCTAGCCCAGTCTAGTCTAAATTTTGGACTAAGCTTGAGGAGTTGCAGTAGATGGCTGATACGAAGATCCTTTGGAAGGAATTGCACTTAAGTGACTTCAGAACTCCTTGGGGAATTAGTAGGTTGATGGAAAAGACTTAATTATTGGGTGGGCTGTTACCCCGCTTTGTAGGACAGCATTTTTACTTTTTCTTGCATGACTTAAATCAGTCCAGCAAGTTCCTCTGGTCAGAAGTATACTGAAGTTGGGTTTGGGGGAGAAAGATGTCTAAACTCCTGCAGTATTGCATTTGCAGCATTTGGTTTATTCTGCAATGACAAATTTCGACAAAGCCAACTTTGTCCCCTCAAATGGTGTAGAAGAAAGTGGAAATGCTGTATTTTGTTGCTTTCAAGTGTTTTAGCACAGTTAAAGTACATGCTATTAAAAGATGATAAAACAAATCTGTACAAACACCAGCTGGTTTCCTGGTAGTCAAGTGCTCCAGCATGGTTTGAACTGGCGGCGTAGGTAGGCTGGTGATGGCACAGCTCCTTGGGCTGTGTGGGAGGAGGCTGGGACTGACAAGGCTGTGGCTCTGCTGTGCCCCAGCACCCTGGGGTGCTGCACCTAGAAGAGCAAGTGTATCACATTTGCTGCACAGGGGGCTCCAGGGCAGCAGAGACCTCTTTGTGCATTTGTTATGCAAAGAACACTTCATTGAGTTGTACAGCTTCTGCAGTCTTTGTGCTGAAGTCAGCTCGGTGAGGGACCAGGCTCCTGGCCGGTCTGGAACTGGAAGTCAGGGCTGTTAACTGTGCAAATGAAAAGTCTTAAAAATGTTGTGAACAGGGAACATAATTTAAGGAAATTGGAGATTATTGCATGTTTCTCTAAGTATCTCTTTGCCCTAACAAAAAGGGTTGAATGCAGTTTCTTGAGGAGGAAATACGGCCCAGTAGTTACAGTGCTCACTATTTGACATTTGGGTTTGGCTCTCTATAATCAGTGCTGATGAGTCCTGAGCAAAATGCTGCTGCTGCTCTTGTTCAGTTCTTGCGAGCTCATGGGTAATGGTAGTGAATTCCATCAGGTGTTAGACCTGTGGATGAAGATGCGCCCATTTTGAATGTTAACTTCATTCTGTAGTCATTAGGTACTGTTTCCTTAAATGGAAAAATACAGGTTAAAATCAAAGTTCAACATTTGCATTTTAAAATCTAAAATTTTCCTCTACATTCCCATTATTCAGAATGGCAATTATGCAGCTAACTCTTATTGTTCTGGGCAGGTGTAAATTCCCTGAACAGAAGGTCTGTTTGCATATATATCTATATGCTTCTGTTCACTGCAGAAAATGATCTATGAGGTGTACTGTGCATCACATACTAGTGGGTGAGCGCCATACCACAACACTTGTCAGCAGTCATTTACCATACAGGGGAATCTAAATAGAGTGCCAAGGCTCATTTAGCTGAAACACAAAACTATCTGGACTTGGATGTGGAGGGATGTAGTCTCCTAACTTGGTGGCTTTTGTCCTTTATATAGGCACTGATATCTAGCTGTCATGATTATCACTACATTTGGAAACCCCTAGAGCTAAAATCCTGGTAGTGGTAAGTAAAACACAGGTGTGAGTCCCACTGCCAGAGCTCTGTGAACGTGTGTGTGGCACATGTGCAAGACTTGCCTGCTCTTTAGATAAATAAGAATTTATGTTAAAAATGCTGTACTTGTGAAAGCTGACTTAACTTTCCCCTCTTGTTTTCTTACAGGTATCTCCAACCAGGAATCATGAACTGGCACTTTTCACTCCTCTTTGTTCTTGGAACTTTAATGTCTGTATGTTCCCAGTTCAGTTTTTATCCTCTGGAGGAGCTTAGCTCTGATGTTGGAATCCAGGTCTTCAATCAAATAGTGAAAGCTAAGCCTCAGGACAATGTTGTTGTTTCTCCTCATGGGATTGCATCAGTCCTGGGGGTGTTGCAGCTGGGAGCTGATGGCGAGACAAAGAAGCAGCTGACAACCATGATGAGATACAGTGTAAATGGTCAGTGATCCCAAGGTGGTTTGGGGTGTGTTTTGTCAGATTCTTCATGCTGTATGCGATGGCTTTCAAAGTGTGGTAGATTGCATCATGCATCAATTAACTCTTGTTTACCAAAGCACAAAAGGGACATACTTGAAGTTAATTGGCAATTTGAGCATGGGCATGTACATATACCCAAACTGGCTTATAAACAGCTTGGTTCATGACTTCAGGGGCCTGGCTAGAGCTGCCTTTGTCCTTGCCAAATTGGTGTTCTGTAACAGGGTGGATGGTGGTCCAGTGCTAGCTCTGAGCAGGAAGGTGGCAGTGCTACATTTCAGGCTGTACTGAACAACCTCTAATGTGCTGCTCCTTAGATAACAGGGCAAGAGGGTATTTCTTGACACCTCACTGAAAGCAGTGCCAACTAACCATACAATTGATATTTTCACTTTGCTCTTCGGTTTTGTTTGTGTGTTTCTGCTGTCATGTGTAGTTCTTGTAGTGCCCTCTTCTTGAAACAGCCATTTCTGCTTGCCTGTGCCTGACACTGCATGCATCTGTGTTCATATTCCTCTGCCAATGTCTGCCCCTCCAGAGGGAGTAGGCTGAAGATGCTTGCTGCTTTAATTTGCATGCTATTTTTGTGAGTGTTTGCCAGCAAGACTTAACATCTTAGTGCCAGCATTCTGCCTTACTTCCAAGAATAGAAAACCCTCCAGGAGGTAAGTGCACATTTAAATCTCGAGCAGTATTGTCATATAACATGTTGTCATATAACATGTTGTCCTGTCTTCATTTGCTTTGCTGTTTTGGTCCTGGATTTAAAGTATGACAAAATGATTTGACACCTTAACATCTAAATGATGTAGATTGAAATCTCTTTATGGGATAATCAGCTCTAGGAACATTTGAAAGCTCAAAATCTAAGTACTTGCAAAAATGTTGAAGCATTATATCGTGTGGTTTTATTTGGCCTTCAGACTTCTTCATAGTATCTGTGAGACACAGAGGTTCTCAAACACCTTAAAAGGTAGCCACTGTCTGGTTAAAGACTTGTTATGGGATGCTACCTATGTCCTTACACAGGTTTCTCCTGCTCTTGTTCATGACTACCTTAAAGTCCTTTGGCAACTATAGCAACTGCTGCTTTGGAAAGGTAATAGTTGAAAAGTATTTAATTTGTCTTTAGCTGTCTTTTAATGCAATTTAGCAGCTGGAAGCAAAGAGGAGAGCCAGCATCATGAGACCAGCCAGCTCTCCCCGGACCACCAGCAAGTGCTCCGTGGACCACCAGTGGTCCACAGAATACAGTTTGAGAACCTCTGTTATGGTATGTTCTCCAAAAGAATTTGCCCATAATATTGGAGAGTAAACATGTAGAAATTCTACCAATGGTGCTGTTAAAGCATTCGTGATACATGAAACAGCAAAGCCATCTGAGGCTTTTTCTTACATGCAACTAAGAGAATAACTCTGAACTAATTTATTCCTTTCATATCCCCTGTTTGTCTACACAAGAAAGTAGTCAGGAAATGTTTCTGCCTAAACTGTGTTGGGAAACAGAGGGGACCCACAATAACAGCCCCCCGAGGATGCTGTGATACAGTGGTTGAACATGAAGTTGCCTGCCTGGCAGTAGCCTCCCTGTGTAGACGAGCACTCATTGATAAGGCGTGGTGAACTGGCTGTGGTGAATATAGCAGCTCTTCTGTGCTGCCATATGCTTTCCCTCACACACAGTGAAGGAGCTAGCAAGCACTTCATACGCTCTGCTTTCAGGGCCTAAGGATCTTGACTAAGCACTGGAACCTACTACTGTCCCTTTTCCTTTTTTAGAGGCAAGCTCATGTTAAGAGATTAACTCCTGCTTATAGCTCACTTAGGCCAGGTCTTGGTCTTTAAGGAAACTAAGATTCAAGTTGGAAGTTTATTATAATAATCTTGACAGCTTCCTTTTTTCTCCAGTAAATGGAAAGGAAGTAAAGAAAACAATTTTTGCTTTACATTCTGAGGCTCAAGATCAATTGTTATACAAATCCTGCAGAGCTCTCAGGGTGAGCAGGCTGACCCTTTGACTTCCTTTGTCATTGTCACAGAGCTGACAAAGTAACCTGGCTTATAGGATACGAAATACTTTTGGAACAGTTTGTTTTGTAGAAGGGCATGATTTGTAGCTCTGCACTAATATTTGAACCTCAGTATAATCCCAAGCACTGTCTGTAACATTCTGAGCAGACAGCTAGAGGGGCAACAGGCATCATAGTGGAGGTTTGTGTTTTTGCTGAGAACCAGTAGTGTTATGCAGATGAGACCTCAGAATTGGGTATTTTGGAAGTCTTTCAGAATGCTTGCTTTGGTCTTCCTTTTCTAGTCCAGCACTTAATGTCTGACTTTTCGTGTCATTAATAGTTGCATATAAAGTGACTGTTGGTTTATCAAGTTATTCTAAATTAAGCTTGCTGTTTTTTCCAACTAGGAGTTGGTAAAGCCTTAAAGAAGATAAACAGGCTGATAGTCTCAAAAAAGAATAAGGACATTGTAACAATTGCCAATGCAGTGTTTGCAAAGAGTGGCTTTAAAATGGAAGTGCCTTTTGTTACAAGGAACAAAGAGGTGTTTCAGTGCAGTGTCAAGAGTGTGGACTTCGAGGACCCAAATGCAGCATGTGATTCCATCAACCAATGGGTGAAAAATGCAACAAGGGGTGAGTATTGGCGAGTGCCTTTGTGCATGGCAGGGTGGTGTCTGACACTTCCAATTCAGCTGGAAATACTGGAGAAGAGAAAGAGAGGGAGGTAGAGAAAGCTCTGTTCTGCAGGTCACAACTGTCTTTTAGCTGGCATTAGTGTGATGTTTTAGAGCTGGTGGGGCAGGAACCAGCAGTCTTGTTGCCCCAGCAGATGTGCCTGTGTGGTGGCCTGGAGGGATGTGTTCGGGGTGTGTGTCCATCTGTCCATGGGATCAGAGCAGCTTTTACCCTCCTTTACACTTTGCTTTACATGTAACCGGTGAGAAATCCAAGCACAGTTGTCTGGAGTCCATGCTCTCTCAAACTTAGATGCTTTCAGGCAACTCAGATGTTTTACTCAGTAAATCAGACTTATGGGAAGCTGTAGGGCAGTTGAGCTTTTGCTCTGCGTGCCCTAAGCTATCCTAAGATATGACCCTGCTCTTAGGACTCACATTTAGTGGAGGATTCTTAACTAACCCTGCCTTGACAGAACTCCGCATGCTTTAAGCCTCTTGAACCAATTATCAAGCTTACATATGCTAAAGCCAGAGATCACGTTTTGCAGCATGTTCCCAGTCTAGGTGAACTATGTGTTTGGTACTTTTTGGAGCTAAAACAAGTCCCTCCTGGATGTGAGGAGTGTGTTAATGATGTTGGATGTGGTATTTGTGAAATGAGGCTGTCAAATTCTTTCTTGACCACATCACCAGTTTTGCATAGCAATGTTGCAAGCAGTGTGTGAATGGGGAGGTGTTTCACCTGAAACTATTCCACCTATTCCACGTAGTCTTAGATCTTCTTACATGCTGAAAAGGGTAGAGCCTTGTTAGTTGTTACAACACCAGGCTATCAGTTAGCAGGATACGTTTATTTCTAGTTATCCCAAAAGTTTCCTTTTTGACAAAGAATACCATTCGCTTTATGAGTTTTAAATATATTGCCCCATGAGGAGCTGGCACACTCACAGGTCAAGGGGTCTAAAGTAATACATGTCAGGTTCTTCAAAAACAGTTGGCCAGTGTTACAACAGCAAATACTCAAGAATTCCTTTATTTCTTCTAGGTATGATTGATCAGGTTGTCGCTCCAGATGATATTGAAGGCAGTTTGACCAGACTGGTTTTAGTCAATGCTGTGTATTTCAAGGGCTTATGGAAATCAAGATTTCGACCTGAAAATACAAAGAAACGCCCGTTTTATGGAGCTGATGGGAAGACCTACCAGGTTCCTATGCTGTCCCAGTTGTCCATCTTCCGCTGTGGTAAGCTCCGTGACTCCCACTATCCCCAGCAGTGGATGTAGAATTTGCTCTTTGCTTTTAAACTGAAACAAGAGCTTGCTGTGCATGTTGTGTTTAATGGTGTTGCTTCTTGTAGCTGATGTGGATGGATTGTTACAGAAGTGTCTCCTGCTGCTCAGGCATGGGCAAGGTACTTAACAGTTGCCTTAAGGCTGGTTACTCCGTCAGGTATTGCCTTATCCTTTGCCTTCAAAAGGGAAGGTCTGAAGTACCCAAATGGAGAAATTTGCATGTTAGTTAAGCTTTGCTGTAAGAAAGAGAAGTACATGTTTGTAAGGGCTGAGAATAAAGGAAAGCTGCCAACAGGCAGAATGGTAGAGGTTTACCTGGTGGTGAGCTGTATATAAGAGATTGTAGTAGAATCAGTTGATATTTTACTGCAGGTAGAGAAATGGGACTTGCACAGTCTCCAGTCCTATGGGAGCCAGAGGAGCTGGCTTAGAATGCTGGCACATCTCCTGAGGTGTGAAACTGCTCTTCAGATTGAGTCACAAGTGAAAAGAAGTTCAGCTGGTTCTGCCAGACTTCCATCAGAGACTCTCAGAGCTGACACCAGCAGCATGATGTGACTGGCAATGTACTTCAGAGCTACAGTTTTTGCAGCCTTATGGGGAATTTTAGTGGTCAAAGTAAGATGGATGCTCTGATTAAACTCGTGTTGCATCCTTCTAAGAAGTGCTGCCTGGAATATACTTCCATGTGTGCTAAATACAGTCTGAGAAATAGGCCTGAGAATACAGCTTGATATAAATCTAAAAGAAAGACACACTGTGCTTTTAAATGTCTAGTTTTACTGTCAGTAGTGCTTAACTAATATTAGTAGACTTATGTTAAACTAAACAGCTGTGGCTCTGTCCCAAACCTGTATATTAGAGCAGATGTAATGTAATACTTTAACTGCTGAAAGTGTGAGCTGGGGGAGGTAGGAAAGCCTACTGCAGTATATATAATTTTGGAGTTTCAAAGATGTTAATAACTTAAGGTGGGGTTTAGCAAGACTATTATCTTAAAGGGTTTTGACTTCTGATGCTGGTTATAATATCCATTATGTCAGCCTATGTTTAAGTTAGAGAAACTATTCAGACTAAAAAGGAACAAAAGAAGTACTGCTGTGTTACTCACTTGCTGAGGACTCACTTGAGTTTTTGTATCTCTGGATTTCCTAACACAGGGCTTCTCTTTTATCCATGCTTGCAATGGGATCTTTTAACGTTTAAGTATTTTAATTATCTTCAATGCCATCAGCTGACTCAAGCTAGGCTTCCCTCCTGTTCAGTTTGCCTCAGTAGTGATAGTGGCATGTAGCAAATCAGGAAAGCAGCACTTGCCTTTTGGACAGTTGGCCTTGAGGGACTGTCCTGGAGCTGATTTCTGCAACCAGTGTGAGATCTGTAGGCTCCAGCCTGAGAACCACTGCCATAATAAAAGGAATAGTGAAACTGCCAAGTTTGACATGATTCCTGCAAAGCAGAAGTGCAATACTGCCAGTTTTGTAGCAATACGAGTTTAGGGCAGGTTTCATGGCCCTTGGCAGTAAGATTAAATTCGTAATGAAGCTGTTGATTTTCAGCTTGGGCTGACAAGTACAGATTTAGATGAAAAAAGGGAAAAGATAATAAGATCTTGCTGCTATCCTAAAACCTTGCCTGGAATACTGTCTATAGCTAAACTGACAAATTTTAACTTGAAACTACTATAAAAAAGCATTTGCTTCCCAGCCACATGCCAGAAATCCCACAGTAAGCAAAGGGAGCTTGGAGGAGGAGAGGGTTGCTCAAAGACGGTCTTGCTGTAACTTGGATGCATTGCAATCTCCCTCCATCTCATCTAATTGGCTTCTTGCACTGCCTCGAAGTGGCTGCTTTCCACTAACTCAAAAGACTTCAGATTGCTTCCTAATCAGGTCCTTATTAAGCAAGAAAATTATGCAAATACAACAGACTACTTCAGACAGGAACCAGGAAGTTCTCCAATGACTCTTGGAGGAACAAGCTTGTCTGCAAAATCTCTTCAGTTTGGAAAGATAGTCTGCTGCTATGCCTTGCTTTTTTTTTTATTCTGAGTTCACAGTTGGTTCTGGTACAGCTGAGATCTGAAGCAGAGATCCAGCTAATTCACAGACCTGGTCACTTCTAACATGCCTGCCTTGCTGCTCTGGGCTGCTGAGATTGGTCTTGGAACAGTATGTATGTTAAATGAGTACTTGCTCCAGGTATCATCCTGTCTGTGTTTCATGTCATACTAGCATCCATACAGAGCCCATGCCTTTTGAAGGGTTGCTCAGCAGGAAGTCTGGGACTTTAGAGTTGGTTTTGAGATGTAGGCAAAGCTTGCAGGACAGACTCTTCTAGCAGTAGCTGTGTCAAGGTAGAGATTTAAAGTTATTAGGGCTATGGCTCACTAGTATGTTTGGGTTTATTTTTCTATTTTTTTTAGGCACTACAAGTACCCCGAATGAGCTGTGGTACAACATCATTGAGCTGCCATACCACGGGGAAATGATCAGCATGTTGATTGCACTGCCCACCGAAAGCACAACGCCACTCTCTGCTATCATTCCCCACATCAGCACAAAAACAATAGGGAGCTGGATGACAACCATGGTAGCAAAAAGAGTGCAGGTTATTTTACCAAAGTAAGTACTTAAATAATCCATTCCTTCTTCAGGTAGTGTTTGGGGGGTTATTTATATGTATCTCATCTGATACAAGAGAAGGAATATTTCAGGTGACTTTTCTGCATAATACTGATGCATTCTTTTTTTGTTCCAACCAGATTCACAGCAGAAGCAGAAACAGACTTAAAGGAACCTCTGCAAGCACTTGGTATTACAGATATGTTTGACCAGTCGAAGGCAAACTTCGCAAAAATAACAAGTAAGTTATTTTTTTGTTTGTTTTAATTCATGGTGGTCCTTCATAGTTTCTAGCTCTGAATAAAGTGCTGCTTTACCAGTGCAGTTGTCTGCTTTCTCTTGGCTTCGTGTTGCCATGACATTGAAGCTGGTTTTCTGTGGTAGCCAGCCAGGCATGACTGCTTGCTTCTGTTCAGCATTGCAGTGGCTTTTTTTCTCCCTTATCTTTCATTACAGCAGTAAATCGTGCTGGTCAGCTTCTTAAGATTTGATATTGCCATCTGAGAGTCTCGAGCATTGTCTAAAATCTTTGGCAGGACTTAGTACCATACCTTAGTCTGTAGCAAATACTGCAACTACAGTGTGCAACCTTCCCCAAGTATGTGTTTGACTTTTTCTTGAGATGTAAGGAAGCATGTGTGAAAAACATTCACACTTTTAAGGACTGAACCAACTCGGAGCGTTAAATATTGGTATCTGAAAATGGGGTGTAAACACTTTTGCACTCATGGCTATAAAATGTCATCTTATTTCTCTTCTCTGCTTTCATTAAAATCCTGATTAGCTTCTATAGAACTGTCTAACAAAAAATCTTACCTTCTGCTGGCTTAATTTGGAAACCAATTCCTTTGTTTCATTGAAAGTAAGGTATGTTGCTAAGTGCTTTTTTTTAATGGATGTTGAGACACATGGGAGTGTAACTTAAATTCAGATAGCAAATTTTTTCAATTTTTTAAAAATTAAAACTAAAAATGCATGTAAGCACTTCTAACCTAAACCATCAATAAGAAAACTTAGTAAGTGGGGAGGAAGGAGAAGTAAGATAGGTTATTCCCTATTTTTGTAATTACTCATTTAGTGACTGTACTCAAAGGTTTTGTTCTGCACTGCAGCTTTGGGATTCCAGCAGGATCGTAGCAGCTTTTAGTATTCTGAGCCATGCTGACAGTGCTGCTTAGCTACAGACTACTTCAGGCCTCTCTCAGCGAGTTTTACTGAAGGTGATGTTCTCCTTGGGTCTTTCAGGAACAGAAGGTCTTCATGTATCTAATGTTCTGCAAAAGACAAAAATTGAAGTTAGTGAAGATGGAACCAAAGCTTCTGCAGCAACAAGTAAGCAGCTGTACTGATAACTGTCAGACTTTGGAAGGCCCATTAGAAGGCTATGGCATGAGGCAAAGATAGCCCGCTTGGAGAGCACTGCAGCAACGTGCTCGGGCTCAGAACAGTGAATGGGTGTTAGGTAATGCTCAGGAAAATCTCAACTTGCCGGCGTTGATCACTGTAAGAAATATTAACAGGCTTATTTCTAGAGAAGTGTGTTCTCATAGCTCAGACTTTGTATCAGGCCACTGATGGCATGTTCTGACTATCCGGGTTACAAAGAGGCGTAAACTACTACAGCCTTTGGGCGACAACCCAAGACTTCCAGCTCTCTGTGGGTCTTGTGTCTTTTTAAAGGCTTCCAGTAAGAATATCATGTGACCTGTGAGGCTTTAAATGTCCAAGTTGGTAGATTTTAGGCATTTGTCTGCACCTACTCAAGCCTATATATATATGCACACACATATATCTACCTACAAGGAAACTTCACTTTGATAGAGTAGATGATGCATTATGGTGCTTGTTTTGTCTCACTCTAAACCTTATTTTTTTTTTAAGCTGCAATTTTAATAGCCAGGTCATCCCCTCCTTGGTTCATAGTAGACAGACCATTTGTATTTTTCATTCGGCACAATCCTACAGGTAAGCAGCATCTGTAAGTACTTCTTTTGGCTTAGAAGTTAAGTATCAGCTATGAAATAGTGACAAAAGTCTGGAGCTACTGAATAACTATTAAAAAAAATCCTGGAGGTGCATTTTTAGGTCTTTAATTTTAGATTATTTTATGGGAAATACAACTTGGAACAGGAAAAAAATACATTTTGCCTGTCAAATTAACAGAAACAAGTATGGCAGGTTTCTGGATATAAAAGAAGAGTCTTTGATATAGTCATAGTTCCCCTGAGTGCAGAGGAAACAGCTGTTTACTGATAGTGAATTGGTGAATAGGACCCAGCTCTTTGGACAGTCAGATAGTGAAGGCCAAGGCAGAATTGGGGGTTGGGGGCCTGGGGTGCTGCTCCAGCCTGCTCTGAACATAAATGAGTGTTCCAATATGCTCATGGCTTCTTTGCACTTTGGGCTGACTCTCCAAGAATTGCCCTTCTTGGAGTGATGTGTATGATCCCTATGGCAGCTAGTGGGGAACAAGGTGCTGCTGCCAGCCCTGGGGGAAGAGCATGCTGCTGGCAGCAGGCCCCATCCCAAGGCTCCACAGAGCATCAACAGGGCTGTGTGTCTCTAGAAATAGGAGCTGGCCACCTATCCAAACATGTACTTCCCTGGGCTTACAGACCTGAGGGAGGCTGGGCAAGACTGACGAGGTGGCTTGGCTGTGCTTTCATGGAAAAGTTTAACTCTATTTACAGATGATGGTAATCCTTGTTTTTGTTTCATCCCTCAGGTACAATCTTGTTTATGGGACAAATAAACAAACCTTGAATGTGGAAAAGACTTTCTTCAAGAAGTAAACAGGCACACCCCTGTTCTGTTAAATATTTTGTACACTACTCTTTGACTTCACTCAAGAACTAGTTTTAACCACTGACTAGGTTTTGAAACAGGAGTCGACATAGTTCTGGCTTTGTGGGGGAAATACAGATTGAAAACTACAGTATCTCTTCAAAATGTCTAAAAGATTCTCTAAACTACTGAATGGTTACCTATGCTAACAGCTTCTGAGCTTTTTCTGTATCTACTAAGAATTTTATGTATGGCTTTTTGTGAGAGGATTTTAACAGAGAATGATAAGTGTTTCTATTAATGTTGGTTTCTTCTTGTGTGTGGAAAAGGTCTAATTTTATAGATACCACCTATCAAGATTACTTTTGGTTCTTGATTGTCTTGGTACCTGGATATTCTTGGTAGAAATAGAATAAAAGTTCTAGCATTTTTTATATAGTGCATGTATCACTGAGAGTTTTAAAACTAATGTGGTGTTCAATACATCGCATTGTCCTGTCTCATTGTAATGTAAACTTGTCATTGCTAGTATACACTTTCTATTGGATTTAAATTTTATATTTGTTTTTGTACAAAGGAAAAAATAAAAATGCATTATGAACAGTCAGTGTGGTGGATTGTAGATGTGCTGATAGATATTGGGGTCCAGAGCCCTGTGTAATTGAGATTTACTTTTAAGAAGGGTAAAAGGAGCTGAAAACTGCCCTATGAGGACATCTCAGTGCACCTTTAGGGCCTTTCCTCCTGTTCCCTGTGGTGAAGTTTATATGCACATGGACTTCAAGCTCCTTGTAGGACTCTCCTGAGTGCAAAACTTTTCAATAGATGAGCAGTAAACCCCCTTGGTTTGTCACAGATGGTTCTTTGTTGTACTGCTTCTGTGGCAACCGAGCGATTTGGGAGGTAAGGCACGTGCACAGGGAGAAGAGGCTGCTGGTCTCAGGGGAGAAATTCCTGCAGACTCAGCCCTGGTAGAAGTAGGTGACTGTAGCATGTGTGCATAAATTTGAGGGTGGAATGAGTGTTGAGCCTCTTGGTTAGGTAAGAAAACGAGATAAAGAGAAAATACCTGAATGTGTTGTGCATGGCCAGTCCAAACCCCAGGCTGAGAGCTGGATACTGTGCTGCCAGGTACTGAGCCAATGTGCTTGCCTCTCTTTTCCTGCTTCAGTTGAGCACTGCAATCATCAAGAAGAATAAATCTGTAGGTGTTTTATGGGATGTATTAGCTGCCTACCACCCAATCCATGTAAGCTGGAACAGGGATGCTCCTGCTGCATGCTGAGGGCTGGGTCTCCTGCAGTAGGTGAATGGAGAAACTAGCATGGCCTCCTTGTCTTCCTGTCTTGCTGAAGAGAAAGTGAACCCTGCAGGCGGGGAAGGAAAGAAAAAAAAAAAGCCAAACTCAAAAGCAACAACCAAGAAATAACTAAGTATGGGGATCATGTAACTAAAGATATTGGTGGTAAGCAGGAGAGCTCTACAGCCTGACCCAGCCACACCTGCCTTCAGTTCCTTGCATCTCCTGGAGGTAAGGAGCACAAGTAACAGCAGAATAGTTACTGGGTTGTAAACAATTATAGTGACATTTGCGTTGCATCTATCTTGGATATGGTTTGTCCTGCAAAAATAGAGAAATGTTGCCTCACAGAAGCTACAGAGCCACGAGCTGAGCTGGACTTAATTCACACACATTGTATTTTTTTGACTGCTGGGGTGCAAGATGTCATCTTTGGGCTCTGGAGCAGTGCAGGATTGTATTTCAGAGTAACAGCTGCTGTTTTGATATCAAAATAAAATTGCCATATGAGAATTAATTTTCCAGTTGCTTCTATTTAATGTTTGTGTTGAGAATTCAAATATTACAGGGTTGACATTGAAACTGAACTCCCTCAGGACTTAGACACAGCAGCAGTGTCTGCTCTGGGCAGCAAGCTGTGTTGGGATTCGGTTTGGGCAAGAAAAGAAATGCAGTGACATAAGCTTTCAGGTTTGCCTTAGCACAGTTTCTGTGTAAACAACTGTCCTGAAATAATTTTGCAAAATAAGATGATTGCTTTAGGGCACGAACAGTGAGTAACTGGGTTTTTGTTGTTTTTTTTTTTTTCCCAAAAGCGGACAGTGAAAAGGGTGGCTTGCCAAAAGTGAGCAGGATTATTTGGTCTGCTGGAGCCAGGACTGTCTGCCCAAACTGAGTTCTGAGGGGGAATGCCACATGTAGCAGCTACTCCTGGTGAGCTTCAGTCTTCTGCAGTACAAGAGTGAAATGTGTCACCACTCAGAAAAAGGGGAGACCAGCTCTGCCACTCCTAGGTAGCACTTTTTTTCAGCACTGGAAAAGAAAAATATGCATGTTTAAACTAGGATGCTGGTGGTATTTACATATAAACTGGGTAGAGGAGCTTGGGGTGAAGGGAAATGAGTTAAAAGCCTTGGAAGATGGAGGTCATGTTGGCTGCTAAAAACTTCCTCTTTAGTAGTGCTGTAAAAACACTGGGCTCTTCCATCCTGGGAGCTGATTAATATCAAATTTCCAGTCCTGTTTGACAGAGTAAGGAGTTCAGTGTGATGCTTTAGCATTAAGGCAATGTGGACTGTAGCCTATTAACCCTTAGTGCTGCAGTCTGTTCGCTGCTCTTGAAAGGCTTTGGGGAATCTGATTGCAGTCAGCTGGGGTTTTATGTTAATTTTTCTAGTCATCTTTGTCTCTAGGACTGTCAAGTCTAAAGTGAATGCTCATGCTGCTTGGTTCAGCCTGTTCCTCCTTTACTCCCAACTGCTTCACAGTTGAACTTTGTCATCCTGGCAAAGCTGAGATTGCTTTGGGCCCCTGAGCCCTTCCATGTTTGAGGGTAGGAGGGCTGGGAAGGGACCCTGCTCAAGGAGAACAGAGACTATGAATGTGTGAAGCTTAACTTTTTGTAATAATGGATGGGTAATGTCAAGCAGGAGTTGCAGAATTGCTGCTCAGACGGTCTCGTTGTCTGCTGTTCTGGCTGCTCTCTACAGATGCTTCAGTTTCTCAGTCTTTGAAAGCACAAAGAACACATCCTTTGTAAACTTTTCTGAGGTGGAAAGCCCTGAGAGACTGATTGCTCTTCAGCACTGAGACTGAGACTGAAACCCTGGGCAGGGAATGACTGGAAAATGCTTGTGATTATAGTTGTTTTAGCCTTTTGAGAATAAGTAGGGAGAAAGAGTTTGGTAAACCTTGTCATATATTTCCTGAGCCAGCTATGCAATGAAGAAAGTAGTTAGTCATGAAGTAATTAACAGGTAAAATAGCAGGCTATTAATCTGTCAAACCATGTTTTAACTTTGTTTTTCTAACTTCAGACAGCTCTAAAAAGGCTGGTTTTCTTTTACAACTTCCACATTTCATTAACACTGTTGATTTAAAATTCTGTTTGCTGGACGGAATGGAGAGAGTGTAGGGAAGGGCCAGTTCCCCAGCCTGTGTAAAGGGGTAGTTGCTATTCACCCTTTGGCATCCCAGCACATTCCTTGCTGGCAGCCGCCTTCTGACAGCAACCTCTCCCTTGAAAACATGGCTGCATTGCCTCCCAGCAGCAACGTGGCTTAATAAAGATGAAAAAGAGCAAGAAGTTCAAATACCTCTTTTGTAAGCAACATTTTAAAAACTCCCTCGTGCTTCAAAGAAACTAAAAGCCCTTTAGGTTAGCCCCACCAGTTTAAACTGTGTGCATCTATTAGTAATAATAATACCAATAC
Organism: Donacobius atricapilla; assembly: GCA_013397315.1. NCBI lineage: Eukaryota > Metazoa > Chordata > Aves > Passeriformes > Mimidae > Donacobius > Donacobius atricapilla. Next base: position 885,602 of record WBMY01001216.1, on the reverse strand, counting down.
CTGCAGTGGTTGAAACTTGTTTAACACTAATAATTTAATAATGACTGTGGTGCCATGAAGCGGTGATGGTCTTGTATTGGATGTGACATCTGGGAGGAGATCAGCCCCTGTCAAAGGCTGTAGGGGAACCTAAAGGTAGAAGCTGCAGCTGCCCTCCTCCCCAGGAGAGTGCTGGTGGTGACAAGGTGCCTTCTCCTTGCTCTTTCTTCTGGGCCTGCTGCTATGGCCAAGTGGGTACTGTTCACTTACTGGCTGACACTTTTCTGTGCTGCTGCTGGAGTAGTGATGGCTGTGTATTGCCAGCTCACAGCAGGATGGCCAGCTCAGTGCTGTGCTGTCCTCTCTTGTCTTCAGATCGTGCTCAAGTTCCCAGGGATGCTAGTTTTTGCTTTCAAGGCCATGGTGAGGATAACTCGTACAGACTGGAAGAAAGATTGAGCCCTGTCTGGGATGCGTGTGCCATGCACTGTGCATTAACACGGTGTTATTTCCATTCCAATGTGCTGCCAATGCACAATCAACCCTGATCCAAGGATTATCTTCCCCAAGCCTTTTTGGGTTGCTACGTCCATGGCATTTCCCTTGAATGTTGGATCTGGGCTCCTAATGCACCATGTTCCCTGTAATTAAGTGTATAAGCTCCTGAAGGGTGTTTGTGCAATACAGGGAGTGAATCAGATGATTTTTCTTTGGGGCACTGAGCACCTGGAGCTTGTGGCCATCAGTTAATTACACTGGCTGTGAGCCACCCCATCCTAGACAGAAGGGCTGGGTTTGTCTCCTCGGATCACAGGCAGCATTTTTTCCACTTCCAGACTCATATGTGCAGGCTGGTTTGGGATCAGAACAGGTGGTGGACAGGGGGAAGGCAGGGCTGTATCTTTTGCTGTATCTGACCAACCTGGGCTCTTCTCCCCTCCTGAAATGGTTGAGGTGAGGACACTGCAATTGGCCTGTTCACAGCTGGCAGCTGTGTGCCCATGGGAAGCACAGCCCTGTGACACCTCTGGCCCTTCTTGCCCCTGGACCGGGCTGGCTGCCAGCTGTCCCCAGCAGCAATGGGGCTTTGGGGGGACAGGGCACTGTCAGTCCCTCTGAGAAGCAGTGCCACCCTCAGTGCTCCACCTCGGGCTTCAAAAAGCCCCTGAACCAAAACAACAAAAACATCAACCAAAAAACCCACCCCAAAATGCAAAATGATGGCATTTGAAAACGGTTTTGTTCTATTTTGGGTTGTGGTTTTTTGTTTTGTTTTGTTTTTCCTGTTGGTAGCTCCTAACAGTGTCCCTTAAGCACCAGAGTCTGGCAGAGGGGCTGAACAGGTGACTTTCCTGCCTGGCTGGCCTCTGCACCAGGCGGCAATTCAGCAGGAGGTTCCTCATGTCCTCCTGTCCCCATATCCCCCAGTTCCATATTCTACTTCCCCATGT
>WBMY01001216.1:849427-881625 GCA_013397315.1 Donacobius atricapilla | reverse complement strand
GGGGCCCTGGCGCGGGAGCAGGAAAGCGCCGGGCATCCGCACATCCCCGCTCCTGCGGGATGGATGTCCCCCCCAGGAGACGGCAGAGCGGGTGGAAGGATGTACCTACCTCCAGCCCCAAATACCGCCACGCGGCTCTAGCCAAGGTCAGCAGCATGATGAGTAGCACGTGATGAGGCCAGCGGGAATGTCTCATGTGATAAGACAGGATGGTTAAAAGAAGTTCATAACCACTAGTCATCAATTAAAGTTTTTGGATAGTAGTTCTTGAAAACATTTCCCCGTGGATGTGCCAACCTAGAGCTGCATGTTCATTCAGAATGCCTGCTGTGAAGCCTCTGTATGTGGAGAACAATGTCTTCCCCTCTTCAGGCAGAGAGCCAAGCTCACTTCTGACAACTGGCAGGAGCTAAGCAGGTCAGGCTTAAAAAGCAGAGGAATAAGTGTGTACAAGTCTGAATAATAACCACAGCATTAGGCAACAAGGTGCCTTTTGGTGTCTGCTTGGATCACAAATGATCATTCTGACTACAGATATGTCCACTGGGCCAAGCGCTTCATTGCTATTCTCAAGCACAGGGAAACCTTGCACAGTAAATGTGGTCAAGGCCTGAAATGTTGTGTTTGAAGAATTTTAGATCCAGCTATGTCAGGTATTTTGCTTAAGTGGTCAATGCCTGTTGTCTTGACTGGGATGAGTTGTTAGGCCAGACGTGGAGTAATACTGTTGTCCTCAGTGACCAAGCCACTCTGGAAATGCAGAGGAAAAATAAGGAAGCAGGGAAAACTTAGGCAAAACAAAGTGTATTTAACCACATGTATCTTTAAAGCTTCAAGCTGGAGCCATCCTTTCTGTGTCTGTTTCCTTTGCTGTATAGCCAATCTCTCTTACTGGCTTTGCCAGCTACAAAATTCTTCTCTTGGACAGGTGAGGGGAAAGATAATCGCTGTCTGCTGCCCTCCCCCGGGATCCTGGGGAAGCCTCATTCATCCTCCTGGCTGCAGGTGTGTGACATGGAATGTGACACCTTATCTAATGGTACAATCCCCAGCACCCTGCTCAGCGAGGTTTGTCTGCACCTCATCTCTTTGGGCTCAGCTCTGTCTGGGACATCCAGAGGACGAATAGCCTCACCCAGCTCCCAGTGAGGCTCTTTAGTTCAGCCCAATGTGTGTCGGCTATATCCAAACGCTGTTCAGATGTAAGACCAAAAACCAAGCATTGAGAGGAGGAATTCTGCTGTTGGTTACCCAGCTATGTGGCCAACATTCCCATGCAGTGGACACGGAGAAAATAACAGCATAATCCAGCTGCTTAAGAATTTATAGGATGAAGGATTACAGCTGCTTTAACAGACAGAAAGGAGCTAATGTATTTCCTGTGACTACACATCCTGCCTCAGCCCATATCCCTCCGTTAATTCCTCCAGGGGGAACAGCCTTTCCTTCGCTGCCTTGTGGTGGCCCCATGCCAGCGGGGATGGGCAGCGAGCTGGGCTCCCTNCTGCGCGCAGCGCTACGGGCCATGGCCGCCGAGATCCACTCGCGGCCGCAGAGCCGCCGGCCCGTCCTGCTCAGCAAGGTCGAGGGGCACCAGGACGCCGTGAGCGCCGCGCTCCTCATCCCCAAGGAGGACGGCGTCATCACGGCCGGCGAGGACAGGTGACCCGGGGCCCGCTCNCCCAGACACAGACACAGACACCCGTGTTGGAGCCCGGGCACCCCGCAGGGGACCCGTCCCGCCCCGGCGGCCGCAGCCCCCAGCGCCAGGCGCTTCCTCCGCTCTCCTGCGGAACGCGGCCCGTGNCGGGCAGGGCCGGGCCGGGCCGCGCCGCGGGGGCTGCTGAGGGGAATCCGTGCGTGCGCTGTGTCCCTGGCGGGAGGCGCGCAGGGACTCCGTGCTGCAGCCGCGGGGAAATCCGCGCTGCCGGGCAGGAAGATGCCGTCAGCTGTGAGGGAGCAGTGGCTGGGCCCGCCCGGTGCAGAACGCGGGGCTGGCACCTTCCCACCGGCGGGGAGAGGCTGCTGTGGCCCGTGCGCGCTGTCCTGCCCCGGCGGAGCAGCGGGAAAGGCACGGCTCGTCCCGTGTGTGCGTGGCTCCTGCAGAGGGTATGAGCAGAACCAGGAGGGAGGGAATATGTTTCCCTCGGCCTTCCGCTCTGCTGGCTGAAACACTTACGGTGTGTCACTGCTTCCCTTGCCTGTCGGGAGAGCTGGAGCTCCCCGAGCTGCTCCGATCGGAAGGAGCCCGTTCCGATGGCTGGGTGTGCAGGTCCCAAACCTGCTTCCCTCTGGCTGAAGTCGCTCAGGGCGTGAGTTGGCAGATCTGAGGGGAGAGGGGGTGATGAGCTGCTGAGCACGGTGCTTTCTGCTCGGAAAGTAAAGTGTTTTCAGAGTGTTTTCAGAGTCTCACCCTGGTTCTCGGCTCTGGCTCGCGTGGCATGTGAATCGTCAGCCACAGAAGCTGGTGATGTCGTTAAGCACAGATGAACTCAGATGGGAGCAAAGAGGAGATGAGGAAGCTGGTAGTACAGAGGGATGTGGCCAGGAGAGCGGCGAGGGGTCTGCAGTGTATAGCGAGAGATGAATTTCTCGCGTGCTATGTGGAAAGTGACTCTGAAATGTGAAGAGGGGTGGGAGATGCTTAAGAAACTGTGGCCCCTTTTGAAAGAATGATGTTAAAAGTACAAAAGTCTTTGAGGTGCAGCTTGGCGCAGGGATAATTTTACTGTTACACTTTTAAAACTAAATTTGCATTAATATTTGTATGATTTTTTGTTTGAAAAGCTTGATCTTGTGGGAAATAGGAGGGTATGAGTGCTGAAAATCAACAGAGTAGCAGTGTTATCTGAACTGGGTTTTCTGGCATTTATTTTTAGGTCGAAAAGTGCAAACAGATCAGCTGTATAGTTGGCTTGTGTTGTCCCTTCCTATGCATATGGCTTTGTGCAGTACATGTTGGATAACAGCTCTTGGACGGGAATGGGCAACTTCCTTTCCTTCCAGTCACTTAAGTGGGATTGTTTGTGTTTGTGTTCAGATTGCTTTGATGGGCTTGCTGAAGGAGACAAGAGGAAATAGTGATTTTTTAAGACTCCATATCAGAGTTCAGCCTTCACAGAGTTTCATGGTACAGGCTTGCAGAGCCTTGCCTGTGGCAGACAGTGCCAGCATTTAAACTCAAGGTCTAATGCCAAAGGTTAGGCAGTCTGCATGCTTAGACTGCTGATAAGAGCCAGAGATGGAGCTACATCTTTATCTGGGCAGGTTCTGATGTCAGATACAGACCTGTGCAAGGAGAACCACCGCCCACCTTTGGTGTGTGTCATTTCCAAGTGAGTCTGTAGACTTGTGGCTGAATTCGTGTCACCTGCCTTACTGTGAGAAATTACTTACGTCTTTAAACTTTGAGAAACTGTTGCACTGCATTACCTCTAATCTGGGATACCTCCTACAGTACATCAAAGCTTTCACCTACAGTTCAGCATGTTGTCAGACAGTGCTCCCCTGTATTTTCACTACAAGTGGGGTGTAGGTGTTAATACTGCATAACTGATTCTGCTACTGGCAGCAAAGTGCAGAGTACAAGGAGCAAAAGAGCTGCTGTGTACTAGAAGCAGGGCTAAAGTATTTTTTATTGCATCTTAATGCAGCTAAGGCTGTCAAGTATTTCATAATATCCAGCCAGAGGAATGTGTTTACAAGTTGGGTAGTGAGGAAAACACTGGTGCACAAACATTCTCTGCGAATGTTGTAGATTATTCTCTTGTTAGAACTACTCATTGTAGTTCTTTCTATTTTAAATTATATTTCCTAGAATGAAAAGTAATGGTTTAATTTTTACAGAGGATACAAAAATTTCGTAGTACATCTGTGAATGCCAACAAAATTCTATGATTTTTTTTTAAGTTTTAAAGATGAAAAAAGAAGCAAGAGTACCTGGAGGAGACAAAGAGTTAATTTTCCCAATCGGATTTTTCAGCAGGACACTTGCCATCTGTGAAGCTTTCTCAGAACTTATCTAGAAAGGATGATTAACTCTGTGTCCCTGTTGGCATCTTGTCTGACCCTGGCTGCAAGACAATGTTGGGAATTGTTGCAGTGTGTCCCTCAGCCGACGAATAGCTAAGGCAAGAGGAGTGTTTCCCAGCTGCAGCTGGGAATGCTGAGGGATGATAAGCTGTGTACAAGACCCTAAAGATGAAAATAATGTATTTACTACAGGTTAACAGGAGCTCTGGAGTCACTGGCACATTTCAATGCTGGTGTCAGGTGACCACAGGTAGCTGCTTAAAGTACAGTATTAACTTCTGTTGGTTTTTTTGCTAATGAAACTTAAATACTGGTCAAAGCATGTTTTAGTTTTAGCAGAGATGTAGTAGCAGAAATGTTTTAGCAAAAAAATAGTTTTTTTGATAAAAACTATCAGCTGTGTCTTTGAGCTTCCATTGCAGTGTGATTAAACCAGATTCCTAATGCTGTTTTGGGAACAAGGTCAATAACAGTATAAATATTTTTGATTTAGTTTAGCTACCAGAAAGAGGCAGTATTCTGTCCTTGCTAGGAAAACAATTGCCAGTGGTTGATTTTGGGTAGGAAAGCAGTTGTTGGTGGTTTGAAGGAATTAGGAGGATACAGGGCTGGTGTAGCTGTGTAGTCACCTGCAGCAGTGCTGGTGCTGTAACAGGTTTGGATTTGACTGTTGGTCTTTCATCACTTCTCCCTCCCTGGCACCTGTGCTGTTGCCTTTCCAGGGCAGCTTGTGTGGCAGGAGCACAAACACTGTTGGAACACAGCATTGTCTCTGCTCTCAAACCACAAGTCTTTTTCTCCAACACTGTTGGGTGCTTAATCTGTAAATGAAACAGCAATTGAGAACAATAAAAACTCTTAGAAAGTGGTAAGGCCACAGTCAGTGTTGCTTGATGATGGATTTTGAGTGTCTTTCTTTATATTACATTAAAAAGTCCCATGCCAAAACCCTTTGAATTGCGCTTCTGTAAATGTGCATGCTGTCCAGCTGAAAGCAGCTTCTGGTTCAATACTGAATGTTAGGGAAGTTTGGAGGTAATTTTAAATCTTTTTTTTTAAAGTCTTCCTTCTACCTGCCAGCCTCAGAGACCTCAGTCTAGAATTTTAGAAGCCTGTATCTGTCTCTGGTGCTCCTTAATGTGTTTCAGCATTTTTACATCCTTACTGAGGCTGCTGTCAAACAACCCTGTGTCTTTCTAGACCCTCAGTAGGGAATTCTTAAGGAAAAGTGAGTGGTAGCCAGCTCTTCTCAGGTACTGAGCACAGGATTTGTCATTAAATAACGACCAAGTTTTGAGGAAAGTGCTGAAGGTTCTAAGGCAGTTGTCATAACAAAGCTATTGAGTGGTTGGAGGAGATTGTGGGAGCAGCATTACTGGAGGTCTTCTCTAGTCCTTTAAGAACAAGTATTTCACAAATAATTTATCCTAACATAAGGAGATGCATCACAAAAACAGGTCTGTAAGAGAGAGAATCAGGGAGAAGTGGCACTTTGGCACAGGTCAGTTTTTGCTGACTTCCATGAAACAATCTCTTCAAATTTTGCTCAGTCAGAGCTTTATATAATTAGATATAAAGTTGTCTGACAGCTTATCTTTGCAAGCATGAGGTGAGCAGAGTCTAAATCTTACTTAAACCAAAATAAGAAGCTTTCAGAAGTTAATTTTGCTAACTCTTGCAGCTATTTGCTTAGGCTCTTGACTTCACTAAGGGACTGTAATGTTGATGATCAACGCATATCATTATACTCTCATTAAATAATTTCTTAGAAAAAACAAATATTTGCTTCCTTTACTCCAGTTCAGTATAATTAACCACAATACTGAGAGAAAGCTAAGTGTGCTTTTGAAAAAGCAATGCATGATTTTGATCACCGTGATAACTTATAATGTAATCTTTGAAAATAAAAAATAATTACATGACTTTGCCTAGAAGTGAAAGAGTTGAATTAGTAAGGGTGGAAGCCACCATCTGAGATACTCAGAACAGTTTGAGTATGATGGAGCTGCTTTAAAAAGCAAGTTAAAAAGCTGATAAAGGTGCCTAGGTCCTAACCTGTGCTATTAGGTTGGCACCATTCAGATGACTTGAAAATGTTGGTTTTCCCATAATCTGTATTACCAAAAAATAGCAACTGCTCTTCCAAAGAGATGACTTACTGACATAAGGCAGGCTGTTGGTTTTTGTAAAGAGGAAGTGATAGTTTTTAAGAGACAGCCTTAATGCAAAATATTGAGTGGACTAGACTAATGTACATATGCCCCTAAACTGGTAAAAAAGTAACTTGATTTAAAAGCCGAAAATCATTGTTTTGGGACAGTGTATGCTCAGCTGTATTGCTTTCAAGTTTTTGAAGAGTAGTACATTAAGGGTGGGCATTGTCTGCTTTATTTTAAGTGGTCTTCTAAAGGAAAGCCTTTAAATGGATTACAAAATTAGAATGCTACTGTTGTATCTTCAGCAGTAAAAGTTCTGCTTGTGGTGCGAGACACTGGTCCCCTCCTGTGCTCTTTTTGCTAAACTCTTTACTGTCAATCCTACACGATGTTTAACTAATCAGTCCCCCCGTGTTTTTCTAGAGAATTCTAAATACCAGAACTTTGATTAGCTAACAATAAATAGAACAGCACAGTGAAGCCTCTTGACAGTGTTTCCCAGTACATATATTTATGGATCATTTAGGAATGAGGAAGTTGGATTTAAACAGTAACAGAAAGGCAAACAATGGTTTGCAGAGGAAGTTTCAAGAGGACTTAAATTAATGTTAACACTGTCTACATGTGTGCTCTTAGCTTCTTGATGTCGAGTCCCTTCAATGTGTCTGTTGTAGCAATGTTTTTAACTGACAATAGCTTTCCACTCCCTTGCTGATATTCTTATATCCCTCCTCCCAGGATTTGAGTCATCAGAGTAGTATAATGCTAAAGGTTCTCAAGACCACTTATCCTTTCCTTCCAAGAGATGATTCTGGAAGGTTGCAAACTAAAGCCAATTTTATAAAGAATCTTACCATACTGTCCAAGTCATCTTGTCAGCTTTTCAGTTTCCATTTGACTGGCTCATCAACCCTGATCATATTTAGGGCAGAGAAGCAGAGCAAACCAACAGCAGCTAATGTTGCTTGTCCTTCGCATTCCTACATGAGGGGTGAGAGGCATGGCTCAGAGGAAATAATACCAAGTTAGATATGCTGTCCTCCATGGATTCTTAATATTTGGGGATGGAGATGTCAGTAGTGTGCTAGTCTAGAAGACGAGGTGCTTCTGTTATTAATATTCAGTATCTGGCTTGCTGAAGGGTGAGTTACACAGAGATGCTGTAAAAATGAAAGAGTTTGGACTTCCATAATGAAATGAATTGCAATTCTTGTTTTGTTGTTTGTTTTTTTTTTAATGTGTCAAGACACTTAATCTGCTGTAAACAAACTGGTTTGCTCTGCCAAAGATAGAAAGTATCTGCAGTTTGAATTTGACTTATATCAACCAGAGCCAAGAAGGAAGTAAAGGGATGCAATTTGTAGCAATTTCTGAGGTGAGCTGAAATATTATTTCCATTTCATACTTACTGAAACTCCGTGTATTAATAGGTTTGAAGAAAACTTTTCCAAATCCAAGGGTGCCTATTCTTTAGGCTAGTATTCTTGTTATGTTTGAGCAGTATTTGAGTACTCTGACTTTTGTTGTCGTTCCTCTATTATATTTGAGTAGCACAAAAGCTAAGGGGAGTGGAGCTGACCTCTCAGTAAATGAGGTGGTTCAGATCCAGGGGATGATGCACTTACAGCTGGCTTCTCCCTGTTCTTCCATGACACAGGACAATCCGAGTATGGCTGAAGAGGGACAGTGGGCAGTACTGGCCCAGCATCTATCACACCATGGCATGTAAGTACCATGTGGACGTGGGAAGTGGTGGCCAGGCATGGTCTGGGTTTTGTACCTGTGCTGTGTGTAGGGATACCTCCTTCTTATTTCCCCAAGGCCTGGATTCCCTCAATGATCTTGATCTGGGGAGCTTTGCAGCAAATCTAGCTCAGACTTCGATTTGAAACTAGCTGCATGGTGGGTGAGATCTGTGGCAGTGTTCTGTCAGAATCACATCCTTCACCAGGTAAATCATTGTGGGTCTGCAGCTCAAATGTGCCTCAAATGATGGTAAATAACTTGTCTGCCAATTAAGTGAGCTTTTCTAACCACTATCTGAAAGCTGAGACATTCGAATACTCTTAGCTTTCCAAGGTGTGCATTTCTTTCCTTCAGGGCTGCATTTGAGACCATTTTAGTGAGCTCAAGTTCTTAAGTTTAACCAGCTGTTGCTGTTAGCTCAGCTTTCAGCCTGGGTAAAATTCATCTTGCTGAGTTGCACCTTGTGGCAGGAAATCATGTTTGCATATGGTTCCTGTTGGTGTACCTGAGTTACAGTAGACATGGTCCTGTCCTCAGCTTCACACATGGGAATTGAACTGTCTTTCCAAGGGATGTTAGCTATGCAGACTAGCTCCTATCAAACTACTTAAACAGCTTTTGTCCCGAGTGAAAGAATTGACTCTTATTAAAGTCATGTGTATCCTAATACCTCGATTTAAATAATGCAATGTACTTGCTTTTTGTGACAGCACCATGTTCTGCCATGGCTTATCATCATGACAGCAGACGGATATTTGTTGGCCAGGATAATGGAGCTATCATGGTGAGTTGCTGTGGCATTTCTTCTGAATGTAGGTTAGAATTGCTCAGATTGTCCATGTGTTGCTGGCAGCTGAGAGTCTGTTTTCTTTCCATTCATTTTGGAATACAGCTACTGCTAAATGGCTGAGCTTCTTGGCAGTTCAGCTGAGATATATGTGGGAGGACTGCAAAGCAAAGGCTCTTCTGGCTAGATGTGAGCCAGGTGGCCTCAAGAGCCATTAGTGCAGCAGTGGACCCAAAGAATCACATTTTGCCGAGGAGTTGTTTTGAGGGGAGTACAGTAAGCTGGGCAGAGTGCCATGGTGGGGTTTTGAACTGCAGTTGGTCTGCCCCTGGTCAGGAGTATGGATCTGTCTGTATCCTGCCATGCACACATCTCTGGATTTGCTTGCTGCAGATCTTTTCATGAGGTAGAAATTTCAACACTAGCTCTAAAAGTATAAGAGGCTGGGTTCATCTCTTGATGGGAATTCATTCTTCTTTCTTTCTCTACTCTTGCTGTAATTGCTGTCCCTGTCTTGGAGAGCATGCACTTGGCAGAACAGAAACTGGGTTTTATTTTTGCCCCCTTGGTAAAGGAGGGGAATCTTGTGACTCTCAGATGCTTTAATGGTTTCCTTTCTCTATGAAAATAAGGTCAAAATAACAACTGCCCCATAAGGAGCCAGGGTACTGCATGAGTGTCATAAAGAGTGATTCTACAGATGACTGCTATGAATAGCCTACAAAGAACTGCATAGAATTCTAGTGATAACTACTGGAAATTTCAAGTTGAGACATCTAAAATTTCATTAAGTCTAATGGATCAAATAGAGAACACTGTCACTTAAACCTGTCCATTGTGAAGTCACAAATATGGAAATCCTGAGTACTACAAGATACAGTTTTGTTTGCTCCTGCTAGGGACAAAGGAGATCTTATCTCTTCCTATAAACTCCCTTCAGCAAACTCAATTCTGAAAGGATATTCCCCATTGAAAATTCAGTTCACTTAAAACCTTAATTTACAGTTGGTATTTCAGTGTGTTTTGCTCCAGCTTCAGAAGCTGCTTGTTTTTTGTGGGATATAATTCTGCAATGCAATTTTTGGTCTGTGAGGTTGCTGCTTCTTTTTGAGTATCAGTGTTGCTTATGCCACTGGTATCTTCTAACAATTTCACTTTACTTTTAGGAGTTTCATATTTCTGAGGACTTCAATAAGATGAACTTTGTGAAGACCTATCCAGGTAAACTGTTAACCACTATCTACACTAACATTTATGTAAAGGGAAGGTATCTACAAGGCTTGGGAAACTGGACACAGTCACAGATTAATCAAATCCAGATATGCTTTAATTCTGACTGACCTTATAGCTGGCACTTAGCTGGGGGATAACTGCCATAAGGAAAGTGTTTTGTCAGACAGCTGAGTCCAAGTTGTAGTCATTATTATTAAGTTCACTAAATCACTGGCCTGCAAGTGTAATGAGCCGGAACTAGTGAGGTCAGATTTTGCTCTTCAGCTGGAGTAGTTGTACTGCATGACTGTTGGTGTAAGAGCTTTCTAAAGGTGCATTTTAGTATTTGCATTTTCTGCCATTACTTCTTGTAATCCATGGACTTGGTTACTCCTAGCTCAAGGTAAGAGTCCTTGCCAGTCTCTGCCTGTCCTAGGAGAGCAGCAGGGATGAAAAGAGCTTATTTTTCCAATATGTGGGAAACAGGGTTTGTGGGATTGTTCTAATATTTATAGAGGTACTAATTTCAGCATTTGTCTACACATCCTTTCGAGAAATACAAAACTCAATTGTTGGTTAAAATTGGAATATTAATGTGAAAGGCCTGATGGAAGCTCTTAAAGACTGCAGATTATGTAGCAAAACAAAGTGCAGTTTGTCTTGTGACTCCCTGACACCGATGGAGGCAATGTTGTTGGGAGAGAAAGACCTTGTTCTTAAAGCAACAAAACCTCCCTTTATCCGAATGGAGATGATTTGACAATTTAGTCAGGGACGTACTTGCATCTTGGGGGGCAGGGGAGGCTTCTTTCTAAAGCACATGTAACTTCTTGCTTAGTGGAGCGTTCTCAACAAAGCTAGGTGGGATTTGGTTGCCGTCACGGAGCAGTTTGAATGCCATGGACTAGATATCCTTTCGGGTGCTTAGAATTATGCATGTGAGCATAGCTCTCTAGGGTTAGGAAAAGATGCATTTAATAAAGCAATTCAAGTTTTTAGATGTGTTGCATTACTCCCCAGAAGTCCTGAGCTAACTAGAGGAAGCTGAGGGTTTGCCTGTTCCTTCACCTTGGGTATCTGGGCTGAACTCAGCTTCTCTCTCTCTGGGGAAAGGCTTTCATCAGCTGACTGATGGGTTTGGTTCACTTGAGCTACTCAGAAGGCAAATCCTAAATAGAACTATGGGAACCTTTTCATCCAGCCTAGATGCAAGGATAATACAATGATAAAAGATTTCCCTGGGGCATTGCCTAGATATCATCTTCAACCTCTGTCTGTCTGAATTAGAACGGAAGTACACAACACTTTGATTTTTGGGGAAAAATAGCTGGAATCTTTTTCTTCTTGCAGCTCACCAGAATCGAGTGTCTGCCATTACTTTCTGCCTGGCATCAGAGTGGCTCATCAGCACAGGTCATGACAAGTGTATCAGCTGGATGTGCACCAGGAGTGGGAGCATGCTGGGGAGACATTACTTCACCTCTTGGGCTTCATGTCTACAGTATCCTTTAAAAAATGATTGCTACCCTGAAGCTGGCTGAGTACTTTGCTCCTTTACATCAATTTGTTCCCAGCTTTTCACGTGTAAAAACTAGAGTGACATCTCTTGCAAGTCTGCTAACCCTTATTCTCATTAGATGTTTAATACCTTTATTTCTGTTAGTGGTTGTTAGATAGCAGAAGAGACCATGAGCTGCAGAAATCCCAGTCTGATTTTGAGGTGTCTGTCTGTAGCATCTCATGGCAGTGACTGTATCTATAGCCTGGCCTCTAGAATTCCTGGGCAAGTCACTTTGTTCAACAGATGCCAGTGTGCCTTTGAGTCCTTCTAGAGCATAAAACATCATCAAAACCCTTTGGACTGCTTTAATTTTTCTGTCTTTGCCCAAGTTAATATTTTCTATCTTTAAACTCCCAGGTACATTGAAATTTTATTCACCAGTAGTAATTTGTCTGTGTACAAGTTTCTGTAAACTGCATTTAACTGCAGCATTTCCATCTTAGACACTCTGGTTGTCTATTCAGCTATAAATACTTCAGGGCATTCTTTACCCTATGTAAAAGACTTACAAACCCAGTAACTTGAAAGGTAGTTCACATATCAAAGCTTTTGAAAGCAAGTTAAATACTTGAAATTCTAAAACTATTTTTTAGCTTTTGTTAATGGTGGCAGTTTAGATGTTCAGTAATTGAAGGTGTTGGTTGCTGTATGAGGTTTAATGGCAATAATGTTTTAGAAGTAGCAAGATTCAAAAGCTGAAACAGGTCAACAACATCTCCTGAAAACATGAAGCCCTCTCTAGGGTGGCTGTATACCTGTGTCCTGGTAAGAAGCTGGGAGGAAAGCTCAGTTGCCAGCTCACGTCTGGCCTGAGGTCTCCCATCTGTGCAGACCCTGCCTTACTGACTGAAGAACTCTCAGGTTTTTAGAGTCCAGGGGAGTTCAGTCCCACAAAACATTCCATGTGCAGCTCACCTCAGCTGAGTGCAGCACAGAAAAGGTTACAGGTGGTTTGTGTGTTGGAGACCAGCTCACAGCAGTCTGGTGAACAGAATTCAGTGGCTTCTATAGCTAATGCTATTGCAAATAATGGCACAGTTTATTATTAAAATGGAGAAAAGAATATGACCTTTTATATCAATATAAAAATAAATTTCTACTGAAGAACTTGACATTTGAAAATCCATTGTAATTGATCTGCCTTTGGACTTGTGTTTGGAAGAGCCAGCTTGCTGTGTGTGTACTAGGTGCTTGGTCTCCCTCTGGGGAAGGAGGTTCCTTAGAAGTTGTTTGTTAATGATCCGATGTGTAAACTTCTGCAAAACACAGCAGAGTGCCTTTTCTTTACTGGACTAGTAAGGCAAGCCTGAACTTCCAAGATGAAGAAAAGATCACATGTTCAGGGTTTGAGGATTTGTTGAAAGTAAATTGTTTATCTCAAGATCCCAAAGGCTTCAGAGATTTTTCAGTGTCATCAGATGGCAAAGCCTCTGCATTTTCACTTAGGGTGGTGGGCTTTTTGGTAGATTGTCTTTTTAAAGTTAGCCTTTTCTGATGGATACCAGAGGCTAGTTTTCTAATTGCTGCTTGTGTTTTTGTGTAGTTCCAGGAGGATGCCTACGTTTGTACACAGCTCTTGGGTAATGTGGTGTCAGTTGCATGGGCCTTTCGTAGCTCTTGCTTCTATTTGGAATAACAAAAGTCTTCTAAAAGCAGCAAATTATGTAGTTCCATTGGCTTGCCATGCTTTGGTTTCTGGAGTTCATAGTTGCATCATGGCAAAAACAGTATCAAAAGGGTGAGGAGGTGTAATGCTTTTGCCCAATGTGCCACCTTGTTAATGGATCCCATGATAGGGTGTGGTGTGGCTTTTATCTCAGTGTTAACTGACAGAATCATTTTGGAAATTAGTTCAGTTTTCAATAACACTCAAGGATCTGCACTAGTAAACTGGGAAGTCCAGAGAACAGGAGAAGAAATGGGACAATCGCACCTTGGCAATAGCTAGAACATTGGGAGTGTACTTCCACTGTAAGGTGAACTCACTGTGGAGGCTCAGCATCCTTGTATCTTGGTTTTCCTCTCCTAGGGATATCAACTACTGACATGCTAGAAAACGAAGGGTTTATTGGAGAAGATACTAGGCAAGACTGAATACTGCCCCAGTATCCAGTGAGGTGCTCCTAATGGTTGCAGAGAGCTCTGCACTGCAACGAGTAGCCCAGTGAGTTTTGGCATCTTGTAGACAAGCATGAGTGTGTTCTGTAAATATGTGCTAGAAATGGCCTGAAGCTGCTTGGCTTACCTTGCCTTGCCTTAAACTAGGGCATGGATTATCTCGTGGCTTTCTCCAGTGGCTTTCTAAAACTCTTCTCTCTTATTTCCTATACAGATTTACTTGCACATGTAGGGAAGTGTGATAAGAGGGAAGGAATCAAAAAGGTTTTTTAACAGTCTCTAACCACTTTAGAAGTAATTATGTAAATATTTATCTGCCATATTAAAATGTTCTTTTCCAATTTTTTTAGACTTTCTAGCCAACTGTGTTAGTCACATAAAATACTCTGCGAACAAATGAAGCTTCTCCTTGACTGGTGTTCAGATATGACCATGAAACTCAGCATGCATTTGTTGGTGATTATTCTGGACAGATCACTCTTCTGAAGCTTGAGCAGAGTACCTGCTCAGTTATCACAACCCTCAAAGGGCATGAAGGTAAAGTGACTCTTTGTCTTGAAACCACTTGTCCCAGATACGGTACCTCTTTGTAAGCTGGGGTAAGATGTTCTGCATATCTGCCTCTTAAGGGTAGATACTGGATGAAAAACCAATCCAGGGTAGTGGTTATCGCTGTTGAAAGCTGTACTTGACGTCCTGTTAAAGAACAAACACATTCTTGCTGAAGGGAAATCTTAGCCTTATAAATACCTACAGGTATTTGTATTATAGATGAAAAATACAAGTAAACATGTGCATTCAGTTAAACACAAGTTATCCACTAGATGGCCACCTTTAAAAGCTTTAGTCTCCTTAGCATTGGAGAAACTGCCTAGTCTGAGGCAAATGTCTCATCCTCTATAGTATAGCTGAAGTCCTTACATCAAATGTAGACTCAGGTGGTCCATGACATGATACCCATCCACTGTCTGCTGCAATGAGTAAGGCAAGAATGCAAATCACAGAATAATGTGTAACTTAATAATATGCTGAGAAAAATGAACAAGGCAGTGCCTTTTCCCATGTGGTACTGGCAACTTTCAAATCAGCTGACAGTTTGCATGTGGGTAGGGATGAACTACTGGGTCATGAGTCTGACCCCCTGGAAAAGGCTGCCTTGTTTAACAGCTGGAAGTATAGGGTAGGCTTTGTTAAAGCTGGGTAGACTCCTGATCTACAGATGATGGTAAAATGATACAGTTTGTTTGGAATGCAGGAGGCAAGCTGAGATTTTCAAGTGATAAATGTCTCTTCTGCTTTCAAGGAGAATTTCTGTTTCTGTTTAGAGCACAATAATTCTCTTGGCCCTAGAGACTTCTTTGCCTCTCTATACTTTTGCACTGGTCTGTGTTCAAAGGCAACTTCTTGGCAGATGTTGCAGTTTGAAAGCAGTATGTGTGTGTGGCACTTTCTTGTAGAGTGTATTCTGTCTCTTGAGTTGTGATGGGCTTCCAAGAACCGACTTCAGCAGTGCTGTCCACACAGCAGCCAACTTTGGCTCATATATTTCCATATGGGGGCTGTGATCCTTAAAACAAGAACTGAGCTAGCATAAAAGATTATTTCAACTGGTATAGTACTAGTTATTTCATCTTTTTACCTTTTTTTAAAGCACATCAGATTATGTGTAACCTTTTTCCCTCCACCATATTTGTGTAATATTCTCAAGATCTAGTAACTCTAAACTTAAATGGCATCAAATTCTTCTTTGATGCGATTGTGTTTGACGGACTTCAGAAGTCTGATTTCATCTTGTTTGCTTTCTAAGTGTGACTTCATAAGCAAGCATTGTTTGCTTTGCAGTTTAAATGGTTTCAAAGTTTGTTCTCAGCTTCCAGAATTCACCATGTGTAACAGCCTGCTCTGTGTAATGCTGAGATAATTCTCATAGTTAATGTCTTTTTGGTGCACACGCTATTCCCAAATGGGTCAGTTTGAAAACAGCATTGCCCTAAAGGAGGCAAAAAAAAAAAAAAATTCTTGCTTGAGAGCACTGGAAAGAACTGATTTGGGCTCTAATTACCATTCATCATCTTGGTTTTGGACTAACAAGGCTTTTCATGACAACTGAGCAATGGAAGGATTCTTTAAAGGAAGGGAGTAAAATGTCCCAGCTTCACAACTGTAGGTGGCATGAGTAACAAAATTACTCCTTTAGTCTCCTGGCGATTTACCATGGGTATGGGTTTAGTATAAGGCTGCTACTGCTAGATGACTTATTTTGTTCTATCCCTAGTTCACAGTCACACTGGGCCTTCTGAAATCTAGTTTTGTAATTTAGTGGGTAGTGGCAGATTTGCTAACAGCAGTGAGGTTGTCACTTTGTTTCTTAGTCCAGCTATTTTAATGCTGTAAATGCATATGTGAGGGAGTTGCTTTATCTGAGAATACTGTGAGCTGTGCTGCAACCACTGACCAAACACCTCACTGTGTTGTAGATACTGGTTTCTTTTTGGCAAATGTTAGTACTTCTATCTTCCAAAGCTCACACAGCAGCCTGGCAACTCTTAAAATCATCTGCATAAATACAAGAACTTAGACTTCCTGGCTTATGCTGTGTCTGTCTTCTTAGCGACATCTGTTCTATTGCCCAGTACTCCTTGCCTCTCTGTCAGGACTGCCCTTTGCCATTGGATGCTTCCTTTGCCTTAAGGCTTTCAATATGTTACTGGAGTAAGGCAATACTGCAGGTTTTACTTTAATGCTCCAGGAGGGCATCCCTGTGTTGGGGAGCCAATCCCTTACATCTAACTGCAGAATGTTCTTTCCTAGGGAGTATTACTGCCCTGTGGTGGGATCCTGTCCAGCGGCTGCTCTTCTCAGGTGCCTCTGACCACAGCATTATCATGTGGGATATTGGTGGAAGGAAGGGGCGAACGCTGCTGCTCCAGGGACATCAGTATGTAATGGAGTCTCATTATTCATACGTGTCCTGTAATGAACACACAGTCCCAGCAAGACTAAATAGCATGGCAAGATACTTGAATTGTGAATAATGGAGACAATTACTCTTTGCAGAACCCTGAGTACTTTGAAGGGGAAGAAGGATAATCAGTACTAGGAAAGCCTTACTGATAAATCTTTTTTCTTATTTGTGTTTAATATGTTATTACCATGGTTTAGAAGTAACAAAGAAGTAGTTTGTAGAAAGAGGTGGGTAAAAATCCTAAATCATCTGGTTTGGCCTTTATGTAAAAATTGCATATGTCTGTATTGTAAATACTGCACTGAGTTACCTGTGAGAGGAGGGCTAGAACCTTAATGTATAAGCATGTTCATGTACACATATAAAATAAGCTTCAATATGTTCCTGGTCTCTCTGTCTGAAGTGATAACTGATTGGCTGAATAACAGAGGGAGTCTCTCAACTTCAGAAAATGTCACGTCTCCTCTCTTCGGAAGTTGAGGTAGTTGTCTGTCACAATCAGATCTTAATTTTTAGAGACCCAACACTAGCTGCCATTTTTAAATGTAGGGCTAATTCAGTCTGACAGGCAGTTCACCACTGAAGATATATTCTACTTAGAAATGCGCTGGTACTAGAGATCTTGTATATATTTAAAGATACTTGTATAGTGTGTTCTCCTCTTGTCTAATTCCATAGATGCCTCCATCCACCTTTGATCAAGACTGATAGCCTTATCCCTAGAACTCTTGTTAAATCTTGAGGATTTAGTTTTATGGCTAAAGAATTAATAATAGAATCTTGGTTACAAAAAAGTAACTGAAGTCAGTGACGGGAGGACTTTATACTGCTGTTACTGCTGCCTCATGTGTCCTGGTGAAGACTTGTAACAGTTAGGTTCTCTTCGTACTGAATGGGAAAGTAAGTTCTTCTCAGAAGCAGAATGACTTTTTAATCCAATGTAGGTGTTGCAAAGCAGTTTGATACTACTCAGATGCATTTAATTTCTTAGGACAGTCTTTTGTTTTTCCATTACTTTCTTTAGGATTAAATTGTCTTATTGGTGAATGCAGCCTTACGTGATTTGTTAGCAAAAGTGGAACCTCTGTCTGCTGCTTAGTTGCATCTTGAAACAAATACTTCTCTTTATTTTTCCTGTTGTCTCTGTTTTGACAAGTGGCTCTCCTTGCCAACACAGAAGAGTATTTGCACAGGCACTCTGAGCCAGTTGACACTCAGTTCACTGTCAGGGCTTACTGCCAGCAAATGTTAACATGGAACTGTACTGGTATTCTGGTCAGGCCTGTAAGAACACTCTCAGCAGCTTCCTGATGCTAGGGTAGTGCTCAGGTGACAGCATCTGTTCACTCATCGTCAGAGCTCTGCTTAGTGGGCTTAGCAAACTGGAAATCACTTCTGGGCTTCCTCAGTAGCTTTATTTACAAGGATAAATCAGGGTTTGCTGGGAAACCAAGCTTTGTTTAAGTACCCATGCTTTGTTTGCAGTGACAAGGTGCAGGCTATCTGCTACATCCAGCTGACACGGCAGCTGGTGTCCTGCTCAGCTGATGGGGGAATTGCTGTTTGGAACATGGATATCAGCCGAGAAGAGGTAAGTTCATGTCATAGGTCAAAGATTTTTTTTCCATTTTCAGAGACTAATGTGTGACTTTCCTTAGTCAGTTCTGCACGTTGCTTTCTCTATGTTGTCTGACACTTCAAAGCTGAATGATATTATTGAAGCCTGTTCTGTTCTAGTGGCTGTCCATGCTGCATTGTAGTAAATGGGTTCCCAGGATAGGAAAAGTGCAGGAGATGATTGGGACTGCTTAGAGTTTTATCTCAGAGGCAACAGGTTCACTGGAATGGCTGTGGCCTTTGCTTCTGGAACAATCTAAAGCAGTCAAACTCCTGCATTAAAGAAACCAATGGACTGTGCTTCAACAGTCTTGAAAAAGGTTCTCAACTTGTGCCAAAGCAGGTAAAGAAGTGAGAGGCAGAGTTTGAGATGCAGTGCAGAAGGCAGAGGTTCAGTCCCCAGGCAACATATTTTTATAGAGATCTCAGCACGCAGCAGTTGACTTGGCCATACACTTTCTTTCTCATCAGTTCATATTCATGGTGATGCAGCTGAGAATGCTCTTGTTTTCTTACTGTCTGCAATGTAAGTGAATTGAAAAGAAAAAATGCTTTGCTGTTCCAGCTTTTCTCCTGTCAAGTCTCGGGAGACTTCCTCGTGAGATGTATAAAGTTGTATAGAATATGCATATTCAAATTCAAGTCTATGTACTAAATATATTGTGCGTCTCTTTCTGTCTCTTACAGTGATGTTCAGTTAAAGTATCTGAGAGAGCTGAAATATGTAAAAGCTCTATTTTCATTTGGCCTAGTCCATTTATGGCAGGAAAAGTATGTGGGTGGGAGAGGGTGCTTAACGAAGATGTGGGCAGGATGGAAAATGCAGATGATTTCCTAATTATTTCAAACTGCAATCCCATGAAAGTAGAAAATATAATTACTCACAGAGTTACTTCTGGATACCCTCCAAGAAAAAGGGGATTACTGCCTCCTAGCTTCTACAGTTTGGACTACACTAGTCCTTAAAAGCCATCCAGACAACCAGAGCAGCAGTCTTTAAATGCCTGCAGCAGGTTTAGTAACTTAGATGTTTGAATGAGTTTTCTTATTAAGGCACTAACATAACATATTCCTGTAGGCTTAGCAGGTGTAGGAGGTGTATAGGTAACCAATAATTGTATTCTTGGGTTTGAATTTTTTTGCTTAACTTTCGTTGTACTATGCTCTAGGCAGTTTATTGCTGTAATGTCCAGAACCGAACCTGGGCATCTTTCCAAGTAAAACTTTACTTTGGGTTCTTAAAACAAACTTCCTTGACTGTTGTATGAGGGAAAACAATTCTGATTGCTTACATCTCCTGCTCTTTTGTAGGCTCCTCAATGGCTAGAAAGTGACTCCTGTCAGAAGTGTGAACAACCTTTCTTCTGGAATATAAAGCAAATGTGGGACACAAAGACAATAGGGCTGAGACAGGTGAGATGCCTGGTTTCAGTGCTTAGCTGTACTTCAGCACTTGAGCAAAATGTAAACAGAAGACCACTGAGGCTGGTAGATCTTTTCAACTCCTGGTATTTTTGCTGCTTTGAAGTGAGGTACATTGAAAAGTTACAGCTTCTAGGCACTGCTAACACATTTCCAAATTCTATGAAAGTGCTGCATCAAACTTCTGTCACAGGTCAAAGCAGGCTGTGCTTGGAGTGCTCTGTTGGATTTCTCTGAATGTTCCCATGCTTTGGAACTATGGACAGCTAATCTTCAAGTGTTGCGTAAAATGGCAAACGTAATGTGTAGGTGCTCACTCTAGTGAAGCACTAATGGCCCTGTTCTTACTGAACCAGAACGTGAAAGCTTTCCCCAGGTAGTTTTCTTTAAGAAGGGACTGGACAGGCACCAACAGTCAGCTGTTTCTCACTTCCTTAGACTGATTTTAACTGGGTTGCTTGTTCATCCCTCTTTTTTCCCTTCTCCTAGAAGGAGCTTGCAGGAGAAGAGGATATACACAGAGAGTATGGAGATAAATCCATTAATGATCCAAATGACTGTTCAGAGCTCCAGAGATGTTGGTCTTTGGTTGAAGAAACAGGGCATTTCCTAACAGGTTGCTTTCTAACAGGTTTCAAAACAGAAGCTTTGTTGTTTTTGTTGCTCAGTGGACACTTGGTACAGTGGTCAAGTGACATAGTGACTTATTTGTTTATTTTCTTCTTCCTTCGTGAAGCATCACTGCAGAAAATGTGGGCAAGCAGTGTGTGGCAAGTGCAGCACCAAACGGTCGAGCTACCCAATCATGGGATTTGAGTTCCAGGTCCGTGTCTGTGATTCCTGTTTTGAGTCGATCAAGGATGAAGAGTGAGTATTAGGGAGTAATAAACTGTAGGAACACTGCTGGTGTGCAGAAACCCTTGGGCTTGCTCCACATCCACACACAGTGCTACAGAACACACTGAGCTGACTCTCTGCTATTACGCCTTGGGGACTGAAAGCACTGTGATGGCAGAGATCCCCCGTATGCCTCTGCAAGCACATTTGGATCAGATGTGGGATTACATTTTTATCCGTGGTAGTTCTTTTCCAGGAGCCCAGATCTAGACTTGAGATCTATTTGTCTCAACATTTCAGTTTAGTTAAAAGCTATTGATTGCACTTAACATTGCTAAATGGGTGCCAGACAATGCATTACAGCTGCCAGGATGTATATGCATTAGTTCATGTACACTTTCTAAAAACTTTGGGAATATTCTTCAGAGTTCAACGTTATTTTCCCCATGCAAGCAAATCAGGTTAAACACCATTTGCTGTCTCATAAAACTTGTCTTAGAAATGAAGGAACCCGTTTTCTCTTGATATGAACAGAGTAATCAGATGTGAAAATTTTGAGAGTATTTGGGGGTTTTTGTTGTGTTGTTGGGTTTTTCATTGTTGGGGCTTTTTCTTTGCTTGGGGTTGGGTTTTTTGAAAAGTGGGATGCTGTGCCCTAATTGGCTTCTGTAGCCATCAGGTGAAAAATGTACCTGAGCTTGACTTTGTTAGCCAGGAGTAAAAGTATATGCTAATTCAGTGTCCCACTTCTGCTCTAGTATTATTAACAGTCATACTGCAGAAGGCCAGGAAATGTCACACCTGTACAACTCCACAAGCAGTGCCTTAGCATGACTTGCTGATTTAATTCTGTCCCCTTTAATATGGCACTGCAGCTCTTGGAATTGATTTATTAGTACTTGAGCAACTTAATTTTCTTTTAAGTTTATTTTGCACTGCTGTAATGATGCCATGAAGCTTCATCTGATGGCGAGCTTTTATTTCAATTGTTCTTGTGCAGCCGTACTTCCTTGGCAACCTTTCATGAAGGAAAACACAACATTTCACACATGTCCATGGACATCTCCAGAGGGCTAATGGTGACCTGTGGGAGCGACCGGATTGTGAAGGTATTACTGCATCTCCTTCCTGCATTTCTAAGAGATATTTAATAGAGAGTTCATTTTTGTGCACTCTTTCATTCTTTCTGACAACTATTGCTATAAGGTATCTATTGTGGGAAGAAGGAATTGTATTTGCTGGGCTGTTCGGCAGCTGAGTGAGGAAATGACTTGTAACTCCACTGTATGGAGTGCAGCTGTTGGATCTGTTACTGTTGTGTCTCTGAACAAACAACAGCAGGCATGGGCAGCAGGAGAATCTGCCAGCAGCCTTAAAGACACAGACCTGAGGAAATGTGCAGGTTCCTTCCCTCTGAGCTTCATGGCTTGGAGCATGGCCACTGAAAGCCCTTGTTATGAGCCAGTGACCTGGAGCTCAGACTGACACGGAATCTTGCTGTGCCTGAGCTCTACATTCACCATGCGTGTCAGAACGGAGACTCTGCCATCCTGTCCTTGTTTTGCTCTAAGCATGTTTGTGACAAACTGCATAGGACTTCTTAAAACAGACCTACACAGAAGTGCAAGAAGCCTTGAGCCCCAAATTTGGCTTTTGGTTTGTAAAGCTGGTGTAACCCTTTGAGATTTTCCTCAAGCATAGATAAAGAAGGAGTTGTTACTTAGTGTCCAGGGGTGTCTTTATGTTTGCTTCTGTGCCTCTTGCAGGAAGCCCTGTGAGTCTGACACTAATGCTGTGTAATTCTCCACCATTCTGTTCCAGATCTGGGACATGACGCCAGTGGTTGGCTGCAGCCTCGCCACTGGCTTCTCTTCCCGCTGATCTCCTCTGTGGCAGGTTAATGCACCTTATGTACAGCAATATCCACCGAATGAATGGAATCCTCCTCAGAATATTACTGCAAACACTGGCTGCTTGATTCTCCTCCTGCTGCTGTTCCAGGATGGACAGTCACCCTTGTAAAGCACAGCTTTTCTGTTGGGCTCCCCGGGAATCTCCGTGGTGCTGAAGTGCGGTTCTGCAGCCTCTCGGACTGACCTGAATGGTTTATCTGCAATATGACACCTGGATGGAAGGACCTGTTGTCTCTCAGTTTACATATGTAGTGTTAACAGTGTGCTATCTCTGCTGATATATCTTGTACAGATACCTTGTAGCTAAAACATTACCAGAGTAAAATGAGTGTAGTAAATTCAATTTGTGCAAGTAGTAAAATAACTTGTTCTCTCTTCCAAAAAGCAGTTCTGTTGAAATGTTTTTGAGCAGTCACTGTCTAAATTGCCTCCAAAAGGTATGTTGGTTATTCCTATGAAAGGAGGAGATAGTTTAAAGTGGAAGGTAGCTTCTTTCAGAGGAGATAGTAAGAGAATCTTTGATCACACAAGATCCCTTAATGGCTTTCTTGTTGTGTTTGTCTTCCAGTTCAGTTGTTAGTGAAATCACTTTTATGGAACAGCTGTTCTATGTAGGTAGCTGGTGAGTCTGCAAACAATCCTCGAGTTTTTATGTAGTTTTAGCATAGCTGATAAACTCCTGTAGTTACGAAAATGTGCAGCCCACCTACTCTAGAGACTGGCCACAGGTATGAGCCATGTACTTTGACAACTATAATGTTGTTGGAATGGAAACCTAAACAAATCTGCCTTGTTACAAGGAACAGTTATGAAAAAATGGCCAGCTAGATTTTAGAGATTTTTTTTCTGTGGAAAGGCTGATGTTCTTTAATGTTAGGGAACCTGTCTCTGCTAAAGTACAGCATAAATTCAAATACTGTCTTGATGTTGCTTAAAAGAGATAAATACTGAGCAATAATTACTGAGGTACAGAATAGCTGCTTTTTTCCCTGCACCTAGGAGTGTTAATGCTGAGATATCTATATTGACCCTTTCCCGTTTCAAAGCTGAGAAGGATGAAGAAGAGCTGTGAGGCTTTTATGACTGCAGCTGGCACATAAAGGAAATAGTGAGAGATACTGTCAGTAAACGGGTTTGTCAGTTGAGAGAATCTCTTACATTTGAATACTTTAGAGGAGAATTCATTCTGTAACTTTGGAAGCTAAGGTGATATGTCACAGAGTTTAAGCTTGGAGCTGTTGAGATTTTTCTGAAAACAGATGCAATATGTGTGAGGACAAAAAAGGGTAGGTCAGCTGGCCTGGAATAGGTGGTGTTACACAATTATCAAAGGTAATATGCTCTTTCTGGCAGAAGAGTTGAGGGTTAGACTGTCTTTACTTACAGCAACAATCAAGTGGTGCTATGAGTGTTAGTGCATTCAAATCCGAGGTGTGTAACTTGACACTAATAATCCGCATTGGACCATGCTGTAGGCTGAAATGGATTAAGATCATTAATACATCATGATTCACTTGCATTTTAAGCCAAAAATCTGATAGTCTCCAAAGGGCATTAGAATCCAGAATATGATAGTTACTGTTACTTTGTCTGCTTTTCCATGGGCCTTCTCTGGAAGTTTTGTGAAGTTTTTAATTTGCTAGCCTTATTGGGCCACTGAAGAATAAACAAAACCATCTTTTGTGGGGATCCCAAAACTTGTCTTGCCTTCAACCCAGGATTTAGCACTTGTCACACTTATTTGATTCAACTCTGGCTACATGCTGTATATCTTAGGTTTTTTGGGAAGGTTTATTTCTAAGCTGTTGAGAGAAAACCAGCTTGCATTGGAGGAGCAGTTTCAGCTTTATGCTCTGAAGGCCTTCACTCCTCTAAACTAGGAAGGAAAGTGTTGCAGAGGTGAATAAGCTGTGATAATTCTCTGCATTTACTTTCAGACTTCATCCTATCTGGTTCTGGAAGAGAAGAGAAGCCTTCTTCCTCACAGCATGTAAGGCAGAACATGCATTACAGTGCTAGAAATGTTTAATATCTCACTGTAATAGGCTAGGAGGATCTAGGGTGTGAGTTAAGCTGGGAGATTGATGTAGATGTGCAATGAGTACCATATTTTTCAACCCAGACATTCTGAAGCCAATACCCATGATGCTGAGGTGTGACTCCTTTGCAGTCAGCACTCCAGAACTCAGCTTTTTTAGTTCTGATTACTCAATGTGCCCCTGCCCAGCACGCAGCTCCCCCCTCCCTTCCCTGTGAATACTTCCTCTGCTTCTTTACATTATGTTTTTGCCACTAGATAATATATTCTTTACTGCCTAAGGAATCTATTTTCTATAATTGATATACTTAAAGATAGTGTGGGTTCAGATATAATGACCATTATGGCCACTAAATCATTAGTCTTTTAAGTATGCTCTTGATGTTGAATGAGTAATGCTCACAAACCACTAAAAAGAGAGTAGTTTTGTTTATAAACAACTATTTAAAGGCACACACTCTCTCATGACACTGACCATACTTCAGCTATGTCAGCTCAAGTGTGCAATTACTGAGAAGCCTTGATTTGAAGCATTACAGATCTCGCTTGTGTAACCTCTTCCATTGGGGCAGGGGAGGGGAGCAAAGGGTACTAATATGGGCTAATTCTTTCCTAGTTGTATTTCTGTACCCTGCATAGTTAAGAGAATCTAGAGAAATCTGTTCTTTGCTCCTCCTTGTCTGTTTTTTAAACTTTGATTACATGTACAATAAAATATTTCTTGATATTCACTTAGTCTATTTGGATGTTCCATCTTCTTTTCCATCCCTGTGAAAGCACAATCTGCATTTTGTGCTCTGGCTCTTCCTTTACGTGCCCCATGTACAAAGTAGGTTCCTGGGGGAGCTAGTTGGGTGTGTAGTATTGGAACTGAATGAGCTGCAGCAGATCAAAGGCACACAATGAACCCGTGAGCTGAGAGATGAGCAACTGCTGTGTGGTCCCCGTTAGGGATGTGTTACCCTATCCTGGATTCTGCTTGCCAGCTCATACTGACATCTCTGGTTCATCTGGCTCCCCTTCAGGGCTCTGCAGAGGTTCTTGTCTTGAGCACCACAGGATCTTTTCCTGAGATGCCTTGGACCTGTCTGAGGTGCCAAGGAAATACTAATTTTGCTGGATGGGGTGAGCACAGCCTACAATATAATATATACAGAGGACACAAACTGCAGCCACACAAGGTGGTTGCACTTGTTTCACGATGCTTTCTCACAGAGAAAGGACGGAGATAAACTGGAAAGCATCCTTATCCCTCACAGTTGCTCACAGCCCTCACAGGCTCCAATACAGCACTGTCTGGCTTTGTAACACTGGGATGTCTGAATGTTGGTTGATGACTATGTTGTGGAGCTTACTGCTTCCTTCGAGTATTTGGGAGCCAGAGAGAGAATCTGGAAGAGTTTGACAAACTTGACACCTTTGAATGAGGGCTGAAGAGTCTGTGTGGTATATAATAATTTTTGTTGTTTTTTTAACATGATATGTCTCATTTTGAACAGCTTAAACTTTTCACCTTTCAGAAGGCAAATTCCTGTGTTTTCTAGTTCCAACAAAAACCAACTGGAAAAAATGAAGCTCTTGCTGATCAAGTCAGAAAAACCTATTTAGATGTCTATGGAGACCATCTTCTGCTTTGAATGAGGCATATGAGCTCTAGTTAAAGTTGAAGATGCTGGAGAATTGCGAATGGTGTCCTTGTAGTGAAAGCACAAAAATAGATGTATTGGTTTTCTAAGAATGCACAGTTGATCACTTCTCAAATTCCTGATCCTGAAAACTTCATTTAAATTTCAGATGGCTGTGCCAGGTCTTAGTGCCTGTAGTGTTGACTTTACTCATTGAGGAGATTTGGAATACACTAGATGCAGGAAAGGGACAGATGCTTATGTTGATCAGATTCACCACTACAGAGTTCAGAAGGAAAGCTCTCTAGGGTTTTTTATATCTGTTGATTGACCAAGTCCTCAGTGCTGAATGACCTGACTAACTGTGAAATGCTGTTATCAAATGCTACAGAAAATTAATTTCTGCCAGCCTCACATATAAAAACTGATTTTGTCATCAACTAACCATCTTACTTACAGGGAGTTTCAATGTGGCCTTTGAAGGCTCTCTCTGCCTCTCATTCACAAAAGGCAAGGATCAATGATCTCTTAAGTGACTGCTATCAAGTGATTCTATAAAGCTTTTTGTCCCTTTGGAAGATGTAAGGGCATGTGCTCTAGGTAGCTGTGTAGTCTGCTCAACTTTTAGTATGTAAAAGCTAATTGTTGAACAGATTCAAAGACAGCATTACTTGTTTTATTACTCTGGCAAGAGAAGTATGAAGATATCAGTAATAAAATCTATACCATTTTTCATAAAATAAAATATAATAAATATGTGGAGTCATTGGAAATTTTACTTTCTGCTTCTATGCATGAACCTTTTCCTCTCAACATGTCAGCAGCTCCAGGTTGCTGTAACTACCTGCTGTCTGACTCACATGTGTACCCAGGGTCTTTGACAAGTTTTAGTGTATAATCTGCTCACACAAAGAAGTAGAAGCATCTTGATGTATTATATTAATGTTGGGGGGATTGACTGCTTTGTCTGCAGAAAATCTGATACATTCATTCCTAAATGCTTTGTATCACAAAAATATTATGGGTTGTGGAGATACATGTTTTTCTCTTCTTCACCTTGTTAATAGAGAAATACACATTAGGTTTTAACTTGCTCCTAGCTTTGCTACTCTAGCTGTCTTTCAAGTAAAGAAGATACTATGCCTCACACTATCTATTCTGAGTCTTCTTTCTGAAGCCTGTTTTCAGCTGCTCTCAAAATCTACATGTGTATATGTCAAAACTCTTAGGTTTTCATGAGCTGAAGTGCACCTGTGCACCTGATCAAGAGTGGGCACTGCTTGCCTGTACTCCTTGATGGCACTGCTGCTAAGCCATGGCTGGTTGTCAGTTCTAGCGCTGTCCTTTGTCTTTTCTCTGTTCTCATCCATTTCTCTTTCTTTCTTCCATAATATACAGCTCCTTCTCCAGGTTTCCTCCACAGCAGCACATCC
The DNA here is from genome assembly GCA_013397315.1 of Donacobius atricapilla. Classification (NCBI taxonomy): domain Eukaryota; kingdom Metazoa; phylum Chordata; class Aves; order Passeriformes; family Mimidae; genus Donacobius; species Donacobius atricapilla. The sequence goes on along the minus strand of WBMY01001216.1, from coordinate 854,163 downwards.
ATATTGGAGTTTGGCTCCCTGAGAAAGGCAATAGCAGCTCTTGAAGCACAGCTGCCCTGCTCACCCAAGCCTCCTGATCTCTCTTGCAGTGGTTGAATGAAGGATGGTCGAGGCAGCAGATGTGAAAGGTGAGTGTGGTTTAGGAAACAACCCACTTCCTTATGCTCAATTCAATGGCTCCATCCCATTAGGCACCCATAGCAGTGCAGCCATTACTTGGTGATGGTCAGGGAAGGTGTGGAATAAGCAGAACTGTCAAGAGTCAGAGTTTGGAGAATGCCAGGGTGATTTCTGTGAGGGTAGAGAATTGCATGTGTCTAAATGGTGTTTGTGGGACACTCAGTTTAAAACTTGAACTCACAGGCATTAACTGAGGGAGAGAAACAAGGCTGTAAATTCTGGTCATTACAGTCCTTTTATGGAGAAGAAATGCTGGGAATATCAGCATGCTTACTGGCAAAGGGGGGTGCTTTAGTCCTCCGACTCCAAAGCAGCAGTTCCCTGTTTGATGGTATGAATGTACCAGCTGAGCACTCGGCTGTTTCAGGAGCATGGGTTGCTGGGAGCACGGGAGCCTGAATGGGTTATGATTTTACAACCATATTGGAAAGGAAAAACATGAAAGAAACTGAGTGAAGGTGTACAGGACAAAGAAGTAACCGGCAGTGTGGTTCAGGCTTGCAGAGCTGTGATTTTGGGGAGGTAAGAAAGGATGCTGTGGATATAAGCGCTGTTAATCCAACTGAACACAAGAGGGCTACAAGAACATGTTTTCTGTGGATTGAAAAAGTGCTCGATGGAGCTTTGGTAATGTCTGTCTACCTTTTGGCCTGCTTTTAGTTTTATACAACTGGGAAATGAAATAAAATGCTACTTGACACTTTAAGTGCTTGTGTACACCTATCACTTCAGTACAGGCTACAATGATTTGGATTGCTATTTTTAACACTTTTCTAATACTTTAAACTACTTAAATGTTGGGACTACTTACTGAACATGTTGCTGCTGATAAGATACCAACATCTGTGGCACTGATACATAATTTGGTATGTGCTCTAGTGATACAAATGCTTTGTTCTGCACCTAAATTGTGGAGAATTCATATTGTGTGAGCAAATAAGGAAAAGGGAACATAGGAAAAGCAGTCTGGAAAAGTACAAGCCCTGCCTAGTAACCAAGTGCAAGTGTTAGGCTGCTTCTCTATTAATCCAAAGTGCAATTAAAAGCTACCTCCTGCAGCTGAATTTAAATTGGGCTTTTAGAGGTTTTTTTTCTTTCCCCCACAGACCTAGTATCAAGTGGTAAAAAACCTGCACAGCAGGTCTCCTATAAAATCACCAAGTGGAGTGTTCATCAGCCTCAACTCCTTGGTTTGCACAGGGCAACTTACCTGAAGTAGTCTGTGAGCTCAGTTCAGGTGCTGAAAAACAACAACAAAACATCTGCGGGCTAGAATCAGAATAAGTGTTCAGTGTTCTGTCTCATTTGTTGTAGTACTCAGTGTCAGTGAAAAGGCTTCTTTGTGCAATAAAAGGATGGCTTGGTTTTTTTCAGAAGGAAAGCTTGTGCAGTTTTGTTTAGAAGGGAGTGAGAATGTTAGATTTCGTTCATTCCTTACTGTTCTTCAGAGAGTAGTTTGCGTCTCTTAACTGAAGCTGACAGGATTTGTTTCTCTTAAAATGCACAGGAAAATAACTTCCCAAATAATTGTAAATCATTGCTGAATATATAGCTTTACTTATATGGTTCAGGATGAGCTTCTGGAGCGCACAAAGGTTGCAGAGATTAGGAAGACCCAAGACAGAGCCTGTTGCAGGCTTAGGCCTCTGACATTTTAGCAATGACTTCTTTTCACATAAATAATGCCCAGACCCACCAAAACTGATACTTAGGAGCTAGGGAAGTTTTTTCATCAGGTGTAGGCACACAAGGCTCACTGAATCCACTGTAACTCTTGGTGTGAATGTTTTCTACATCTGAATATGACAGGCTGCTAGGAGAGTGGAATATGAGGAAAAAGGATAAAATATGCCAGAGCAGTACAAAGCTCCTTGCCTCTCTTAAAAAGCCTGTTTCAAACAACACTTAAGAAAGAAAATGTTCATACTTCTTCCATGCAGAAAAGGAAGCCAAAAAAGAAGGGTCTCAAAACTGCCTTTTGCAGCAGTTTTGAGTTAGATAAATAAATATGCATTACTTTGCAAACATTCATGTTCAAGTTAACTGACTGGGCCGAAGGGAAGCACTGGAAGGAGTTCATGTTAAGCATTTAACTGACAGAAGTTCACCCCATTGGTTCACCTGGCACAACTGTGTGTCCCAGCTGCCTTCCCCTGCTCCCACTGCTGAGTGACAATAATAGCTCCAACTTCCCAGCTAGGAACTACTGATGGTTATTTTCTTTATCAGAAAATTATGCAGCTACACTGTGCTAGTGGCAGAGAGGCGGGGAGGGGAGAATTCCAAGTCCTTACCATGGCTAGTTAAGCAGTCATTAAGTGCAGCCTGACTTTCTGAACTGGAAAGCATCTAATTTAGGCATGATCCTATATCTGCAGGCTTGTTTCTGTAGGGGTTCTCTCTGCCTACTTCCAAGTTCCAGGATTGACCACTGGGCTGACTTTGGCCACTGCTCTTACGTTAACTCTATGCATATTGTGTTGACTGCTGCTGCCACTTTTTTCTGATTACTTGCAAAAATGCACAAGCAGCAGGCTGGTTCTCTTGAGTTTATGGCCTAATTAGGTAAGGTCTTTGCATAGAAGAGTAAAATTATTGGGAAACTGTTGTTAAGCAAAACAATACTATTGTCCATCACCTGAGTAAATTACACAGGTAGGGAGTGATGGGTATATCCATCTCTTAATTTTAAATTCCTTTTGGAGAGGAAGGTATTGATGCCTCACATCTGTAGCAGAGCTGCACTGCGGTGTCCACATTCTTGTGTGTTAAGCAAATCCAGTTCTGAGAGTTCTCTAAGACCTGGCTTTCCCAGAGCTGCAATGCTGTCTGTGAACACTCCCCGCTCACCAAGGGAGTGTTTGGGGTTTAAGTGCAGAGTCAGCCCTCTGTTCTGCACAGGCCATAGCAGGTAGAACTGGGGGGTGCAAGGGACAGGGGTATGGACGTCGTTGTGGGGAAGGCAGATGTTTATCTCCTGGGAGAGGCAGTGTGGGTGCTGTGGCACTTTGCATGGGTCTTTCAGAGAATCTGGTAAAAGGTTTTGGTCTGCTTTGATCGATTCTGATTGTACCAAGTATGTATTTGGCAGGCTCACTGACGGCAAGAAGGCCCCAGTAAGGGGCCAGTGCTGTCCGGCACCACGGCAGGGAGTGTGCTGCACCCCACAGCACCAGGGGTGAAGTGCTCCTGCCCTCTGGAGTCTGTGCTGCTCTGTGGGTTCGGGATGTGTACTCGGGAAGGGCAGAGGCCAGGGGCAAGTGAGCAGATGAGAAATCACTGAGATCTGTGGGGCAGCTGGGCCTCCTACTTTATGCGTGGTGTTCTCCAGAAGTGAAAGCAGAGCACTGGGCAGCCCGCAGCATCACAGCACAGCGTGCCGTGTGCTGCTTGGCAGACTGGGGCTGCAACAGGCAGAAACCGCAACTGAGCAAGCAGCAGTGAAGGACTCCCGGAACAGGAGTCTGTATAGACCAACCCAAAACTTAGGGAGGGCTCAGGGGAGGGTCATGCACAATTAGGGAAATGTGGAAATTACCTCCACGCTGTTGAATGAGCGTAAAAAGCACACCCCTGCATTTGCACTCTGCTCTTGCAAATTTGCATTTCCAACTGGGAGCAGATATCAACCCAGCTGCCCTCTCAGCTGTACATGCAAAACTGCTTTTGGCCAGGGATCTCTCTCCCTTCTGTGAAGCCAGAAGCTGCAGAGCGGTTGTCGTTGAAACCACAGGGGTCCCTGAAGTTCCCAAGCCCCTTTGGATTTCTTTCCCTTTCTCGCTGGTGGCTCACATGCACCAGTGCACCCAGGAGCAGTGCACAGCTCTTCCCTGCCTGAGCAGTTGGGGTTCATACCCCGAACTGATGCATGCTGTGCTGGGGAGATGTCTCTCCTTTAGACTACAGACATGGGACTTAAGCATGCTAAGTCTTCTCACTTTATGCTGGTGTGGTAGTTTGCATCTGGATCAGACTCCTGCTACCAGTTTGAGAAGCCTTAGGCCTGGATTTAGATATTCTGATTCAAGTGCTGAGTCTGTGGATATTGCACGTTCTTTTTGGCACCAGCTGCTTATCAGCAAATCCCTGCCACAGGTTACAGGGATTTGTTGATGTCTTGCCCTCTCATCCAGCTGCATCACAAAGCGCCAGTGAGCAGAGCCCAGCCACTGAAGGTATTTAAACTATCAGAGTTCCCTTTTGATGGAGATGGGCAGCAGAGCAATCATGTCTGTAGATCTACCTTGTCTTTAGGGCATGAATGCTTGACAGGGGAGTAGCTCGAGCCAGTGGGTGGCATGAACTGCGTTTCATTAATGTCGGGAACGCCGAGGGGAGAAAGGCGCCCTTTGAGTGCTTCAGGCACGCACAGGGCAGCAGGTGGGATCAGCCCGTGCGGGCGGGGGCTCGGCACACCCGGCCTGGCAGCGCCTGCCTGCCTGGCTGTGGGTCTGTGAGCGGTGCCCGTGCCCGGGCCGTGCCCGTGCCCGGCCGTGCCCCTGCCCGTGCCGCCTCTGGAGCCGGCCCGTGCCCCTGCCCGTGCCCGGCCGTGCCGC
>WBMY01001216.1:753758-849310 GCA_013397315.1 Donacobius atricapilla | reverse complement strand
ACTGCCCCTCGGCACCGGCTGCCCCCCGGCACCGGCTGCGCCGGGACGCTGAAAGCCATTCCCAGGCGGGTTCGAACAAGGATTGCACCTGTCTGGGGGAAAATGAAAGTTTTGTTCTTTTCCGTTTTGTTTTCCGACCCTCGGGATGAGCTCGGGTCACGCCGAGAGCCTTTCGTAGACAACCAGGAAACCAAGGCGTGTTACAGAGAGGTTTTTTAAAGTCTTCCTGTAACTCGAGGAGCTGAGGTGCAAGTCGGCTCTGATACCTGGAGAAGGATCGAGTGAGGTTTCAGTCTTTAGGCTGACTGGTGAGAAAGCGGGTCGGTGTTGGGCAGTGGGTTTTCTTGTGACAGGATCAGTGGGAAGAACTTTTCCCCAGGTGTATTCCCTGGTGTCAGGTAAGTGGAGGGCTCGGACTGCAGCATTAGCTCCAGCCCGGGTGCTTCTGCACCACTGCCGGGTGCTGGGGCTTGTTGGGGTTTGGCTGCACCTTTCCATCAGGCAGTGCATCAGCGAGAGAGCGTCTGGGTCTGCTTCTGTTTCTGTCTGTCGGTCACCAGTCCTACTGTGCGACCCGGCTGCAGGGCTGGCAGCGGCTTGTTTGAGCTTGGAAGGGGCAGCAGCCCTTCAGCTAAAGGGCAGGATCCGGAAAGGGAGACCCTTTGCCTCTCCAGTGCTGCACTTGGTGTTGGTTTGCTGAGATCAGACAAGGTTGCTATGGATGCTCTCTTCTGCTAAGAATGAGACATCTTGAGAACGATGGCCAGTTCTTCCTCGGGGTGGGGGGAACTGCAGGCTCCCACGTAGTGAGATGATCCATGATGCTTCTTAATAGAGAAACCATCTCACTGCTTGATAATGCAGGTTCTGTGGGCATGCCCCGAGCTGCTGTCTTGCACAATTTGCCCATTGTGTGCACCTGTAATATCAGTAACAGGCAGTGCAGCTGAGCAGAAGCCTCTCCACGCCTTCAGTGGAGGCCAAGGCTGTTGTTTGTCTCTATCCTCAAAGGCAGAGCTGTGTTATTTCTCTTTAGTGGTTTAGCCAGAATGCTAAATATGTGTTAGTCTCCTGTATTTAGAAAGGTGTACCTGTCATTGTATTTGCAAATGGAATATGCACAGTAATGAGTTTACAGATGGCAATGCAGTCTCCACGCCTTAAGTCGCTGTAGAGATGTAACTTTTCTGGTTACACCCCGAGACAGCCCTACATACACACTTCCCTCTGGTAAAGCTTATGTAAACAACTGGAGTTCCTATTTTGCCCTTGAAGGTCAGTAAATATGGGAGCTGATTTCAGGGAATCTATCTCAGAACTCCCCTTGATGCATGTACTTCACAAATGCCAGTTTTCAAAGCACTCATGATAGTCCCAGGGGAGCACTGCTGACAATAGTGCTGCTTATTGAGTCTGGCTGCTGTATTGATGGTTAGAATTTTACAAGGTGAGTGTGCATTCTTACAAGTAAGAATTTTATTTTTCCTAATTTTGAGGCCAAATACTTGCTGGTGTTACTACATTATATTAGTGCTGTCAGCCTTACCCTGTTCTTCTCTTGAGGATCTGGTGCTAATGAAGCAGTGCTTTTGCCAGGAAACTCTGGCTTTAAATTGCTCTGTCATCCAGTCTCTGGAAAGGGATTGTTAACACTCGGTTATGAGTCAAGAAAATAGGGTTTGTTGGGTTACAAACCAAGAATATCCAGACTCAAAAGTGATGACCTTTCAACAGGTCATTTAAACTTTCTGTAAACTGGTTTCTCTGTTTTGGAATGACAGAGTTGTGCTCGCCACCTTTTTCTGTGTTTTGAGGTGGAACTGAAGGTGCTTGTGCAAATGGTACCATGCCCTTAGCAAGAGGGTTGTTCTAGTGTTTGCTGTCTTGTAGATTTCCAGGCAGGTTTCAGGGAGGAGTCTGTTTAGCAAAGCTGACTTCATATCCAGCTGAGAAACACAGCTTTTATGCCCAGCTTGTGCTTTGTGACATGTTTTTTTTTTTTTTAATGACTTTTTAGAAAGACTGAATTCTGCTTCCTGACATACGTGGGTGCAGCAGACATACCTGTCATGAAGGGTTGCTGTCTCAACAAAGTCAAAGAGTGGGGAGAGAGCACAGAGGAGAAAAAGATACCTCCCCAAGGACGTGTGTTGCTATAGTCTCTTGTGCCTGTAAGTGTTGCAACACCTCGATCCTACTGCTGCCTCAGTGTTATCAGTATTACTTTCGTGAATAAATATAGGGCGCTGCTTGCATAACTCTGCATGCAGAATTGGTGCCCGTATAGTAAAGGGTCTGGTTCCCTCCTACCTGTGCTACTCATCACTACAGGGAGACAAATTAGTACTTATGGGCATGATCTGAAACCCCGGAGAAGGATCAAAATAGTCCCATTGAGCACAGTGGCTCTAAAAATGTACTTGGCCTGAATAGAGAAGGAGTTGGCAAACACTGTTTCCACTTAGCCAGACATTTGATAACCAGTCAGTGATCTAGAAGCTGGGGTGGAAATATTAGTTGCTGTGACTGCAGGTGCTGACACCTGCCTGGTGTTTGGAAATGAACTCTCAGCTCTTCTGAATATTGATCTCATCAACACTCTCAATGCTCTTAATTGTGAAAATGGACATAGATCTGCAAAAGATGCTTTCAATGCTGCACAGAGTTTACTCTTTACAGTTCTAAGAATGACTGCTCATTTTCATGGTACAGCTGTGTATTGGCCTAACAAAGACAATGAACTTTGCCTCTAGGCATTTACCTCTAAAGACAAGAAGGGCAACAGATTAGAACAGATGAGAGAAAATGACAAATAAATTAGTCTGTTGTTCAAGACAGCAGTTCTTATGCTACATGGCAAAAAAAAGTTCATGTGGTATTTCCTTGTTAATTTGTCTCGTAGCGAGCTTTTACTGTGGTAGTGGCATCCTGTTCAGAAGATCCTGAGTTGATAGACTTTCTGCTTGCAAAGAGGTGACTGCAGGGGAAGTGATAGAAACGCATGAAGTCATGAACACTATAAAGATTGGTTGCTACACAAAGAGTCAAGGTGAATCCTGTGAAATTTAAATATATTTAAAAAAAAAGGGAATACTTTTTCACATAGTGTAGGTGAGTGTTTTGAGTCGCTGCGGAGCGTGCTGTGGGTGTGCCAGTAGTTGGGCAGTTCGTAGAGGGTGGGGCCACAGGTGGATTGTCTGGATGCAGTTTCTGTCCCATAATTCTTAAACCTGTGATTCTTGGAGACAGGAGTACGAGAGTGATTTTACACATGCCTTGTTCCTTATGCTTGTGCCCTTCTGGAAGCTGCTTAGATCAGAGTGCAGCTCAGGGACCGATCCATAATCTGGCATTCTGTTACTCCCTGTCATTCAGTGGGACTTTGGCATTTTGTGGGATTTGTGAGGAAAAATGTTTTTACGGTTCTTTGGAACCTTGCAATCTCTGACTTGCCAATTTTGGATGTTCCTTCTCCAAGTGCTCATGACCATTACAGATTGTCATTGTTTAATACTGGAGCCCGCCCAGACCATGCAGGAATTGCCATTCACACTTTACTGTCCCTGGATAATAAGCTCATTCCTGGAAGTGAAAAGAAATATGATAGATCATCTGCTGATTATTTGCTTAATAATCAGCAGCAGAATAATAATTGCTTTTTTAAATATTTCTATTTTTTCACTCACAAATAAGGAAACTGCAGGCATGTCAGAGCCAGGAGTTAGTAGGATGTGGGAAGCCTAGAGGGCTTTAGAGATGCATTTAGGGTGGAATTTAGGGTGAGCAAATGCAGGGAGAAGGCTGAAGGGATAATGGGCAGCTGGGTCTGTCATGAGGCAAGAAAATGACAGATTTTGCTGCTTTTCCATGTCTTTAGTTATTTCAAAATCCCATGTTTTATAAACGAGCCCATGGACCTTCTGAAGCCATCAGTTGCCTGCAAGAGCCACAAAAGGACAATGTGATGATAGTACTGAGGAAACCGGTGAGTCAGGGAGGGCAGACAGAGCTGCCCCTCCCTCAAGTACTTGCAAGATTTATGCTTTGGCATCCACATCAGGCATTTCTGTGAGCCAGTCGTGGTCTTGCTAGTGATGCCTAAATTAAAATAATACTGCTCCCGTGAAGAGAATTCTGTCTGTATCACATGTGCCCAGCTACTAATTTCCATCCCTGCCCATTCATTTCCCAGCTGTCCTATTCCTGCAGGCTGTCATCTGCATTTTCATGGCTGCGTCGGCTCTGCTTTCTTGAGTGGCCACCCCTGGGCCTTTGCATTTCTGCAGATGTTGCAAGATCCAGTCCTGCAAGCATGGCACTTCATTTGGGAGTAGAAATACGCCGTGCAGAGGCATTGGGGTAGGATGGGAAGGTGCAATTTACATTTGTGTGTTTAAAGGCAAGCTTGGTGTGCCTTGCTGGCCAGACACGCCTGTCTGGCCTGGAATGTCCTGATGTGTGTTTCTCAAGATTACAGACATAACCCCAGGTACTCTATGCACCAGTGGTTTTTTTCTTCTCTAGCTTGCTGAGTTTATGTAGGACGTCCATCTGCTCTTCTCTGTTAGGGAGGGCATTAAAATCCCTCTTCACTAACCGGTAAATGCCTGTTGTTACTTTGCTGCGTGCCTTTGGAGCTTGGGGATAGTTTTGCTCAGACACTTGCAGTTCTCAGTGGCTTGTTAAGCAGCATAGGAGCTCTGTGGTTACCATCCTGTGCTTTGTCCCCTGGGGTAAGTGATGGGCACGAACTGCAAAGGAATGAGAAACAGACTCACTTGTTTGAGGAAAATGCAGAAATGTACCATGTTGTGCCTTCATAGTGCAAGGCTGTGTGCTGCAAGGAGAGCAGGTGAAGTGTTGGGTGAGTGCCTGTGTGCTCTGGGCTCTAGGGAAGCTGTGGGAAGTGCTGCATGAAACTCTCAACAGCCTCTGGGCTCAGGAGTTGGGATGGGAAAGAGGGCGGACCTCAGGCATTCCCTTTCTTTCAAGTTACATGACAGGACTTGGATAAATAGCAGAATGAATTCGTGATCCTTTCTCAGTCTGCAGACTGAATATTAGGCCAACATAGAAAGCATTTTGGAGGATTCTCTGCTGTGACCCGCCCTTCTGTAAATCGTAGTTGCTTCTTTCATGTTTGTGCTTAGGTTAAATCCATGTTGGTTTTTTACCTTAATGAAAAAATGCCATTTTAAAAAGGAAACTTGAGAATTTCTCCGTTGAAAATGCCTGAATTAAATGCTTCAGTGTTTCCAAATGATTATTCTGTGCTCTTTCGGAGTTATAAGCATGATCTGAACTCACATGTATCTTTGGTCCTTTTGGAGTTCAGATTTTCTGTGAGCATCTTCGCTGGGAGCTGGAGGAAGGGGTGGGAGGCTGCTGCCAATCTGCACTGTTCCTGCTCCACCAGACAGGGGAATCCCCAGTGTCTGTCAGCTGCCTGAGGAGCCAGGTTAGCTTGTCACCATCTGGGTGTGCCTGCCTTGTCCCAGAGCAAAGATTTTTAACTTTGCTTCTGCGGAGGTCAGAGGCAGGGGAAGGGCACTGCACTGCCTTCATGTAGCAGGGCTTTGCAAATTACTGATAAGGCAAAGTGGAAATGAAACTAAAAGAGCTGCACCTTTTGCTGGAATCCACCGGGAGAGATTTTAGCTCTGTTTCTTCACTTGGAGTTCAAGGAACAGGCTGGAAAAATAACATCTTGTGCCTGTAAAGTGCACTGGGGTTGTAGTGAATTAGGGGTAGCTCTCAGCAGCTTGTTCAGTGTCGCCCTGATTTTTCAGCCTTCTCTTCTATTTCAGTGTTTCATAGTTTGGGGTTTTTTCTCACGCTTGAGTGATGTAAACACAGCCAATGTTTTTGTAATTTCAAGGAAAGTTTTCATTCCTGTTCTTAGAGATATGGACAGCTGATGGACAGTTGTCTTGACCAATGGGATGGGGAGAGGTGTCAACCTTCTCTTCCAATCCCTGGCCTTTGTAGAAGTACTATAAAATGGAGTCAGACCTTTTTAAATAAATCAGTTTCAGCCTTCTGAAGTGTGTGTGTCTGTGTGTGTGTGATGAACAGCATCAGTTCAGCCTCTCCCCTGGTCTCTTCCTCCTTGTAGTAACCTAATGAAGGTGTCTTCTGCCTCCCAAAAACATGTAAGCAAATAAAAACACCTCTAAGAGCCCAGCCTAGGAGGCAGAAGGGATGTGATTACCTAGTTAATAACTGTTTCAAATCTCTTCACACTGCTGCTTTCTGTGAGCTCAGCCAGCTCGCATCCATGTGCATGTCCGCCGGCAGCACTGAAGGGACAGTGGTGTGGCTGCTTCCCTGGCCTGCTCCCTATGGCAGAGCCCGAGGCAGCTTGCATGCAAACTCCAGCCTGGGTCTGTGCCTGCTTATTACCTGGAAACTGGAGTAATTCCACTTGCAGGAATAAAAATTTAAGAAAATTAAGCCTAATGATCCTCTGTAACAACTGGATGCCATTGCCTGCGTCTGCCCTTTTGGAGCTGTTTTGGAAAGCTGTGCTGCCTCTGCTCTCCCGAGCAGTGCAGGAGATCCAGGACAGCCCAGCCTGTGAGGAGGAGGCACAGCACAGGCACGGGCAGGAATGTCACCCGTCCATGCCTGTGCTCTAAGGAGGACACGGGCAGGAATGTCACCAGTCCATGCCTGAGCTCTGGGGAGGACATGGGCAGGAATGTCACCTGTCCATGCCTGTGCTCCAGGGAGGACACGGGCAGGAAGGTCACCAGTTGATGAGGAATGAGGCAAGGTTGGGAGGACTCACCTGCTGGATGTAGAGATAAGCGGGAGCAGAGCTACAGGGAGCTTGGGCACTTAGGGGGCACTTGGAAAGCTGCTTGAACTTTGTTTTCTGCTCCTTAGTTAGGGATCAGGAGGGAGCAGCGTGAGCTCAGCTATACTGTTTTGATTATAGTTTTATTTAACTCAAGTGAGGCTATCAAGAAGGTTATTGCTGTCTGGATCGATACCATATGTTATAAATATCCTTAAAATGCTGGTGTGCTGGTCCATTTAAAATCTTTGGTAATAAGATAAGGGTGACTTCTGCATCATGAAAAGCATAAAATCAATGTGTAACTATGGTCACGTGTGCCTGTAATGATCTGGCACAGCTTTTATTGCGTGGACTTTGGATGTATTGTTTAGGGGAAATTGCTCAGAAATGTTCCTAATGGAGATTAAGTGAGGAAGAATCCTGTGCCAGGTAGGCAGCAATACACTGCTTCAGGATTTCTGTGTTGCTGGGTTTGTGCATATTTTCTTTTTTCTTATTTGCTTACATCATGCAGACTACGTACATGTTTGGAATTTTAAAGTTGAGAGCCAACAGTATTTAACAAACATCTGTCAGCTCCTGTGCTGCTGTCAGTAAATGTTTTAGTGACAGAGTAAACAAGTAAGGAAATTAATATTTTTAATAAAGTAGTCTGTTTTGAATTTTACATATTTGCTTTAGAAGTGTCTGAAACCCCAGAGTGTGTATTGAAGGTCAGTAGCCAGATGGGATTTCATATAACAGCAGAATACCAAAATACCTGTAGTTGAGTGTGTTAGTATTCTGTCTTGTCCTGATGTGGGTTGATTGTTAGTAGGTCAATAGGTCTGTTCAGTACATCTTTCTCATTTCACCCTAAACACCTGGCATTCCAAACCAACTGTATGTTCACAATTTTTTTTAATTTCAGTATTTACTTTACTCCCCCCCTCAAAATCAAAACAGAAAATCCTCACTAAACAAAACAAAAACTGAAAGGAATTTTTTATTCCTTAAATGTTTTGGAGATTAAAAAAAAGCTATTGGCTGGAATAATGTGAATGTTCATATTTTTTAAAAGAATTTAGTGAAAGCAGTGAATTTGTTCATTTTCAGTTGTGATATAATAATACGTACTGATAAAAATATCTGGACAGCTGCCTATGCTGGTAAATAGAGTCTTTCATATCAGAGGAAAGAATGAAAAATAGTAAAAGAGAAGGAGAATATGAACTCTATTAGACTAAAACAGTGGCAGCAGATCAAGCAGACTTCAGGGGGATCAGAATAAGTTAAAAAAGAACTTTATCATAGCAAGTCACTTCCTCTCCACCAGGTACAGCCAGTCAGTCTGGTTTTCCCCAGGCTTCTGCTGGCAGCTGAAGGTCTGGATTTTCATCCCACTTCCCATTTTATGTGGTCTGGGAATTTTCACTGATTAGCACTGTGTTGTCTGTTGCGCTACAGAAAAGTTTTTAAGGAAAGCTGAAAGCTTCCTCACTCTACCAAGATGTCTCTTTAAGGAGAGCAATTCCTAAATTGCAAATTGTACTTACGTGTGAATTTCAGGAGTCTGTTCTATAAAGGTGGCTTTGATTTTGGAGGGCTCTTAACCGAATTTGGAGAGGTTACAGCTGAAGCAGCGTGTAAGCCCAGAGCTGCTGGAGTGACAGAGCTGCCTCACCAAGCAATCCCCGCCCAACCACACACTCAGATAGGACAGAGGATTGTTGCTGGTTTTTTCTGCAGTCTTCCTCTTCTGCCTCCCCTCCCCTGTGGCTCCTTGATGAGTTCTCATCTCCATCCTCCTCTCCTCCCCCAGGGACATGGAGAAGCCAGATGCCACAGAGCAGGTTTGGAACCAGTCAGCAAATGTTATGCAGGTTGAATTACAGGAGGAGGAGAAGCAGTTCTAGTGCACGTTCTTTCTCACAGTGGGGTGGATTAGGGAGACTCTTGCACACCTCTGGAGATCACCTTGTAGGAAGAAATGGGGCATCTTTTACATGTTTGTGTTATTAAGCAGTAAACTAGGGAAATTACCCCAGAAAAGGAAAGCCAGGAAAGCCCCTTTCCCGTGTATCCATTTTTATCTGCTACCCCTGCAGGTGCTTTGTTGTGTGTGTAATGGAATATAGCCCTTTGGACAGTTGTACTAATTGTTGCAGATTAGGTTAAATTTTAAACCGTCTGTAAAGGCAGAAATGATCCGAGTTTGAAACTACTGAGCCAGTCATAATGTGTTTGATCAGTCTGAAGTGTATAATGGCCAAATAGTGAGGAACCTGCACCAAAGGGGACCTGCAGTCCTGGCAGGGAACAGTCCAGAAGACAAGCTTGGGTGAGCTGTTTATCAGATTATTACAGCCCATTAGTTAAAGGAGGGAAAGGTCTTCCAAGGAAGGTGGAATGAAATCACAGTGTGTGTTAGTTTCATCTATCTCTCTTCTATTTGCTGTTCATGAATATGCAAACCTTCTGTATTTTCATTTTTGATGTTCATTCTATTATTGGTAAATTATTTCATGTCAAAGTGTAGCATTTGGAGGGTTTTTTTTGGCCTTAAACTAAAGGTGTTGGTTTTTATCCTGGTACGGTTTGGGAGATCTTGATAGAACAGAAAGCCCCGTAACTTTCCAGTCTGTTGAAGTAACTTACTGCTGCAATTGATTCATAGGTACATGAGAAGGGGATAGGGTTCCAGTTTAGAAATCTGGTTTAAATGTTTGATCTAAAAAATACCCCAACAAACAGCCTACAAATGAAAAATGCAGGCATTTGGATTACGTACTGATATTTATGGAGGTAATTTTGCACAGTGCTGTGGGTGGTTGGGTCCGATTCAGTAAAATAGGCTAATAACATTACTCTCAGCTCCCAGACCAAAGCTTGTCTCCACAGACTCCACATGTGAAGGAAGCCAATGCTCTCTTAGGAGCCGTACTCTTCATCCCAACCCACTCAGTCTCAGACCTAGAAATTCCCTCTGGCATGGGCCCTGGGTCTGGTGATTGTTAGTCACAGCAGCATGCCCTGGGATAGTATGAAAGGGAACCAAGCACCCTGCTTTCTAAGGTATTCTGCTTGAAGCAAGTCATTTGTCTTTGTTTTCCTCTGGAATTAGAACTTTTAAAGATGAGTAGAGCACTGCAGGATAATTTGCAGTTTGGCTGCTGAAAACCAACCAAAAATTTCTTAATCAACATCTATCTTGTCATCAGCACAACAGGAAAGCAAATACATTTTCACAGTCAAGGAGAAAGGAACAGATGAGCTGTTAGATTTGTGTTTGTGCAGTACTTCAACATTACCAGGTTTATTGATGCATCAGAGTCTTTCCAGTGGGATGTAATGAACAGAGCCACGAGAGTGAGGAATGTGTTGTGTCGTGACAGTGGGGCTGGGCAGAGCAAAGCTGAACTGAATGGAACAGCGCTGGATGCTGAAATTGAAAATGCTGAAAGCCATTTAACCTTTAAAGAATGTATTATTTACCTCCTACAGAATTCCCCAGATTGAAGAGGCTTCAGAAATTAGAAAAAAGGAGAAGAGCCAAAAGAGGAGAAACCCCCCACACAATATTTTTGCTTCTAAGTACCTGCAGCTTTGTAATACATTGTTTTGTTACAGTAGTTTTTAACTGGCCAGTGATATGTACCTAGGCTTAAGGGTGCACTATTTTGCTGCAGACTATAAGATTTAGAGTTGTGCTACAGTAAAGGCTCTATTTTCCAGGTGTATATATTAGTGTAATAATAAAACTGCCATGTGAGGTATGCAGTTTTAGTCTGCATATGAAACAGTGTGAGTGAGGAGACGCAAACAATGAGATTTTTGGAGCTTGTGTATGATTGTTTATGCTTTTGGAAGCATTAATGGATATTTTCTGATTGCAAAGAGCATTGCCTCAGCTCATAAAGGTGGTGAGACATCACCTGCATGTGTAGAAAAAATAGTGGAGTTCTCAAAGCAGTTTTAAGTGGAGAGCAGCTCACTTTCCTGTGGGTGAAGCATAACATCATGAAGTAACTAATCAGCAGAAAGTGGTGGTAATATTCACAGTGATTCCGTGGTTTGTTGGTATTTCACCTTTTAGAGGCATGAGGTTGCACTTCTGCAGATATATGTGTATTAAATGCAGGCCCCAGGTTTAAGGTCTCTTGGGTCCAGCAGCTGACCATAAATCAGAATACCTTTTCATTTTCTTTTCTTATTGAAACACTGCAGGCAAAGGATGCCACAAAACTCACAGTCTTATGCTGAACATGCTGTCAGCTTTTGATAGAGATTCATTGACTCATTCCCTGCATTTTCAGTCAAATCTGATCATCCTCTCCTATCTGATGAGTCACCATATTTTCAGAAATTTGTTTATCAATTTACAGCTGCTACCTGTACCCAATGGCTTTTAGGTAGACTCCTGCTGACCTTATCTGTGGACCCTATGCTCTGCTTTTCAAAACACCCTCATCTTTACAAGGGCTTTGAGGTTAATGTGCTGTGCAGCAGGCACAACAGCCTTTCATTCAGCCAGCTCCTCTCAGTGGGCAAGTGTATGGGCCGTGAGGGCTGTCCCTACATCACCTGGGAAGGGGGAACCCTGGCAGCTGGATGATTGCCATGTCAAAATGCAGCTGGTAATATGAACAGAGAAGGGCAAAACCGTGGTGCTTTGCTCTTCACTGTAGCCAGGCCATGTGTCCTGCCAGCAGCATACTTGTTTTTATTTAGCAAGCTTGTCTGGAGAGTATGATAGGACTCACCAGAAGGCAGCTACAAAATCCTTGTAATTTTGTCAAGCACATTAGACTAACGATGACAAGAGCCGTATTTCCAGCAGTAGATCCTGCCACAGACACACATGACTAAAACCTTCCTCCTTTCCCTAAAATGATCCCACATTTGAAGTCTTTCTCAGTATAGTCAGAACTCTTATCTCCAGATTACTCAACAGCTATGCAACTCAATAGCTAGAGAATGGTTCTGAATTATGAATGAATGCTTTGTTTTAAATCCAGCAGCTTTTCCCTGTTTTTTTCTTTTGTGTAGAAACTTCTCTGACTTCCCTGCTCAGACTTTCCCAGAATGTGGAATGATTGTATCTTCACAGAAATCTGCATTGTAATCTTGATAGTGATTGTGAACATTAACTTTGTAATTCTTGCTTGGAAATGTAGTGATGAAGTGTAAGTACAGCAATAAACTGGAACAGGAAACAAGGAGCAGAAGGGTGTAGATTGAAAAACTGTAGGGAAGGATAAGTTAGGCTAATGGTGAGGGATGTGGTAAGAGACCTGCTAGATTGGGGCTTTGTGATGATTGGGAGCAAGTGAGCGAAGTGTGGCTGCTGTGCTTCTCCCTGGTCCGCCAGGATCAGGGGAAGACACCAGTCCCTGTGTGGACAACTGGCGGTGTACCTGTCATACACAAGGACAGAGCTACAGTTACCCTTACTGCAAAGCCCTGGGTCCTGATGTTGGTACTGGAGAGAACAGCAGCCAGGATACCTGGCAGGAACAGGGCAGTTCAGATGTCTTCGGCCATTAAAAACATCTCTGACTCCTCCTGTTCCCCAGGGCAGGGGCAGAAAAGGAAGCAAAGCTGCTGTTTGCACAAGGTAAGGAGGATGGGTAGGAGAGGATGCAAAGGGTTTTTACCTTTACGTGCCACAGAGACTGGAGAGCTGCCTGGGAAAGAAACAGGAGAGAGGAGGGATCTTTCCCAATCTAAGCCTCCCCCTGGCCTCACTGACACCATGTCCAACCATCGTGCCAGGGTCGGAGGTGTGTGGCCAGGACTCGGATTTCTGGGGCCCGGCAGAGGAATGCTCTTCCCTGGCCGTGCCCTGGTGTTAACCATGTTGCTTTGTTTGCTCTAGATACACTTTATTCTGCTGTTCAGTCGGCAGGGGAAGTTAAGGCTTCAGAAATGGTACACGACGCTACCTGATAAAGAGAAGAAAAAGATCATTCGAGAGATTGTTCAGATTATTTTGTCTCGCAATCAAAAAACAAGTAGTTTTGTTGACTGGAAAGACCTCAAGCTTGTTTACAAAAGGTGTGAGTAATTTTGTAAGAATATATAATCACTATTCATATGAATGACCCATGCTAGAAGAGGAAAAGTAAAGACTCACTTAAGGAAAAGCAGCAAACAGCACTTGTGCTGGGCTGAGTTAGGAGCCTGCTGTTGGCAATCTATGTATTACAAGGCAGTGTCCCTGGACAAACCAGCAGGGTAATTGTGGGGTGCAAAACACTTGTACAGTCTGTCAAATGAGAAAAACAGGAGTGGCTTAATAGGCATTAGTGTTAAGAAGGTGTTAGACCTCACTGCCCCTTCAAATTCCCTAGGGTAGCCCGGCTGAGTTGTGTGTGCTGGGTTTTATCAGCTGTGGAGATTGCAGGACCTGTTCCAAGGCACTTTCATAATTTTATCAAATTTTGGGTTTGAAATATTTGTTGCTCTGGAAAGTATTAATTCTCATTTCTTTTTCCAAAGAAATCACTGGTCCCCAGTTACACAGTGCCTAATGCTAGCTGCCTGTTTGTTCTCCTAAAGTTGTAGCAAACAGATGTAGCCTTAATGTGTAGCACACTAGCTAAATTAAACCTCTCCCATTTAGCAAAAACTGAGTTCCATGCTGTGAAGGGAGGGATATAAACATCTGACCAGAAGCTGTGACAAGTTGGCCTCCAGCCACAGTATCAGCAGGCTGGATAGAACTTGGGTTGGTTTAAACAAAGTTTTGGTGCAAGTTAGTTACAAAGCTTGTTTGGTGTAAGCAGCTTCCTGCATTCTGGCCCTCTGTAAAACACTGTCACTTGACGACCAGCAGGCTTGCTGAGATGTAACTCCTTTACCTTTGCCTTTTTTTATTTTTTAATTAGAGGGGGCAGCTTGTCCTACAGTTTAATTAACCCCATTTGCTGTAGTGCTGTTGCAGCTGGCAGAGGAGGCTACTTACTACTGATTTATTGTCTGCTTTATTATGTTCAGTGTTACAGGTGTCCCACTTTAGCAAGGGTGGTTCTTCTAACTAAAATAATAACTTGTTTATTTTTGAGACTAGATGGGAATGAACTGTCATATGGATGACCTCTAAGAGATGAGCAGAGCTCTGAGGTCCCAGCTGTTCACTGCAATGTTTTTTTGTCTGTGTTTCCCCAGGTATGCTAGTTTGTATTTCTGCTGTGCAATAGAAGACCAGGATAATGAGCTCCTGACACTAGAGGTCGTTCATCGATATGTGGAGCTCCTGGACAGATACTTTGGAAACGTAGGTTTCACTTTCTCCCATGAACTCATTCCTCTTTGTCTGGTAAACAAAATTATGTGCAGCTGATTTGTTTTGTGTTCCATCTGCTGTGCTTGCCCTGCAGGTGCTCTCAATCCAGAATGAAACTAATTATTAGAGTATTTTATGAAATACTGTTGAAATGATCATAAGATTGTTCTTCCATCCTTTTTCCACTCACCCAGAATTAATCTTGATGTTTTATATGTTTGTCTTGAGATAGAATTTGAAGGGAAAGCTTCAGGAAAAATTATTAAAAAACTCAAATTAGGTTAAAGTACTTAAATTTTCTCTCCTGACATCTTCAGATATGCTGGCTTTGTTTGTCTCATAATGCTGTGTAACAATTAATGACATAGAGGCAAAAGATAAAATCAGCGCGTTTTTAAAGAAAAGACTTAACGAAGGTCCAAATAAGTCTTTCAGTAAGTCTTTAGAGACTACAAGAGACCCATCTTTTCTATGAATATTTTTGAAATGATCCTGCCTACTAAGTTCATATATTAGTTAAATCAGTGTGCCACAACACATGTTTGTACTGCCTCAAAACTAAAAAGCAGTTGATGGCTGTTGCTGGCCAGGGAATTGTCTTGCTCTGTGAAACTGTAAATATAGGTAGCCCATATTACAAGGGCTGTGTAGGGCCTGTGATAAGGTTAGCGAGCCAGGAAGTCAGCTTTGATCTCTGACAACCAGCATGAACTTAATAATGAGTGCAATATCTTTGCTGTAAGTCTGTATGTGTGGAGAGAATATGTGCAGAAGCTTCAATATGACATAACATGCAGTTTGTTTCTTCACCCTGCTACCTGCCACAGGTGTGCATATGCTGAGGATATTTGATCACCCCAACAAGTTTTGGCCTAGTAGTGCTTAAAATACTGTAAAAGTGATTTAAACGTGGTTGTGGTCTCTTGTTCTGGCAGGTGTGCGAGCTGGATATTATCTTCAATTTTGAAAAAGCTTATTTTATTCTTGATGAGTTTATAATTGGTGGAGAAGTACAAGAGACTTCAAAGAAGACTGCAGTGAAAGCCATAGAAGACTCTGACATGTTGCAGGAGGTAAGGCAGAGGAGGACAAAAGGCAAACACCTCATCTTCCTTGTTTGACAGGAGATGAAAACACAGCTAAGCACTTCTGGTACTTAATTATCCAAGTATGTCTTATATTCAGTTTCAGCAGATACAACAGTGCAGTTACATAAGCTTTCAATTCAACCCTCTTGGTATCATCTGGAGGCTCTTTATGTAAAGCTGTTGCTCTCCTGCAGCTTAACAGCAAGAGTTTATTAGGAAATAGTTTAAGATGTATCTAAGATAATTCTTTAATATAAGACCATAATCTAAGGTTATATTGTATGTATGCGTATATATATGTAAATACAGAAAAATCTCTTCTATTTCACTAATACATTGGAAACATGACCTACTATTAACATTTAAAATTGGAAAGAGTATGTGCTGGCAAATTCTGCTTTGGTTCAGAAGCACCTGTGTAGATTTTCTGCAGGGCACAGATATGTAACCATTATTCAGATCCCTGCAGGAATTCTCTTGTAACTTCGAATGTAACAAGTACCACTGAGCCAGGAATGGCAAAAATAGTTGAATGTGATGGTTTAATTCATCTTTCTCTCAGTAGTGAAGGATCAATCACAATCCTGAAGGGAGAGCACAGTGGTAGAACTGGCTTGGGATGTGCTGTGGGAGTTGAGCAGGTTTCCACAGTGCTCTGCCCTGTGCACATGAAACTCAGCCACTGTGTGCAGAGGCCACTGGTGTGATGAGTTTAGCCACAACTGTGCTATGGCATGATTTAAACATCAGATTTCAAACCACTCTGTTACATGTTTTTAAAGCAGAATTATTTCTGCATTTAATCAATTTTATCTAATTCCATGTAAAACTACAGCTGTCCTCAAAGAGGACAAGATGGTTTCTATAGGTATTACTGTATGTTTCTATAGGTATTACATAATGCATCAGCTGTTCCTTTTTTTTTTGTTTCCTAGACAGTGGAAGAATACATGAACAAGCCTGCATTTTAATGTTAAACTACCTGGAAAGAAAACTGCTGTTTGCACCTCTGAAGTGTACTTAATGAAATTGCTTCCCAATGTGCCAGATCCTCAGAGAAATACCAAAAACCAGTAACTGAAGGGGTTTGTTTGTATAATGGTGAAGATGAAGGTCAGCTAATGTAGCAAAGGGTTTAACAATTCTGTGCTTTGCATTACTCTGTATATGAGTTTCTCAGAGTTGTTATTACCCAAATCTAGTTTCTCTTTTCCTTGCTGGACTCAGCTCATGTTTTGCACCCTGTCTTTTAGCTACGGGTTTTGTCATCACAAAATGCTCCTCTGACAATACTTTGAAGAGGTATTTTTACTAGTTTTGTTCACTGCTGACTGTATGACTCTACTTTTGTACAAATGTCCATTATTTTGAATGTAATGGTTATTCTGCTGTAATAATAATTTTTTTTCTAAAAGCCAAATTGTTGTGGGCCCTGATTTCACAAACTTGTTGTGACAAGATTTAACCCTTAAAGTATACAAGGAAATATACATCTCTTTGGGGCAGCCCCTTTCGCTGTCTTCCTTCCTATTTCTGCTCTAGTCTGCTACTAAAACTGCTTCAACTGCTCCTAGAGTGCATTCCATGCCTCCATTTAATCTGGAAGACTGTTTGGCCGTAGGCTCATCCTAAGTTTAATGAATCCTTTTTTTGCTGCTCCATGCAGATGGCCTGTTTCTGTCTTTCTGCTCATTTTCCTATCCCCTTCCTAGATCACTTGGACCTCTGCAAAGGCCCCAAACTTTGGAATTGTGCACCATGAGTGCAGGAGAAAACCTGAAGAGAAAAAAATCAGCCTTTGGAAGATAATTTCATATATCTTTTGGTATTCCAAACCCATATTTCTCAGTAGAGTTTTCCAATCTCAAATTCATGCACCTCTTGGGATGATCAGCTTTCTAGTACTTGAAGATGCCCTGTTTTTGTGACGGTTGGGCAATTTAATCAGCTTTTTATAACTTTGCAAGCTGTGAGAAGGATAAAATAGTAGAGGAATCAGCTGGGCTGTGTTCCCTCCTGTGTGTTACAAACCACTGCAGCGGAGTGTGTGGAGTCAGCTGTGTTAACTCACCTTTCAGTCCAGTTTTAGACTCGATAAGCTGATTGAACTACCTTCCTTAGAGATATTGTCCTCCTTTAACAGGATCCAAGCTTGGAGAAATTCTGTTTATCTGAGCCTATTACTCTCAGCTCGATGTTTTGTTTCTGTCAAATCATGAAATTATTCTATACAAAAATTGGGGAAGTTACCAGACAAATATGCCAGAATGATCCAAGCATTGTTGCATTTCCCTTCAGTATATATATTTCCCTTGATTTCTGGCATGTCAGTATTTGCTTTCAGAGGTCTTCCTAATCTTTAAGTGTCCTGCATTCTTACTCTGATTTTGTCATTTCTCCTTCCTCCCTCGTCAGTTTGTAGCTTCCTCCAGGAGGGACATGGGGGGTTGTTTGGAGGGTGGGGGCACTTTGACCCAACACAACTTTGCTGACTGTCAGCCCACTGTTCTGCCTGTGCTTTCCAGTCTGTTAGAAAAACTGTGACAAACTGGTTCATACCATCATGTTGCTCTTTTTTATAATTACTTTATCCATCTGTTTTCTCTGTATTGATGTCAAAGGCAAACTTGCAGCCTGGAAAAGACAGTGAAAATTGCTGAAGGGCTTTTAATAGCTCTGAAAACATCCAATTTAATAGTAAATTAATGAAATTGTATGATTTGTATATTATTTTCTCATGGTTTGAAATTAAGTTTTTTGAAGTACAGTGTTTAATTGATTAAAAAATCATTAAGAAATCACTTCAGAATGTGCAAAGAGGCTCCTTCCCCTCTTTGCCTTCGTAAGTGACTTCAACTAACTGAAATCATCAGTAGTTTAATTTTACTCCTTTTGGAGCCATGCTGTGATTCTCTGACTCTTAAAACTGTCGTGTTGGTTGAATTTTGAATTAGATCGCAATAGGAGTACCAAGAAGATTTTTTGGTACAAATAAGTGTATCGTAAGCCTGTCTTTTCAGTCATTTTTAGAAGAGCTAGAAAGTTTCTTTCTGCATCGTTTCAAGTTGAAGAGTATTCCTGATGGAAGAAAGTAATGGACTGGGTGGAGGTACTTATACCAGCCATATCAGTGTAGCTAGCATCTGAAATAAATAGCATTGCCAAAGTGGCGTATCCAGTGTCAGCTTGAGAAGTGTGAAGGAATTAGTTGGGTAAGTGTGAAGGAGTTACTCTGGTTTCCTTACCCTAGTGCAGAAATCCATCGGAATATGGCGTGCCTGTTGTGCCACCTGCCTCTGTGCTACGAAGATGAATGGAAAGCACGTTAAGTACTCTAAAAGAACTGCTGAATTATGTTCATGCTTTAAGAAACATCTACAGACTTTGCTGCTTTTGCGTGTTGGAGAGCTCCACAAAGCAGGCAGGTGAACCTTAGTTGATGTGACTTTTCCAAGTGCCAGCCTGCACACTTAAAACCAGATGGATTTGAAATATAAAACTTGTATTTAAACTTTTTACAACCTTCAATGAGAAAGGGATCACTCAGCCAAGTAATGTTGTCATGGAATTCAGTTCAACTCAGGTCTTTCTCCAAAGGGAAGAAGCCCAAATGAAGCACAGTTATTGCTGGGTCACCTTTAGGTCGCTGTCAGACTGCACGTGTTCCCATCTTTGTGCATTTCATTGCCACTAACAGAACCCTACACAGATTAGTGCACTGTAGTGCATAGCTCATCAGAAGATCTGTGTCTCTTGATGTTCCTTGGTTTTTGTTGGAGCAGGAGGTGCGTATATCTTTTTACACATTCACCAATCTCTGAAGCATTGCTATTCATATTTCCTGTTGATGTTTCTCTTTCCAACTTGCCTGACTATCCTAGGCAGTGCTCAGTGTAAAGTTTTCTGAGAAACTATGAACTTATTATCCAAAAAAGTATTGGCAAGCTCCTTAAGTTTTCCCCACCTCATCTCATCTTTTGCTGTTACCTAAACTCTCACCATGCTGACAAGCTCCCAGCGCCTAGTTTGCAAAATTGCATTTACTAAAATAATCATTAATCATGGTCATGTTCCTAGCCTAGATTCCCTTCCTTACTCTCACCAGCTGCATGTAACAAAAAAAGGCTGCTTGAATTTCATGTGAGCATCTCTGCCTGGAGGATTCTTAGTGTGATCTTGCTCCTCAGTGGTTGGGACAGAGCTGCTTCTCTGTCACACAACTATTTGCAGCAC
The DNA here is from genome assembly GCA_013397315.1 of Donacobius atricapilla. Taxonomy (NCBI): domain Eukaryota; kingdom Metazoa; phylum Chordata; class Aves; order Passeriformes; family Mimidae; genus Donacobius; species Donacobius atricapilla. Next base: position 829,920 of record WBMY01001216.1, on the reverse strand, counting down.
AGGAGTTGAGACACCTCTGAACATACCATGCCAGAAGAGACGAATGTTAGAGTGGGATAAAAATAAGTGTAATAGTGTCAAAAGTAATAGAAATATGATAAATCATTGTGAGTGAGAGGCAAGAGCAGCAGGACCGCACAGGATTCATGAATTTTTATAATTCATGTTTCTTTTTCCATTGTGAATTTCTGAGTGTTCATTAAAAGGTATCAATTCTTACAAACAATTTAAGAAAACTCACATTTAGGTTTCTTCAATCAGCTTTTGTTTAACCAAGAACCACTGAAAGTCTTCAACACCTTCCTCAGCTGCTCCTGCAACCCACCTGTGCTTTCAGAAACCCCAGTGGGAAACTCACGGTAAAGTTTAGGAGTGATTCTGTATCTGAATTTTACTTGGGCAGAATAATGTTCTACTTAAAAAAGAATTAATTACTATTTTTTCCTTTATTTCACAGTCCTTTCAATAGAGAACACTTTTTATCCTCTGCTTAGCACTGTGCTGCATTGGAATAATGGAGCACACAGAATCAATACATGAGGTGTTGGGAGGGGCTGCCTTATTAGGGAAGATCAGAGTGTAAGTGAGAGTGGGGCTTTCAAAGATACCCAGAGCTGTTCAGTCCGCAGTCCCCTCAAAATAACAAGGCAGTTCATAGAGAGAGAACTCCCATCCCTGCTGCCCATGACGTTCTATTCCCCTGGAAGTGCGTTGGAAAATATTTCTGTCAGCACAGCTCCTGTGTGAGGGGGATGTTGCTCTCACCCTGCCTGAGATGACTAAACCTAAAGGTCTCAGTTCTGCAGCTGATCCGTATGGTGGGGTTCTCATTCACTTTACCCAATGTCTTAATGAGCATGGAGTCTGCATCATCATCCTGCATCACTGTATTTCTGATTTAGAAGGCTGGCAGAACTTGTGAGCTCAGACAGGTAACTGTCCTTCTGGGGAAGCTGACGACATTCCTACTGAATTCAGTAGTGTGTGTGTTCCTTGGCAGGATCACAGTACAAATGAAATAGAGCTGTTGGTTTAAATACCTGTTAGCATATTTCAGAGATCTTTTTTCATGAGGGTAGCTGGGCTGGGTTACAGTATAGTAGTGAACGCTTTGTGTTTGTAGCAGAAATAACAGGCTGTGCTGCAAGAGAGTTAATGTTTGCTGTCATGGAAACCTGTTGCCTTGGAACATGATTAATGAGACAGGCTAAAGGAAAGGAAGCTATTCTTGAAATTAGTGTTCAGCAAACCCTAAGCAAGACCAGCAGTATACAATACCATGAATTTTAGTTATTTCAAATTCTGTTGTCTTGTTCACTTGACCTTGTCTTTTTATTTACTTATTCAACGGCTCTTATAACCGCATGTTTTTATGCAAAGAAAATAGTTCAAAGCTAATCCTTTGGCTGACTAGAAATAAATCTCATGTTACTTTCACTCCCAACACTACAAAATTTGTTCAACTTTTGTGGAAAGCACACGCTGAAGACAAACTTGTGGCTGGTCTGGAATGCCCCAATAGGCTAGGGGACAGTAGCAGTTTAGCTCAGGATTTTTGCCTTTTGACTGTAGTTGTAGGTTTCAGAGAGTCCAGGAATATGAGGTAGGGAACATTTCTGTGGACTTATCCATTTGGAGAAATCTGGTTATTCCTGTGTATTGGTGTAGTAAGATTGCTATTCTCTAATGCTGAAAGGAAACCTGGTGAGGGGAACATTAAAAAACGTTTTTTAAAGTTGATGTCACCCTTCTGCCATCTCCTTTTAGAATTGCCACTGAGACTTCTTTCTTCCAGAGTTCCTGCTCCAAACCCAATATGTATCATTACACACCAGATTCTGCAATGGGGAATAGAATGTTTTTCTCCTGCACAGGTGAATTGTGTGTCTGTTGTAAAAAACAGTGCTGAATGTAGAATCCCTAGTTTACACAGGATGACAAATCCATTACAGCTTGCTGTGAATTTCAGCTGCTCACTGGACCAGGATCTTGCATAAATAAACTACCAGCAGCTCTTAAGTCTCCGTGCATTGTGGAGATCATACTCCAGGGCCCTCCTCCAAGCTCACAGTGAGGAGTCAGCCTTAGCTGGGCTGAGTAAAACAATAAGTCGCAGGGGAACATCTTCACAGAAGTTTCAGGTGAAAGAATATTTTTATTTCTCGAGAGGGCTTAGGGTGGGGTTCTAGGTGAGTATTATGCTGGATAACAGCTCTGAAGGCACAATCTGACAATGTAGCAAGAAGGAAATGTTCTGGGAAAATGAGTAAGGAGCTGCCTGGGTTTGTAAGCTGACAGCTACACTGGGGCAAAGGAGGGTTTTTCCTGGTGTCTGTTGTCAAGGACAAGGTAGTCCTTGCTTGTTCTCAGAAGGAAAACTGGCTTGGATAATGAGTTCTTGCTTGGCAAAGGCTGACACAGTGTTATGTTGGCAATGACAAGAATGTTCTGCTGGCAAAAAGGTACCGCAGAGAGCAATGAAATATCATTAGTTATTTTAAAATACAGTAGTAAAACACTGATTCATTCTGTTTGGGTTAATACGAGGAAACATCAGCATTTAGCATGACAGTTCTGTCTGAATGATGATGAAAACAATTGTCAAAAAGGTTTTGTCGTAATGTATATTCCAAAATTTACGTTTAAGTCTGGCATGAGAGTGGAAAGCCTAAGACCTCAAAAAATCTTATTCATCCTTCAGTCCCAGGCAGGATCAGCTTCACTTAAATTCTGAGTGATGTTTTTGTAACTTCTTCAAATCAGCCTGTGGTGGACATTTTAAAACATTCCTGAAGAATCTGCCCTGAAACTAAACTCCCCCTCTGAGATGAAATGCTTTTCCTAATGCCAGCTCCTTTATTGCAACATAATACCAAGCACAGATAAAGAGAAACCTCTATTCCATTTCCCTGCAGCAGCCCTTTAACGGATTCTCTGTTTTGCTGTCCAGCTCCCAGGTAATGCTCAGGAGCAGTGAAGCACAAGGCTGGCTGTGCCTTCAGCATGAGCTGAGTGGTTTTAACCTTGACTCTCTTGAGCTGTATTCAGTTGTGGTGATGAGTAGCTGGTCAGAAAATGTAAATAGCAACTAAACCGATGAAGAGCAGGAGCACAAATTCCTTTCTCCTGCTTTCTTACACTCTGTAACTGCTCAAAACAGCTGAGCATGAGGCCTGGATTCAGCAAATACTTTCTACCCTGTTACAAACATGGTAGAAAGCTCAGACTGCTTTAAAGGGGTATCTGCATTTTTGAGTTTAAATCACCCCCTGCCTGGCTGGCTCAGCACTGAGGAAACAGCTGTTTCTGTCCAGGTGTAGGAAAAGGGGAGTTCTTTTCACTCTTATAACTCTGGAGTCATGTTTTAAGATAAAATTAACGAGAAATCAAGCTTGTTTAAATTCCAGCAAGTTCTGGCTGTGGGTGTGAGGTTCCCTCACATAATTTTCCAGCTGTGAAGCAGCAGAAGAGCTTACCTGTAACAGGGCTTTTCTGGAGGGCAGGAAATTTAAAATATGAAATGGAGTATGGTTTGAAGGCAGTGAAGGAAGGAATTTCAAAAGGGATGATTTCTGGTTGTCTGGCTTCTGCTGTGGGATGCTGGAACACATCTGGGCACAGCTGCAGCCTGGTGCCGGTGGAGGGGAGGGCTAAGAGCACACGTGGACAGCTGGTCTCTAACAGAGTGTGGTGGCCAGGTTAGTCCTGTTCAGGAGGTAAGTGCCAAACAGTGTCCCAAGATATGTTGGCTTGGAGAGGAAATGGAAAATGAAATCCTTTGGGATTCATCCAGTTCTCTCCTGAAGGGGAAAAATCTGGGACCCTAAATATTTGCAGATTACTCTGGTAAAAGAAAAAATTAACAGAAAAGCAAATGGATTCTTAGAGAGAGAGAGAGCCTCCATTTTCCTTCTGTTCCTTCATGAAAATACAAAATTTGTTTATAAATGTACTGATGGTTGTTGAGGGGTTTCTGCCATTTCTTCCAGTAATGACTTTGTATAGCTGCTGAGGGCTCTGTGTGTGTGTGAGGCCAAGGAGTAAGCGTGGCACAAGTCAACAGGAGTGAAAATGCTTACTGCTCCCCCTCTGCTCCAAGGTGATCCCGGCCAGGAGCAGGAGGGAGGTCCTCCAGGTCTCTGGCATGCAGCTTCCCCTTGGCACAGGTCGGGGAAGCAGGAAATCTCTGAGTCAGGGATGGCAGCCAAGAGCATTAGAGAGGTGCCCACAGCAGCTGGTGGGAGCGGAGGCAGACTGCCCTGCTTCCAGCATCCCTGCAGGAGCAGGGCAAAGAGGCTGAGACAGTCCACAGGAAGGAGAGGCTGTTGCAAGGGGGAAGATTGAGAAGGAGGGCCTTCAGGTGCAGTCTCCACACCATTTGGAGGGGAATATTTTTGGTGGTGTTATCCACAGCTTTCACTCATGCTGCTCTTCTGTATCGCTGCTGCTCCCATTCTCTTTACCACCTTTTTTTTTGTAAACCTTCCCTGTTTTTTCTCCAGCGTGGTTTTCCTTCCTTCCCTTTTCCTGATGTCTAGTCTTGCATAAACTCTCCTTCACTTCCTGTCTCATCCTTTCTCTACTCATTTTGAACTGACTTTCCACAGAGGGAAGGCAAGGCTCTGTCTCTCTGGGGACAGCAGAGCAGTGGAGCCTGGGAGCTGTGTTCTACTCAGCCCTCAGCTCCTGCTGAAGGCCTTTGCAACCTTTCTCTCTTGTCTCCTTTCTGTGTGTGCTTCTGCCAAGAATGCAAAGTCTGTTGGAAGGCCTTGTTTGAGTAATGACCACATTTCTGGTGTTGTATTTCCTGTTTCTCCTCCCTGAGTAATTGCAGAGTTCAGTCTAGCTCAGGTGAATTTAGCAGTTTGTGATGCTTTGCGTAGGGTGCTTCTGCTACTAGATCAGATGGCAGCTTGGTGCTTTTCCAAACTGGAATGTTACGTAGGGTCCAAATATGACATTAAGAGCCATATGGAAAACTGTTAAGACTTCATTGCTAATCAGTTCTAGAAAGATGAGCAAGAAGTATTTTCACTCACATTGTAGCATGTTTGTTGTCCAGAGTTAACTCAGACATCCAGAAGGCATTTTTGCTGTGAACTTTCCATCTCTGCTGCAGGTCTGTTTGAGAAAACTGATTTGGAATGCAGGTAAACAGAGACCCCACAGACAAGCAAGCAGTTAAACTGAGCCAAGGCTAAGAATGCTAACAGAGCCAAAAGGTCAGACAGGAAACCCATTCCACACCAAAATGACGGAAAGATGGTATTGATTTTGTTGATTATTTTTAAATAGAAAAGCGTTGGGCAGAGGCCGGTGTCTTGGCAACCCTTGGCCTGTGTGTAATAGCTTTTTCTGCACCGTTTCTGTTCCATCTGTTTGGTCTATCATTTCAGTCATCCTTGCCTTTCATACTGTGGCTGTAGCCTGAGCAGGCACGGGGGAAAGGAGCTCGGGTGGGAGCACAGCCATACTCCGGCAGCATTTTCCTGGTCTGGCAGAAATCCCGTGTGTGTGGATGGCCCCACGATGCCCCATGCACTTTCCAAACCTCCACTTTGCTCCCTAATTGACTGACTGTGAGGAAGAGATGGAGCTAACAGCAGTATTTCTGCTTCCAACGCCGTGCAGGGGAGGTCAGGATTCGGGGGCTGTAAGTGATGCTGCCCTCCAGGCAGCCGGGATCGGAGCTAAATATATCCCCTGCTCCTGCCACTCCCAGCTGAGGAGTGAGAGCTGCTGCCTGGGCTCAGAGGAGGCTGGGGCTTGGCTGTGCTGCCTAAAGCTAGCAGAAACAATACATATCACAGATGTTAGTAATTAATCCCATGTAAGAGCTAAATCTCAAGTTATGCAGTTTGTTCCCCTCTCCATCACTTTGCAGGTTTTCTGGGTAAAATGCAGCACTCCATCTACAGGACTTGCAGTCTCAAGTAAAAATCTGAGTTTTAAATACATAGAATTAGCCCCTTTCTAGGTTACAACTTCTGCTTTTAGCTTTTATGGCTCAGTTCTCATTTGTTTCACCAATTAAGGGCTGTGTTCGCGTATGATTTTTTCATGTCTTCACATTTCACATGACCTTAGCAAGGCACAGAGGACAGAGGGTCTGGAGTTTGGTAGTGCCAGACTCGTTGATGCTTCTCTTCCCACCTGTTTGGGCACCCTAATGAGGTGTTACTGGGCAGCATCATTTAGGCATTTCCAGGACTGATGAACAGCTGCTTTGGGTTGTGTCAGTGTCTCGTGGAAGCTTTCCCCACCTTTCCGTGAGCATGGCGAGGGCCAGGACTCAGAGCTCTGCTGAGCAGGGAGGTTCCTGTGGGGGGCATAAGCAGGGCTTACCAGCAGGCCTGGGACTGAGAGGTTTGTTTTCATTTTTCAGTTGGTATCTGATAAATCAGTGTGCCTGAAGAAGTATGTTTATGGTCTCGGTACTCAACAGAGAAGTTTCCCCTTCGAAGGTGCTGTGGTGCATATGCAGGGTGTAGCTCCTCAGGCAGCAGCAGAGATGACCCCTGACCAAACCCCTGTGTTTGGGAGGAAGTTCAGACTGTTATGTTGATACCTTTTTTTATCTTTTTAATGAAACCTCCTTCCTGCCATTTCAGAGGAGAGGAGGCTTTGACGTCATGTGCTGGTGAGTCACTGCTGTTAACAGGCCAGCAAGCAGGGATTGAGAGTGCTGTCTGGAGCAGCTGCTCTGTTAATCATTCACAAAAAGCCCAGAGAAAGCTCAAGGGGAATGCTTGTGAATAATTAAATTTCTGTTTTCATTATGAAGACGCAGTTGATTTACCTGGATCTGCTAGAATCCAGGTATTGGGAAGTGAGGGAAGAGGACAATGATCTCACTGATCTGTTGATACCACTGTAAATAGCTTTTGGATAGTCGTTGGTGTCAGTCAAGCATAGGCATGACTTAACAATTTCATGTAAAGCTTATGTAATATAGTTCTGACCATCATCTACATCTCCCTTGCCACAACCACTTCAACCATATTTATGGTTTCTAGAAGAGAGTTCTTGGGGAAGCAAATGCCCTTGATAGGGCAAGATGTGGATTTTACTGGAAGGCTGGGTTTCTGTATATATTTCATAGCCTAAAGTTGTGTATTCTCAAAGAAAGCAGAGTCGTCCAGGTTTGTTGACTGATAGTTCTTCTGTTCATAAACATCTTCTGGGGGTGACTGGATCATTTAAAGCTGCTGCTAAATCATGGCAAGAGGTGTTGCATTCATTGTGATGAGGTATAAACTTCAGCTGCCAACATGCCATGATAAAAGAATTCATTAGATTCTGTTTTGGATGAATAGGACTTTTATTTGAGACAAGGTCAAAACTGGATAAATTCCTAAATTGTGAATTATTCACTGCTGAACTCTTCCTCTCTAGTTTTAAATGTCTTGGACAAAAGCTGCTGCCTTTTACCCAGAGGTAGAATAAAATGGACAGTTTTACTCCCAAAACAATCCCATCCCTTAAGTGGTCAGTTGAAACTGCCTTAGAACAGGAGGATGATGCTTGGTCTTGGCAAAATTAGCTTTGCCTGCACAGTTGGAGTGCTGGGACCATGGGTAGCGTAGGATTGCTTACAAACATGGACTTTAATTATCTGTACAATGTCACGAGAAAGTTGTTCTGCCTGTCAGACAAATAACAAGAAAGAAAGCCCACACACCAAAGCCATTCGAGCCTGATGAACCTTTCTGTCTTTGGGCATTGTTTTCACAGACCTGTGAAAGCCCACAGATATGTAGGCAGAACCTAATTAACTACAGCTGTTCAAAGAGAAACTTGGAAATTATTTGCTGAAAACTGACTACGTTTTTCATCGTTCAGCACTGTGGCCAATTTACTGTGGGTTTGCTTTCTTGAATTGATTGGTACAAAGTGTGACTGATCATATCAGCTCCTCTATATCCACACTAGCCCCGAATTCTACAGCTTCCTATCATCAGCTTCCTAAAATGTGCTTATTCAATGGGCTGAGTTATTCTTGATAGATAAAATAATCCTGGCAGATGAAACCAGATAACATCACTGTGGAAGAGAGTTGTCCTGGAACTGCAATAGCTGATGATTTGCCATTTCTGTAATGAGATGATTTCCAGAGCCCACTTCTCAGTCTGCAGATACGATGGCCAGTCTGGACCCGTTCAGAAGAGCTGGCCTCGCTCCTTGAGCAGAGCCAGGCCTCCTGGTGGGGTGGGAGAATGGGTGGCTGTTTAGATATTTAGGGGTAACAGCAAAGGCCCAGCAGAGATGATACATGAAATCTTATGGAGGAGAGCAGGGGGGTTCATTGGAATGGTGAAATCTGGGATGGGATGCCAGCAGCAGGCTGACTGTGCTGGGTGGGGAAACCAGAGCCAGAAGGATGGGGAGAGCAGTTACAGTTATGGGGGTTGTAGCTTCCCAGATCATTGCCATGCTGTAGTGACTGGGGAGCCTTGTCAAACCCATGGAAGGTGTGATCAGAAGGAAATGAAGTTTGCATTCATTTTGGCAGTGGTAGAGCTCAATTTGCAGAAGTCAACAGTGAGAGGTTCTGTACATACCCTGTCACAAGCAATCAAAGATCATGAACCAAGTGACTGTGTTCCCCTCAGAATCACAGGCAAGGAGGGATGATTTGTGACTTTGGTCCTGTGGCACATCCCTTCTGGAGCTTTTCATGTTTGCCTTCTGAGCCTTTGAGATTCCTATGTTAAAATTCCTATTAATTTCAGGGCCTGGAGAGGCTTACATATTGAAAGATGTGATTCTAACAAATAAATGACATTATAAGTATACCTGGCTTTACCAATAACTCTTGATATTGTGAGATTTGGATTCTTCAGCATCACGAGCCACTGAGCCTGGGATGTGGGATAGAGCCCAGTTTGGATATTAGAGCTTAGGGTGGATGTCGCCCTGATTTTTTCATCCTTTTCTTCTGTTTCACAGTTTCATGTTTTGGGTTCTTTCTCATGCTCTGGTCTGTAAACACCGGCAAATGTTTATCATAACTTCAAAGTAGTTTACCTTCCTGTTCTTGGAGATATGGACAGCTGATGGACAGTTGTCCTGACCAATGGGATGGGGAGAGGTGTCAACCTTCTCCCCCAGTCCCTGGCCTTTTGTAGATATGATATATATTAGAGTCAGACTTTCAAATAAAGAGAGTTTTAATTCATACCTTCTGATCAAAGTGTGAGTGTGTGTTTGTGTGTGTGTGACAGATTGCATCAGGTGGTTACTTATACAGCAGGGAAAAAGGTGTCAGCAAAGCAAATTGTGTTGCGTGCAGATGGAGCATACATTGTATAACATGTAATAGTAATTAAGGTTTCAGAGCAGAACTGCCAGCAAAAATTGAGGAATATTGAAAATAGGGAAAAGCAAACAGGAACTTACAAAGTATGGGAATAAAACAAAATCAAAAGGAGGTCACCAGTTATAATCTAAACTGAATACCGTTTCTGAGAATCAATATTTTTTTTTGTCTCAAATGTTGGTTCTACAGAAGGTGCTTTTTTTTAGCTGCTCATTAGAAAAGAGTCCTTCTGAAGAGCTATTGTTCCCTGGGAAATCAGATGCATTGTGTAGTCAAATATCATATTAAAAATAGAGAAGGATTTCTGGAAAGATGTGGATGCAAGAAAGCAATAAATTCTGAAGAGGTTGTTAAAAGCCACACAGAGAAAATGGCCGTGTGAGGTGTACTACAACACTGAGAAGCTGTCAGCAACAAGAAATCTTCTGGGACACCAAAGCCTGGGTCTGCAGGTAACCCTGAGCACCTGGGAGCCTCTGAGCTCCCTCCCCTGGAGTCCTTGCCTTGTGGATGAGGACAGCTGATGGCCTTTGCTCTGACATTTCTATTACTGGAAGCATTCTCTGTGGGAAAGGCTGGAAGGTTTAAAAACAAGTTTGAAAATTTTCTGCTGCTCTATTCTCCCAACAGGTTTTTTTCTCATAAGTGCAAAGCAAGTATAGGCACTTTTTTGTTTTTTGTTTTTTTGGGTTTTTTTTAATGACTAATTAAGCCAGCCATTTAATCTTTTGCTCTCTGTACTCAGCAAAAATGTGAGTTTGTCTGGAAAAATAGTAGTTGGAGAAAGATTAACATAAAGGACCAAAACAAACTGGGATTAAAGGATGGGTTCAGGAATCTTTCCCCAGCCCAGGTCAACAGTACCCAGAAATTGTCTGGTAGGTTTTGTCATAAATCATGGTCTTGGGCCAGTGTCCCAGCTGAGCCCCATGGCATTGGAGGGTGAGTGTTCCCTCCCTCGGGCACTCTCGCCTGAGCAGAGGCCTGGCTGCTGCCTGCCTTGGTGCTCATCACTGATCGCACTGTTGTGTAGGAAAAGGCACAACTGTTTGCTGCTCAAATCACCAGATTTGTTCACTCACTGCTGGCCTCTCCGTTTGTGCTTAGGAGAGCTCATCAAGGCTCCTTGGACCTGCCAGCCCCCCAGGGCTGCAGTCAGTGCCTTACTCACGCAGCAAAGCATTAGGGAGTTCTTGTAATGCCAGAGCTGGTTATGTTAGGTGTGTCATCATTAATTATTGACAGAGCACTCAGAGATGGGATTATGATAGTTCTGTTCTTTGTTTCTTTTATAAGAAAAGGAATAGCTTCAAAAGTTAAATTTTAGAAGTTTAAAACTTTACAGCCCTGCCTGTTCTGCCATGCCTGAGGGGATGCGTTTCTTTTCTTCTAAGGTCAGAAATAAGTTTCTCTTTTATCTTCCATCCTTGATCAGGCGCTGTGGGATTTCCAGAGGGCTCTGTTTCCCATGTAAGCCAGCACATCAGATGACTCCAGTGCATCAGCTATGAGCTGTTCTCACAGGTACCAAAGGCAGACGAGTAGTTCCGACTCTGGTGCAGTGATTAACTGCTCCCTGCTTCTCAGGAGACATGAGCAGAATCCTCGGGATCCATCCTGCCTTCAATCCGTGCCAGTGAAGATGGAAATACCTGTTGCACCTCCTGCTCTCAGCCTGATCTTGCCCATCACATCCGTCCGGACTTTGTGGCAGGATTCTGAGTGTCCCTGTGAAGCTGCTCTGAATTTTGAGAGCGTGGCACCTTGTCTCCTCAGAGAGACAAAGACGTGCCCTTCATTTGGATCCAGCCTGCTGGAAAACAAGGTCAACCTGATTGTTTTGGAACAGATGGCTTCCTTCCATGTAGTGACATTTCCCTGGCTAAATGGAGCCTGACTAGACATAAATATCAAATGTACCTATATGTGGATCTATAAGTATAGCAATGAATTGTAGGGTTACGAAAATTTAAAACTGCTGAAGAAATTTTTTTTCCCCCAAAAATCAGTCAGCCCTTATTATAAGCAACTCATTTACTTTATCTTCAATAGTCATCCTTTAAAGTAAGTTAAGGTGACAGGTGACAGGTTAGCCCAGTCCCCCCTGGGGAAGGTTTTCAATGAAAGATGGCCAGGAGCAGCAGCACAACAAGAATTTGCTATATTCTAAGCCCTCTGCCCCAACAGAGCAGGGGTTTGTTGGGTTCTGTAGAAATGTGAGCTAAACCAGATCTGATCTGGATACTCAAACAGGAGATTGATGGGAAAAGCGTGGGTTATGAGGCTAGAAAAAGTACAGGTGAATTAATGGCACACAGAAGGACTACCTTGCTGTTTCCAAGTAAATGTGTGCTGCTGTCAGTTTTGCTTGCTTTTTTCAAAATGTAGGGGATGATTGTGCGCCAGATTCTTTTCTGACTGTATTACAGCATGTCTAGAGGGGGTAAGGGAGTGCTTGTCTTATTAATACATTCAAGCATTACTTGAGATTTCCTATTTTTCAGTGTCCATATGCCTTTCATGGTCCTATAGAAGTAATTTAGATAATACTAATTAATTGTTTCTAATACTGTTGTGCTGGAGGGGGCCTTCAGAGGCCCAATCCAGCTCTATTTTCATATTGTTAAAGAAGCAGGCAGCTCCAGTAGTGAAGGTCCCTGCTGCTGCAGGGTGTTTTACTCCTGTGTGAGAGAGCGGCCTTGGTGGTGTGGGGAGCTCTGCCTTTCCAAGAGGGGCAGTCAGGTCTCTCCAGCTTTATCTCATTAGCTCTTCTCAAAAAAAGCAGCAGAAATCTAATGTAATCACTTTGGTGTTCAGAGGCCCTGGCTCAGCTAGGACAGTCTGGCTCACTAAGGGGAAATGCTGCTCCATGACTCACTTCCACTTCTCTTCACTGAGTCACTGTCCATCCCTGCTGCTAGAACTACCTGAAAGAGTCCGACTGCATTCCTGGGCACTTGGAGTCTGCCTAACTTCAGTGAACTGGAGGGAGTTCACTCAAAGACATGGGAGCTTGTTGTCCCCTCCAAAACACCATGAACTATAGAGACTTAGCAAGTGTGGTTGAAAGCCTGGTTTGAAAATGTACAGGTTTCCTTGGGCTGGTAGGTCATTGCTGAAAAAGAACTGAAACACAGCCACAAGGACTTCAAAGGAGTTCACATCCAAGCTAGAGCTGAATTTCTCTTTCAGAGCTTGGGCAAGTTTCCAGAGCAAAAACAAACTCAGACCTGGATTTTAAATATCATCAGCCTTGCAAGTCAAGCACCAAGTTCAAGTGCCCAGTGAAGGAAGCACCCTGACTGAGTGCCCAGCCACATTTATGTGCCTTTCAGCTCCTGTGTCTGAGCAGGGGGGAATAACCATCAGGAGCACCTCCACCCTGCCTCTTTGGGAGACCCGCAGCTTTCTTCTTCCTGGGTTTCCTTCCGGCTCTTTTTTTCATCTGCTTGTTCTGCTTCCAGAAATGCTGCCAGCTCCCCATACATTTGTCTTTCCTGTCAGGTTTCCCTGTGCCTGTGGTGACTGCATCCCACGAGTCTCCCTGGTCCAGCTGCAAGTCCAGAAGCTGATGAGGTCTTGGGTGTGAGCCTGCTCTGCCTCTCCTCAAGTAATCCATCCACACATGGCAAGAGATCGAGGTATTTTAAAAGCAAAACCAGTTCATTACAAAATAAGAGAATTTTCTGAAACAAACATTTGTGTATGTTTAAAGGATTTTTTTGTCTTTCTTCACTCAAGGGTTTTTTTGTTCTGCATCAGTATTGAAGCCATCCTGTTTTAAGAAATTCAGATTAAAACTAACTTAACGCAATACTCTTATAAAAATGCTCACTTCTTTAAAAGTCCTTACAAAATGTAGGGAATAAATAAAGAAACCATTATCAGCATTGAGACTGAAAGCTAGATACATCATTTATTTCTCAGTGAAGTTAGGCTACCCAGCTCCCCAAATTTGTAGATTTTCATTCTTTTTCTTGTGATTTGGTTGCCTAAGGCACTAATTATGTAGCGAGGTAATAAAATATAACATTCCTTCACACAGACCTTGTCTTTAGTTTCAGTATTTCCAAAGGAGACCTCCCAGCCTGCTTGGAGCAACCTTCCAGGAGGCAAGGTCATTATTCAGAGGCCTGCTTTACACAGACATCTTTTCTGCTCCCAAGTAAAACGTTCGTGGTCATGAGAGTTGTTGACACTCCCCATACACTTTCATTTATCAACCCAACTGTTAGTCCAGAACAGCTCTGGGGTTTTTCACTTTGCTGAGATGCAGTGATCAGTCAAGTGACCAAAGGAGGGTCAGAGCCCCTGCAGAGCTGCTGGCTGCCCTCCCAGCCCTGAGCTGCTGTGGTTGTGTCCGACTCCTGCACAGTGGCAGCAACTGGGAGCTTGGCTGAGACCTTCCTCGCCCCAGGAAGTTGGTACATCCCCTGCAACAAACCCAGACCAGAATATTACTGTAAGCAGGTCTTACTGTATTATATAAGGCAACGAGGAAGTTAGCAGGAAACAAAGCAAAACCTGACTCCATTAAATCTGATTAGTAGTTTTGCTAGTGAATGCTGGCAGCACAGAGATTTTGTGTTGTTTCACAGAGGTTGGCTGATAGTAAGTGACTGAGGCTGAGCAAGGAGTGCTTGATTTACATGTGCTATGCCCAAAACAATCGTGATGTTCATCTTTGAATTTAAATGTTCCCCAAGTCTGTGCAGAAGTCAGTCCCTGAAAATTAACTTTCAAAGGCCGGAAATGTATTTCCCAGGTCCCTGTTTTTTGGCCTTGCTCATTATAGGATGCATCCTTCCCTCTGATTAAGGTGTTTATGACCTATGTATTGCAGGATAAACACAAATAAATGAGACTGATTTATGAGTTACCAGCCCTCAGTAATTCTTGATGATTGATGTGATCTTGGTGTGATTTGGGTTGCTTCAGTGCAGCTGCTTGGAACTGTCTGTACCCTCCTTATAGCTCTTTTTTCCCTTTGGAGGGGAGAAGAGACCATTCCTGAAACCTGAACCTGGCTTCTGAATTTCTGCAGTCTTTCCAGTTTGCTTTTATTTGTTATATTTGACAGGTCTCATGAAGTGACTTATTAGTGGGATATTGAATATTGCTGAATACTAAGGCTTCTTTGTTCTTAGTTCTACAGCCACATTTTAGTTAGACCTCTTTTCCATCATTTAACTCATATTAAAATACAATGTATATTTTGAAACAGAAAATTAAATGCTATAAATCAATCTGAAAACTAATAGCTACCAGAAGCTAAATTTAAGTCTGTGAGCAGCCCAGGCATTTGCTGTTTGGGCAGGCAAGTTTTCAGCCACAGAAAGATGGATAAGATACATCTCTGGATAGGATGCAAAGAAGTTGCATCATTGCAAGGCTCTGGCTGGCAAAACATGCCATAAGAGCAGAACACTGTTGCTTAGCGACTCGTGAAGGATGATTAACCCTTTCCTAGAACTCCCAATATTCCTATGGAAGCCCTCCTGAGCCATCATTCTGGGCAATAATTGAATGTGAAGAAACTACTCTAATATCTTAGGCTATTAGATGTATTGATGTATTAATCATTAATGTTTAATGAAGGACTGTCTTAATCTTACCATTAGTTACTGAAGGAGATCTAAATCAAAAGCCATTCGTCCTTGGTATGGTGTGTAATTATTGCAAAGGAAGGCTCGTATAATTACAATAAAGGTGGAGTAAGAAGTGATTAAAACTATTTTGGGACTGATGGTGGTCAATGCCACTGCTGCTATTTCCTCATATGAACTCAGGTTCTTCTAAAATTTTGGCTGAATTTAAAGACTGAGCCCATGCATTGACATTACTCTTGCATGCGGTACCTTGAAAAAGAGCTCGGTACCAACAACAGTTAGGGAAGCTCCTCACCTCTCATCCCTTTCCAGTGCAACAGAGACATTATAAAGGCCGTGCCAATCTGAAAACAGTCATTTTAATTAAAAATATAAATAATCTTTGATGTTAATGGGCTGAAAAAATGCTGTTCTCTTGCTTGAATGGTGCCTGAGATTCAGCATGAGCTGATAAGCAGGAATGTGGTGCGGTTGTTGGGTTGGGTTTTACCTGCTGCTGCCTTTTGCAGATCCTACAGAGCAGAAATTTCCACACTGTGTCACTAACGTGTTACAGCATTTGGGTTGATTTGTTTCAAAATGTGATCACTTTGGAGGGTGTTCACCTTATGCAGGTTGAGCTCTCTTAATGTGAAGTGTGGAGTCAATTTAGCTATGGACAGCCAGAGCAAGATGAGCAATTCTCACTTCTCAAACACCCCCTTGGGTGGGCTGGGCTGCCCGGTTTGCCCTCTTTTGAAGCAGCCTGGAAAGACCATTGAGCCCAGCCCACAGAGAGTGCTGGGTGAGAGTACCCTGGCCCTCAGGCTGGAGGGGTGTCCTGAGGAGTGTTATCTTCACGAGGATGAGAAGTGTTATCTTCACAAGGATGGGAAGTGTTATCTTCACAAGGATGGCCTCCCAGTGCTCAGCGTGCTGCTGAACAACAGTGGCAGAGCAACATGGAGTTCCATTGCAGCAGTAGAAAAATCCCCCCACGGGAACAGAAGTTAAAGCATAGATAGAGGATTTTAAATTGCAATGGTCACTCTCTGTGATTTTAGTTGGTAATAAAGGCAAGAATTCCCCTGGAGCAAGAAACACTCTTGGTTTCACCTCTCCCCCTCGAGGAGCTCCAGCAGCAGCAATAATTTTCTGTAACAGTTGACCCTCAGTTCTGGTAACTTGAGAGAAGGTGGGGGTTGAGAGCAGCTGTGGTATACATGGGTCTGTGTGCACTCCCAGCACCTGTGTGACTCTGCTTCACCAACAGGGAAACCCACCTGAGCTAGAAACATTTTGTAGCTGGTAATGTTGAGGTTGTGTTCTCTCCTGTTTGCAGATGGGTAACTCTGTGACCTTAGCAGAGATTTACAAGGCATTAGAATCAATCCAGGTGACAAGTTGGCACAAAGATAACCTTTGCTGTGACAAATCCAAAGGCAGGCCTAGTGTTTCTTAATTTGTCCTTATTCTGTGTGCTGCTATCAGGCAGATGCAGAGACTGCTGGAGATCTTGTTTCCCAAATGTCTTATCCTGATGCATTTCAGACTTTCGGCTTCAGAGAGCAGCCCGTGTGACAAACAAGCTGACTGTGTGCCACGTGGGGTTTTGCACTACTGCTTTTTGAGTGAGTCCATGCCACCGAGAGATCTCCAGGGAGATTAATGCTGTGACAGAGGCACAAAACAATGCAGATATTTCTGAATTTTTAGGCAGATTATTTGCTGTTTTTTGAACATGCTTTCTTAACTTGCCAACAGCACAAAGAAACTTGTGTGACTGGTATCTGAGCTGTTTTCTTTCACTGTTGTCAGTAAGGAGATGGAGCTTCCATACTGGGATGTTTCAGTGTTTCGCTGGCATGGATGGATTTGACTTGTGTGAAAAACGGTTTCTGCTGGCGCCTGTCAGGGTCTGCAGCCATTTGTCTGGGGCTGTGCCGGCTGGCGTGTCACGCAGAGGGGACAGCATGTATTGTTACCCTGCTCTGTCCCTCCGCTGGCAGCCCTTTATCGTGTGGTGGTTTGGTTCTGAGCGAGTGATCCTGCACTGGGGCTTGCAGCTGTTCCTGAGCAGAGACCAGCCTGGGAAACCTTGGCGTCAGCGCTGGTGTGCGGAGCAGTCCTGCGGTCAGCTGTGTGCTCAGAGCAGCGACAAGCACAGCAGTGCCCTCCTGGTGCTGGGAGGGACAGGGCTGAAGCAGCAGAGCCCTGAGCTCTCTGCGGGGCCCTGAGAGCGGCCCTACTGCTGTCTCTGCTCCCTGAGCACTGCTCAGTGCTGAGGGGCACAGCAGGAGGCAGCGAGGGCTCACACCATGGGCTCTGCCCTGGATGTCTCTGTGCTCTCGTCTCTGCTTCTGGGGGCTTCACAGAGCTGAGACACTGGGATTTCATAATATGCTTCTGGGATGAACAAACTGAAGCTGGGATTTGTGTGGGCAGTAGGACCACAGCAAAGCAATATGTGTGGATGAATCTGGTTGTCACTGGGGAAATTCTTGGCATTTCTTGTACCTGTTCTGACTCAGATTTGGTGTGGTTTTGGGGCGCGGTGTGGTTTTGTCTCTGTAGGAGAGCCTGGTCTCTGGAAAGGCTGTGATGTGCTTTGATAGTGAAATGTAAGTGCACATGGAGTGGCTGGGGCTGTGTGGGGTTCAGGGTGAGGGTGCTGGGGCTGAGATATTTCTGTGGGCTCAGCAGCCTTGAATTGGCTCTTGGTCACACACCACAGTGTGTGAGCACGCTGGGTTCCTGGGACTTAGGCTCACAGTGAAGCCACCACGGCTGTTGTTAAGCGCTGTCCCGTCCCCTCCCTCCCTTCTGTGCTGCACCAGGAACGGAGTATTGTGGCAGAGAGAAAGCCCAAACACCCTGGGAGTGAGTGAGGGGGACAGTCACACCTGAGCACGTGCTGGCACCTGCCCCTGCCTGCCTGTGCACCCTGGTGGGGTGAACCCAGGTCAGCCCTGCTCCAGCATCCCCAGAGCTGCGTTAGTTCCAGGATGGATTTGCTGTCAGCAAATACACATGTACCTGCCCACAGGGATCCAGTGCTCCATTTCCCATAAATTCTTTAGTTTAGAGTCAAAATCTGGATGTGTGGTTATTCACTAGTTCCAGGAGTGCTTCAGCCATGTGAATTGTAAGTAAGAAAATGGCATGTGAAGTTCTAGTGACTAGAATAGGGAAATAAAAGGCAACTTTTCTAGAAATTATTGGGGTTTTTTTTCCAGTTGTGCATGGTTAATATTTAGCCACCCCTAGCTGTGCATGAATACGCCTGTGAACACAAAATGTGAGACAGGCAGTAAGAAGTGGCTGATTTCATTTTAGCATCCTTTAATTAGTGCAGAAAATAGCCTATCGCCCATATCTGAAGTGGAAAGGCTGCACACTGAAGCATTCCCCATGATGAAATAATGTGCGATTCCAGGTGAGGCTCCTTCTTTCAGTGCTGTCAACAGTGAGCCCTGGGGAGTTTGTTCTTTCCAGCTGGGTGATAGCAAGTGACAGATTTCTTAATATTTGTTACACTGTTGATGCCTTTCACTGCATGGCGCATCAGGAGAAAAAGATTCACTGCTCTGAATAGCTGAACCTGGCCTTTTTGTTCTCACTCTGGATTTTAGTGGTATAGCTTAAAATGTAAAGACTGAGATATAATATTATTAAAAGTTCTTTCATTAGACTGTAAACAACTATACAATATTTTAAATTGTATTAAATTCGTTGTGCTTCAGAGCTGAAGCCTGCTCTAATGCCACAATGCTATAGAACACAGGAATTTTTGCAGGTAACTTCTGTACAAAGCCACAGACCGTTGATTTCAGTCGCAATACAAGGGGCTATTAGTCACATTTCTCTTTTCTTGTGGTTTATTTTGAGCAGTTTTCTATCCTTTGAGTTGTTGGCCTTCCATACCCCCCTCAAAACCTGCTGAAAATGTTATGCCTTTTTTTATAGTGAAGGGGCCTTGAGCCCTTAATATTCAAGCTGTGATGGTCAGGGAAAGCTGTCTGTTCTGCAGGGAGAGGAGCTGGGGACGGGGAGGCTAAGGGAGCTGATGGAGACCCTGCAGTAAAGACATGGCTCTGCAGCCAGCCTGGTACACGCAGCCTGCAGAAGGGGCTCCATCACAGCCTCACTCTGGATCCATCGCTGGAAAACAACATCAGCTGCTTTACTTTCAGTGACTGGGAAAACACACTGACATAGTTCGTGTTACAAAGGGGAACCTGCTTTCTCTCTCAGCTCTTCCTCTTGCAGGCTGCCCTTTGTTAGCGGAGACAGAGCAAAAGCAAGGTGTAGCAGCTTCCAGTGAGAGGGAGATAACTGGGCAAGGACTGCTGTGCGTGTTTGAGACAAGCCCTACCCTCAGGGACACTATGTACAGGCAGAAAGGCACTGATCACCTCCTTCCAGCCCCAGTCCCTTGCCTGGGGTGTTGTGTGAGTGTTGATGGACAACTCTGATTTGCCTTCAAGCATTAGAGAGTGACTACTAATTGTCCACGGGTTTCTAGCCCAATAAACTTGGATGGTATCGAACTGCAATGGCTGAAGAAAGTGTTTTGCAACCATTACTGGAACTGAAAGCTGGGAAACTTTTTGTGGATACTGAAGCCAGCTCCATTAAAATGGCTTCCCTCTCTGTCTCCCAGAAGTTCCTGGTAAGAGAGGTAATAGTTGGATGTTTTGATTCTGTCTAAAACTAATTTCCATTGTATCAAGAGGGAAAAAGTGCTAGAGAATCACATAGTTTCAAGAAATTGCATACGTAACAAATGCTATACTGTGAGAAGGAGGCTCTATTTCAGATAAAAGATATAATTGTTATTGAGGAGGATCAGAAGACACTCACAAAATATGTGGCTGAAAGTGTATTTGATAGTAAACTACAATTATCTTCAAACCCAAAAGTGTCCCAGTTACAAACATTCAATTACAGACATTAATTTCTTGTGGTCTAGATCACCCAATTCTGTCTGGTAAACACCACTTTTATTTTGGGAGTGCTTTTCCCCCCACCCATGTGAAAAATTTGATCTTCCTGGCCCATTTGCAGCAGCCTGTAACAGCCAAGCATGTGTCTTCAGGTGTCACACAGGGTTTGATGCCCTGAGATCCTGGGCACAGGTCATACCTTGGAGCCCTGACAGTATCTAGTAATGAGGCAGTGTCGTGTCGGATACAACCGGATGAGTTACTTAGCAAACAACTGATTTAATTTCTTTCCCTTGGTGCCTGAATGATCTGCTGTGAGGTTTTGACTGCCAGTGATCTGCGTGTGTGAAATGACAATGACTGTTTTATGCAGATGGTTCCACGCTCTGGATTGCCTATCAGCTATTCAGAGACATTATTTCTCATCATTTGCTGTTTCGGCTGAATGACAGTCCTTGCAAGTCACGGGGCACTGAGGCTGAGCCCTGAATGAACACCTTCCAAACTCACATGGAGCCTCCAGGATGATCTTGCAGAAGCACCACACGCATGCTCCAAGCACAAACCCTCATGGGAATGGATTTGCTGTGCTCTCCTCCTGTTCTTGTGCTGTGTTCATTGCCGGCAAGGCATGGGAGCGCTGCCTGGTGTGTGGGGCCCCCGTGCCTCTCTGTAGGAACCTGTGAGAAGGTCTTGGCAGCATTTTCTTGGTTATAAACACGTGGCACCCCAGTGGAGAGGTGGGGTGAGCTGGCCGTGGGCAGGGGATGATCTGGTTTGGGTTTGGCCGCAGGACTCAGCGCTGTCCCTGCTCCTGCCTGCACAGTCCAGGCTTTTTCTCTGCCCGGGAAGCAGGCGACGTTTGCTGTGTTCCTTACGCAGTTTTTCAGCGAGAGGTTGTACATGAGAGAGCTACATCATTTGTGACAGTTGTAGCTCTAAATAGGAAATGATTAATATTTCATGGTTATTTTTCTGTAGGACATGATTCTTGAGAGAATGCATCAGACTGACTTGCTGGAGAGAATGAGCCTGCCTTGCTCAGCTTCAAATGAAAATGCAGTCAGGCACTGCATGCTAATATTCCTACTTTAGATGAAAGCTCTCTGTCTGCCTGACTAATGCTCGACTGCCAGTACGTCCGTGCAAAAGTGTGCACTGCAGTTTTGGAAACTTCTCTTTCCCTCATCAGTGTTGTAAGTTACTTGGCACTCTGCCTTAGCGTTCTGCACCTTCATTCTAGGTTTTAAATAGTACAAGAGGTCACGAATGTCAGCCAACTGCAAAATCTTTGATTCTGATCTTTCCTTTTTTATTTAGTTATTTTTTTCCTTTCTTGAGTCATAAGCAAACCACTTCAAAATATTTCAGGGTTGCACCAGAGAATAGCAAACAATTGGTCAAGGAAATATTCTTGTCTCTGTGGTATGACTTTCTGTGAAGGTGGTTGTTCAAAATACCTCTAGATAACAAATATTGGCAAGTATCTTACAGAACTTCTGTTCGTATAACATTAATGGAATGGTCAGAGAGTTACTGTTATTCAACAGTGAGGTCACCAAGGCTTTGACTGCCCTGGACTGCTACAGGAAAGTCTACAGGAAGGATTATGGAAAGCTTGATAAGAAAAGTGCTGCTTTTTTTTTGTGCTCTGCCAGTTGTTTTGTAGGAGGAGTTACACTCTACTGTAGTAGGATGCTGTTAAATGCTGCAAACCAGGATGAAAAAAACAGAGGAACAGATTCCTACTTACATATAAAGGTTTTTTAACCTGAACTCAGTTAGACCAGAAGAAAATGCTGTATGTTCCCCCAGACTGGTATAATGAGATTTAATCCTTGCACAAACTGCTGTACTGGAATAGAAACTATTCACAGCAGATTCTGCTGGTCCCAGCCAGGGTTTCATTGGGTTAGACACAGTAGAGAATGCTCAGAAATGTGATGAAGGAGAGGCAAGATTGCAGAAAAAAAACATGTTAGAATGTGTCAGTGTTGGAGTGGTCTGTGAAAGGTTAATTTGAACACTTCTGTCCCTTGCAAGTGCTACACTTGCTCTTAATTACAGTCTTGTCTGTCTTCTCTGTTAGTGCAAAAGAGTGTATATATTTGCTGTCACCAAGCAAAATAAGCACTCCTGGTTCTTTCTAGGATGCTATTTTGCAGCTGGAGTTGTTTCTATATCACAGCTATTCCAGATGATTTTAAAGTATCTTGGTAGCCTCTAAATGAAGTAGAAAGAAATGTATAGGAATGGCAACTACTTTGCAGGCATCTATACTCACAAGGTAATTGAAAGTAAGTTTTGGAAAGGAATGATTTACAGCACCTAAAGTACATAGAGACCTCATTAAGGCACAGGGTCATCTCAGAGCTTTTGTCTGTGCTGTGTAAGGATTTAGGGATGTAGAAAACCACATAGCCTGAATTGCTTTGCTTTGCATTGCTTTTCTGCCTAAAAAACCTGATCAAACCACCTCTTTGGGGCGTGTATAATTTTCTGCACATGTGGTTATATACCATGGTATCTGGTGATCCATCTTTTTTAAGCTAATGCAGCTGATATGTCAGGCAAGACTTGCTCAGCATTATTAAAATTCATGTTGCTTTATGAATTTAAGACTTACTTCAGCACAATGCAAAGTATGAATTCAACAACTACTCTGTAGCACAGAGTAGTCTTGAGATAATAGGCAATATAGCCATGGGAAGATACCACATTTATCAGTGGATTGTAGGCAGCTTTGTAGATGTTGCTTTTCATGATCAACAGAGCAATCAGATTGTTTTATATCTGTCTGCCTGAAAATTTTTTGCCTGCTTGGTTGGGGTTTTTTTTTTTTTTTTTTTTGGTTTTTTTTTTGGAGGAGGGGGATGGTGGGAATCTCGTCTCCTGAAGTGTCATTGTTTTGTAAAAGGACTGGTTAGACTTGGTTATAATAATTACAAGTAAAGGTTTGATTTTATTTGGTTTGGCTTGGTCTGATGCCAGTGGCACAGAGCAGCCTCTGCAGTTGTGTTTGGTTTCCAAGTTAATGTTGTCTGGGTGTTGCTGTTGATAGATGGTCCCTGAGCCCTGGCTGTCTATGCAGCTGGGAGAAGTAACAATATAAACTTGGTATTAAGGTTTTTGTCAATATTAATTAAAAATCATGGTTAAGAGCTCTCATTCAGCAAACACTGACTGTTGCTCAAAGCACTTAGGTGTGTTTTTACAAATATATTTGGTCTCATTACAGCTGAAGCATGTATTTGGAATCCTATGGGTATACTGCTTTTTAAAAGCAAATAGATGGCTGGAATTCATATATGTGCTTGGTGGGTAAAAATCAGGAAATACAACTGGAGTTTTTATGTGGATTTACTTTTGGGAGCAGGTTCTGTACTTCTGCTTCCCTGCAGGTTAGTTGTGATGGGATTTACTCTGTTATGCTTCTCCCTTCAACATATTTTTCCTAATATTTCCTCTTACATTGTAAGCTTCATTTCATACATTTAATATCAGTGTTCATCAGCCTAATTACCCTTTGGTCCCACCTCCTTGGCACAGACCCTTACAGAGAGGCTCAGTATTCCTGCCTCAGCTCCTGCACCATCTGGTCTTTCCCATTTGGAGCCTGTGCCTGTGGTTTCCAGAGGAGTGTTGGTCTCTGTGCTCTGCTGGCTCAAGCACTGCAGCTGCATCCCTGGCAGCTGGCTGCTTTCTTCACTTATCAACTCCTGCTATGTCTCCTCACGTTACAGCTCTTGCTTCCCATTTCTTCCTGTTCCCTACAAAATACCTCCATTCTTCAAAAAATATAATAAAGTGGGATTGATGTCCTTCCCAGGAGCTCAGGGGGTTCTGCTTCTGCACAGGACCAAGTCTGTACCTGCCAGGCACTGCCAGGTCCTTGCAGGAGAGAGGTTGAGGAGTGAGAAAGGGACCTTCGTGCATCAGGGTGAGAACCAGCCAGCAGGGGTGTCACAAAGTCTCTGCACCGTGGTCAGAGAGGCACCGAGGCACAGCGGGACACCACGGGGACACACACCTGCCACAGCAGGCACCAGCACATCGGGGGAAACCAGGGAGAATCCACCTCAACAAACAGATTGGTCATGGCTCCCTGATCAAAAGCAAGCATCAGCAACCCGGAATGGCTGGGTTTGGTTTTGTTTGTGTACTTTTCACATAATAGCATCACGAAACGGTTATGTTCAATTGAGAACCTCATCAATATTACATCTGCAACAGATGGTGAAAACCTGCTGGCACAGACAAGTAATCAATTTAGTTCTTCAGACAAGATCTCCAGTACCAGGCAGAGCATCTGGCCTTTTGGTCCATCTTTGAGATGCACTGGTGGAAACCCATGGCCAAAGAGCTCCCTGTGACTCCAGGAGCACCTGTGGGCCATGCTCCAGGTGATGCTGACAGCAATTCAATGAGGGCTTTGTGACCTGATTTTAAACAGCTGCAATGAACTGCGTTTGCCTTGAATTTCAGACCATTTATTGTGGGAGAGCAGGACACTTCTATGAGCTGCAGAATCATGCTGAATGCAGTAGGAGCAGATGACAGGATACCTGGCAGTTTTTTGGAAGATGGCCACTGAGTCCTTTTGGAGGCAGGTTGCATCTGTGAGTGGCTCCTGGGCTGTGCTTTTCGGATTTTGCAGCCTTGCTGCTAGTGGGATGGACCCTGGGTGATGCTTTGCAATGCAGTGGCAGCAGCAGAACTGCTTCAAAATAAAGGCACCAGCTACAAGTTTGGTGAAAAATGTACCCTCCCAAACAGGAGCCCCAGGGCACTCAGGCCCTCTCAGGCACTTACCAGTAAGGTATGTAAAACAGAAAGTATTTACCTTAGGGGAAAATCACAGAATCACCCGATTAAATGGATTTTACTTGCCAGTCAAGGCTCTTATAGCTGAGAGAGATGTGAGACTGCTATCTAAAACAGTTTGGACATCCAAACAAACGTTCTTCCCAGCATGCAGACGTGTTAGTAGTTGTTCTGTGGATTGGGGCCTGTTTGGAGGAACAATGTCACCACTTGTATTTTGACTTTTGCCAGAGAAGGGAGCAGCCTGCCTATCAGTTTTTTCCTGCCCCAAGAGATCTTTTCATGACTGAGTGATAAGAAAAAGCAAATTATAGATGTTAACAGAACTCTTAATATTTTCAGTGGATGGATGCCATGCTGTGCCATGTACCCAGCCGTACCCACCCTCTGGCTCCCACCCCATCCCATGTTGGATGGAGCATGGGATTTCTGTGTACGCTTGCTCATTGTGGAATTGTGCACAGATCACACTGCTTGATTTCTCTGTCTCCTGCTGTCCAGAATCTGCCTCCTGTAAATCTGTTTGCTGTCATTAAACCCCTACCACCCTGGAGTGGGTGTCAGTAGGTCACTGGGCCGTGCTGGTTCTGGGCTCACTCCTGAGTACAGCCTGCAGCGGTGGGGGTAAATGATTAACCTGCATCTGTTCTGCTTTTTGCACTGAGGCTCTGGACTTGCCTTCCTTCCACAGCCACTGAGCTAGGGAAGCCGCCATTGAAGCCAGCCAGCTCTCCCTGGGTCTGTATCCTGAAATTCAAAGTCAGCACAGCTGAACCCTAAAATAACAAAATTTCTGCTTTGATGCTGATGTGCAAATGCTAATAGCCATAACCACATGAGAGGACATGAAATTGTGCTCTCTTTTTGATGCAATCATTCATAATTATGTTGATTAATTTTTTAATTTAGTACACATTTTTTAATAAGGGCATGGCATGAGGTGGTTTTGCCTTGTCCACACATGCTAAGAAATCGTTTGCTCTTTTCCTGTAAAAGGAGGAAATTCTATAACACTGTCTCTGTGCTGTGCCTTGCATAGAGTCACTTTTTTCTATTTTTGTCACACTCTTGACCAAATACTAGATTTGATTTTGACCCAAGTCTCTATAAATTACTGTAGCAATAGGGTTGGAATTCACACACATGTACTGAGCAACCTATGGCCACAAAAGGGGCTGTAATGAAACCATGAAAGGAATGACCCTGACAAGGACAATGCACGAGAAAATTGTGATAATGTTTTATGGCATGGAGCAGAACATGGCTTTTTGCCCTCCTAGCTTTAGCACATAAATTCTCACATGCTCCATTGCTAAAGCACCTGTTGCCCTAATGGCTTGGGGCTGGAAGAACCTTTGTGCAGTAATGCCAGCACGCTGGCTCATGCTTTGGGAATGGCTGAGGTCTCAAAAGAAAAGAGGAAGCACAGAAGTGTTAATTTGGAGTGGCAGTTTTGCTCCCATCCTGTGTTGTCAGACAAGGCAGCAGACAACAAAATGTACACTTTTCTGCCAGAGGCACAGGGATCCAAAATCACTGAGCTTCTCCATGTTTGTGAGTGATTAATGTAGAAATTAATGAGGCTTTAATGTAAGTAAGGAATGGAAATGACTTAGCCCCAAGATCATGAAGTTTCTGCAGAGCAGAATTGCTGAATGATTTAGCAGAGGACTAAATAATGGACCTAAGTTTCTGCAGAGCAGAATTGCTGAATGATTTAGCGGAGGACTAAATAATGGACCTAATCTTAGGCACAACAGTGAAAGCACTTCTCTCTGTTTATTTAACATGAAAACTCACAGAAAATGTGTGTACAGATTACTGTTGAGCAAGCTATTTTCTCTCCCATGTAAAACTTCTGTGTTATCTCATGAGAAAACATCACTGAAGGGCAATCTTGGCTGACCCAGATACCCCAAGGTGGCCCATGCCCCAGGCTGGACGCTGACACCAGCTGAGGATCTTGACACGAGCATGCAGTGGGAAGGCACAGGCAAACCGGTTTTGCTGGCTGCTGCTGCTTGATGTTACCGCAGCTGCTCTGAGGGGTTTCAGTTATATAATCTCCAATGATGTGGGGTGAACCTGTGCAGATCCTCCAACTGCCAAGACACAGTTGCTTTGTCTCCTTTCCCCATGAGCCAGCAGTGGGGAGCAGCTCCCCAAACAAACCCCACCTGGCTACATGCAGACTATTTTGAATCAACTTTAGCAAAGGAGAGTAGGCTGGAGTAAAGGCTGCCTCTTCCATATCTGAATGACACTGAAAGTTGCTGGGTTGTGCAGCATCCCGTGGATGATGAGTGGTTAGAGCAGGCTGCGAGCAGCAACCCCTGCCTGAGCACAGCCAGCCCTGCAGCTGAGCCCCTCGGGGTGTCAAGGCAAAGGGGAGTCTGCCTCATGCTAATTAAAACTCTTTTGTCAACTTCTCCTTGGCAGAGTGCAAAGAAATCCTCTTTTCATGCCCAGCGACTAAAAATTAATCCTATTTTGGGTTTCAGAAGCAGCCGCATGACTAAATGAGCCCTTCAGTTTCATTCATGTTTGCTGTCTATTAATCTGTTCTCCTCAACCTCAGCAGGGTATGACTCAGGGCTTCACATTGTCTTCCTCCCTGAACTATCTGTGTTTTGACTTTAAATTCTGCTGTCTGACGCAAAGCAGTGCTGAAATCATGACAGTTTGATCCAGCCAGCTCCCAGGAGACTCTTGATCTTTACTGGCTGGTAAATGTAGCACTCAGAACAGCTATGCAGAGCAGATATCGATATTTTTACACCAAATGTTGGTAAGCAGATGTCACAGGCTTGTGAAAAGCCTTGAAACTCCTCAGGAGAAAATATGTTAGTATGTGTGTGGGAGGCCTGGAGATAAAAATAGTTTGGTGGTTCTATGAGAAGGCATATATTCCTTAATCCGTTGGTGTTTTGCTATTCCTGTGCAGGGTACTCAAAGTGGAGGCTGCTATAATGGAACAAGTTTAGCACTAAACTCTTTCCCTCTTGATTCATCTGCTTCTTTTGCAGCTCCTTCCAGCCCAGGCTTCTCTGCCCCTCAGGCCCTGGCTGAGCTGATAGATCCCATGCCCTGCCCTGAGCAGGAGGTCTCTCCTATGGGGTGGAGCCTGATTATCCCAAGCTTCAGGCATCCCATAGTAAGTGTAGGTCACTGGGCAGGTAACAGCAGTCAGGCAGCAGTCACTGGAGAAAACTGGAGACACTGCAGGGGTGACAAAGGCCTAGGGAAGGACTCTAAGCAGGTGTGGCACTGCTGAGCCTCAGGTGACCCCAGCCCTGGTGCAGAGTGGGGCTGCTGAGCTGCAGTGCTGTGAGGGGATGGCTCCCATGTCCCTGCAGTGGTGAGAAGGGATGATTCCCATGGCCCTGCAGTGCTGTGAGGGGATGATTCCCATGGCCCTGCAGTGCTGTGAGGGGATGATTCCCATGGCCCCGCAGTGGTGAGAAGGGATGATTCCCATGGCCCTGCAGTGCTGTGAGGGAATGATTCCCATGTCCCTGCAGTGCTGTGAGGGTATGGTTCCCATGTCCCTGCAGTGCTGTGAGGGGATGATTCCCATGGCCCTGCAGTGCTGTGAGGGGATGATTCCCATGGCCCTGCAGTGCTGTGAGGGGGTGATTCCCATGGCCCCGCAGTGGTGAGAAGGGATGATTCCCATGGCCCT
Organism: Donacobius atricapilla; assembly: GCA_013397315.1. Lineage (NCBI taxonomy): Eukaryota > Metazoa > Chordata > Aves > Passeriformes > Mimidae > Donacobius > Donacobius atricapilla. Next base: position 801,561 of record WBMY01001216.1, on the reverse strand, counting down.
GCAGTGCTGTGAGGGGATGATTCCCATGGCTGAGCACTGGGGCACACCCTCATGCTGCAGGGGTGGCAACCAAGTTATGTTTTTATAAGCAGGCACTCTGAAATCCTGAACTTGTAGATGTTGGATAAAAGTCCAGATTTGTTTTTTTTTGTTTTTCCTTAACTTTTCCTCTTCTTGAAATGTCCCCTCAGGGGGGTGTGTGGGGCAGGTTGGTGTTAAACCTGATTAATCTCGTTGCAGTGTGGAATAAAGCTCAGTGATCTACAGCCAGTGAACGCTTGCCTTGACATCCCTGCTTTTAAAGGACTGTGGTTACAAACTGCAAATCCTTTTTTTCCCTTACAGTGCTGTATTTATCCCTCCCCTTATGGCTTTGGAAATGAAATTTGAGCCATTTATTGTGCGCTAAATTTAGGGAGGCCAAAAATATTTGCATACAAATATGATTGATCTTTCAAGCATGCAAAATGAGCAGAAAATGATGAGTCTGATGTTGGACCCAAGCAGAGCTCAAGTATTTTAAAATTAAAATAATTTAAAAGAACCTGTATCTATGATCACAGATGAGCTTTTTCTGAAAGAAAACCTCCTCTTTCTCGTTATAGACAGAATAAATGAAGATATTCCAGTCAGATATGGACTGAATTTTAAATGTGACAATGGCATTTATTCTGCAGGAGATGTCATGTCTGTAATGAATTGTAAATTATTTTTAGTTGCTACTAGAAACAGAAGAAGGGAGGGGGAAATAATCAATATTGGCACAACCATGCTTTATTTTTAAGTAGTGCTGATCTTGGTGGCACCAATTATAGGAGGAGAGAGCTAGAGCTGCAGAAATGCAAACCATTGTGGTGTTTAGAATAGGGCCACAGCAGGCAGACAAATGTGCTGCCCCCGTGTTTCTCCTGGGAGGGTCATTCCAGCAAAATCACCGTTCCATCCTCTCCTGGGAGCTGGGCAGGTGTAGTGGGAGGCCACGGTCCATGAGGAGTTGTGGTTCTGGCCACCATTGCCCCACTGGTGCTGGTGTGTCCTGGGGCCTGGGAACAAGGACAGTGACCCCAGGGCCCTTTTCCAAACCATGCTTCCCCCTCAAGACAAGTCTCCTGACTTTTCTTTTCCCACTGACTGTAGGGATGGTGATATTCCAGCTGGTGTATGACCAAACAGGCTGGGCTGGAACCCTCTGGCCTCTGTTTGCTGCAGTGAAGTTCCCCTCCCAACTCCATGCCTGCTTTCTTGCATGAAATGAAATAAAAGCCTTTTGCTGCAAGGTGCAGGGTTGATTGATTAACTTTTATCTTCTCATGATGCATGACTAGGTAAGGTAGAGCATGTGACAAGGCAAGCTGTTGAGAGAAATCACTGCGGATAGAGCTGGGCTGTTCCCAGGATCCACAAAAGGATGCAGCATCGTCAAAATTCACTCAGAAAAACAAGATTACCCAGGTCCTTTGCTTAAGCAGTTGATATTGAGCTAATTCTAATGCAATTTCCTAAAATTTAGAGATGCTGTGATGTGATCTTACTCTTGTATAAAATGCCGTGGAACTGCTGATGACAGAACAGATCCAATTTTCTGTTGCATGACTCATTCTGAGGAAAAGAATGCTGTACATTCAATATGACCAAAAAAAGTACATTCAGTACGGCCCTCCATATAGGGCTGTGTGGATGCAATCAATCGTAAACACAAGTCCAGGCAACACTTTTTGATATGGAGTAAAATTGACAGATGAATTATGGAAAGCCTTTGGAAAATTTTATCCACTGAACCCAGAATAGCCACAGCAGAGACCTAAGCCAAGTGTCTGCCTGACTTTATATGCTGTAAATCTGAGGTGAGTGGTTAAGGAGGATGGAATCTTGCTCATGTGCCAAATAATTTGGGTTGTCTGAAATGCGCTTTAATGCGGAAGATCAGGGATAGATGAATGGGTTCCAACAGGATGATTTCATGGGAAAGAATTTGCTCCATAAGTATTAGTCATTTGGTGACAGAATGCACAAGAGCCTGTTGGAAATACCTGCAAAAGCACAAGAAAATTCCTGGAAGTCTGAATTGAGTAATTGTCATGGTAGGACATGGAATAAATTGACTCCATATAGTTGTTAGAAGAGAAAGAAGGCTTTATTTACAATTCCAACAGTTTCTTTTAGAACATGCTGCACTAAAAAGGTCTCTTACTGGTCCATGGCACTGACACTGCTCTCCATTGGTTAAGTAACAGTAACCCGGGGACAGTTGTTATGGGAAAGGGAACACTGTTTACTCAACCTGTTTTGTGAAATGGAGAGTGATGTTTTGAAAGAAGAAACTGTTGACAGCTTTCCCTTGGGAAAGGAGCTAGCAATGGCTAGCAAGCTAAAATTCTCTCAGGCTCAGAAATATCAAGCCCACAAGTAATTTTCTTCTGGGTGGTTTTTTTTGTTATTATTTTGTTTGTTGGTTTTGGTTACAATTGAGTATTCTGCCCCTGGACTGAAGTGTATTAGCAACTGCAATGTCTGCAGAGCTGTGTTTTGTGGGCATTCAAAGCCCTGTTGAAGGGGATGTGGTGTTCAACAATACAGTTCCCAGCTGCTCAGAGGGCACTTGGACCTTGCCCTCTGCTTACTGCAGCAGTGCCTTTCTGTTTCCCTTCCTTGGGATTGCTATCACGGGCCCTAAAGCAATATTTTTTTCGGCTCTTTTCTTTCAGGGTCTGTAATGAAGGTGAGTCTGGGTGGAATCTGGGGCCAGAATAAAGCTGCTGCTGAAGAATTTCAGCACAAAAACTGATACTGTGTTTTACTCATAAAACTACGTGAGGTGAAACAAGATCTCTGTTTCCAGATCTCCATGTCAACTGCAGCAAATGCACCCATGATTGTCTTGTTGTCTGTTCATGGCTACAATTATTTCTAGCTTTCTGTTCTTACAATAATTTAATTTTGTAATGTTTATTGGCTTGGAAGGTACATTCATCCTAGGGTTTTTTTGCATTTTGTGCAGTAAAAGGTCAAAATTGTCAGGAAAGATTTATTTTGGGGGAAAAGGAATCCTTATTTAAAAGCCAAAGTAGAACAACCTTTCTGTAATAGAAAGGAAGCTAGAAAGGAAGAAGGAACAAGCTAAAACTCTGAGCATCAGCTGAAGCCCTGTGTTACATCTTGTGTTTTGTGATTTGTGGCATGGTGGTATTTACTCACCCCACTAATCCAGGCATGCAAGCACTGCCCTTTCTGAGTGCTGAGAATGGAGGTAAAACCGTGAGGGCCTTTTCAGCAGCACCTGGCAGTGGTGCCAGGGACGGGTAGGCTTCTCTGGCTTCATCCCCATCCAGGGGAGTGCCAGCCTGGCCCCTGTCCCATGCCTCAGCCAGAGCAAAGCCAGAGCACACAGGCTGGGATGGGGGCTACTGGGGCAGGAGGAGCCTTCTGCCTTATCTTTCTACAATATTCTTCAGTTTTTCCATCTACCTCAGATAAACAGTGGAGGGGTGTCCTTCCCCCCTCAGCCCCCTCCTTCAGGAGCACCCATCTCTAGTTGGTCTAGAGCTCCAGGGCCTCCTACACCTGGTGACAGAGAATTCAGAGCCCTGCTGAAGGGGATGTGGCGTTCAGCAATACAGTTCCCAGCTGTATGAACTATCCCTGCCCTGTGACAACGCCAGAAATGTGCCACAAATGTGCCACAATAGCTTAGTCAATGAACTAAAGAGAAAAAAATAAAAACCCCCTGCTGGCCATAGCTGTTGAAAGGCTGTCTCCTGCCAAGGCATGGGCACAGCCGGGCACAGCCAGGTACACACACACACACTCTCACACTGACCCTGGGCTGCAGAGTCTTCCTTATATCTGGGCTCCTGGGCTCACACCCACCTCCAGCCCCTGCGTGCCCCCAGCTTTGCTCCTGCCCCACAGCCCTGGGCATGTGTCCCTGCTGCTGGTTTGGCTGCACCCACCCTCCGAGGTGTGGGGGTCATCTTCACCCACCCCCCCGAGGTGTGGGGGTCATCTTCAGCCACCCCCGAGGGGTAAGGTCGAGTTTGTCGAGTCCTTCCTCCCAGCCTCTGGGAGCAGAGAAGCAGAAGGCGCTGGCTGTATCACGTCTGCCTTTTTTGTTGTTGTTTGTTTTCCTTTTAAAACCTTTTTCCCCCCCCTTTCCTCCTTCTTTCTCCCTTGCCCTTGCTTTTCTCTCCTTGTNGATATAGGAGTGTAGGGATGCAGGGATGCAGGGATGTAGGGGTGCAGGGATGCGGAGGGCGCGGAGCCCCAGGGCTGCGCAGGGGGATCCGGCGCCGGGAGAGCGGTGAAGTCGCACCGAGAGCCGGTGGTGCCGGGGCCGGGGCATGCATGGGAGCACATCCCTATAAAACGTGCCCCTGTCACTATAAATATTGTGCACATGTGCTGTCAGCACCGCCCGGGGCTCAGCCGGGGAGCTGAGCGCTCCCGGGAGCGATGGCGCTCAGCCATGCCGGGGGGCCGGCACGGCACTTCAGGGGATGGGTGGGGGGTTCCCTCGGGTGCAAACACCCTCCGAGTCACTTCCCAGATGTATCGGCACACAAACAGTCGTTGCATTCAAGAGAACTGCTGTGCGTTTGGGCTTTTACCCTTCGTTGCTGTTTTGTTTGTGTTTTCAGTTCCTTCCACAGGGTAAAGGGTAGGAGACGCTTTTAAACAAGGCAAATTTACTGAAGTCCTGTTTATTGCAGAAAAGAAATGGGAGGAAGAGTGCATGATATATTTACTTTCCCTAAGGAAAACTGCTGTTAGGTTTCACTTAAGACTCTCAGGGCAGGGACGCATCTATAGGAAAAACCTATGAGTTCTCATAGCTAAATTTCACTGGAAACAACTGCTAGGAGAATGAGAGANGTGTGGGGGTCATCTTCAGCCACCCCCGAGGGGTAAGGTCGAGTTTGTCGAGTCCTTCCTCCCAGCCTCTGGGAGCAGAGAAGCAGAAGTCGCTGGCTGTATCACGTCTGCCTTTTTTGTTGTTGTTTGTTTTCCTTTTAAAACCTTTTTCCCCCCCCTTTCCTCCTTCTTTCTCCCTTGCCCTTGCTTTTCTCTCCTTGTTTTTCCTGGTGGTGTTTTTTCCTCTGCCTTTCCCCCCTNCTTCAGGGGATGGGTGGGGGGTTCCCTCGGGTGCAAACACCCTCCGAGTCACTTCCCAGATGTATCGGCACACAAACAGTCGTTGCATTCAAGAGAACTGCTGTGCGTTTGGGCTTTTACCCTTCGTTGCTGTTTTGTTTGTGTTTTCAGTTCCTTCCACAGGGTAAAGGGTAGGAGACGCTTTTAAACAAGGCAAATTTACTGAAGTCCTGTTTATTGCAGAAAAGAAATGGGAGGAAGAGTGCATGATATATTTACTTTCCCTAAGGAAAACTGCTGTTAGGTTTCACTTAAGACTCTCAGGGCAGGGACGCATCTATAGGAAAAACCTATGAGTTCTCATAGCTAAATTTCACTGGAAACAACTGCTAGGAGAATGAGAGAGAAAATTACTGCTACCATGGAAACATCCCAGAAAGGACATATTTTCTGTGTCTGTTTTTTAGGGAACTTTATTCAGTCTGTATTGCCTTTGTATGTGTTAAATTTTAACCATGATTGCCTCATTTTGTAAAGAGGAGCTTCTTCATCTTCATTTGTTGGCTAAAAGATGATTTTCCTGTTTGTTAGCTGCTAATAGCTATCCATCTATGCTCTATGCTCTCCATCTAGAGCTGCTATGCTCTCCATCTAGACTGGCTTCACAGCTATCGATCTGGAGACAAAAGAGCTGTTTTAGCATATTGTCCTTTGAGAGGCAAAGGAGAGAATGATTGCAATATTTCCTAAAGATAGGCTAAAATGTCCTGTTTTAAAAACAAATGTGGAATTAAAGTCTGAAAGACTGGGGAAGAATCCTCTTACCTTGGATAACAGTGTATTTTATGACAAGATTTACAACCCGAACTCATAGCTTTTAATAGAAATCATTCCCAAATCTGTTTGACGAGGTTTTCAAGTATCATGGACCAATAAATTAGAAGTAAAAATTGACCTAGAGGCAAATGCACACAAAATATGTAGAGAGGAGCCAATGATCTGTTATTCCTGCAAAGGAAATAGCTAGTTGAGCAACATCCTTGTGGAACACTAAACTAAACTTTTCCTGGCTGCACACGTTTTGATTTTAGTGGGATGCTGACAGCTCTTGCAAAGGCTGTAACAATCCAAATTGTGTGCAGCAAAGGAGGGTAAGTTCCTGGTCTTTGTGAGTGGGAGGTGCTTGGCAGATGATTATAGAATGACTCTCCCTTCCCCCGTGCCTTGGAAAGGACAGTTTCTCGTGTGCTAATCAAACAAACTCTGTTAATAACCAGTGTCTGCTGAAAAAAGAAAGCCTGAATTTCACTTATTTGCTACAGAAATACAAAACTAGGTGATGTTCGGGTTTGGGATTTTTTTGTGTGCGTTTGTTTGGTTGGTTTTTTTTTTAATTGCGATATACACTTATGTACTGGGCTAGTGCCTTTTCTGTGACAGAAAATGAAGCAATGTATTGGCTTTGTCTCAGGGCAAACTCAGATCTGGAGGGTGGGACCTTCTAATCAGCTGTTGAACTAATCATTTGTGAAATGAAGGCTCAAATGTATCCAGGCTTGAAGTCAGAAATGTTTGGGGAAATTGTTTGCTATTATACCTGTTAGCCTGCTCATGCATACTAAAGGGGGAAAAACAAGCAGCTCTCTAAACTGATAGTGCTTTAATTATTTAGTTAAGTCACATTATGTTAAGGACAAAAACTGAGTGGAAAAATCTACAAGCAAGCTAAAATGAACATAGTCATGCTCACTTTCTACTTCCAGCAGTGGGTAAACACGGGTGTACACAGCTCTTTCAGGCTGCCATCAACCATCCTGTCTCAACAGGATGCTTTTACCAAGCCAAAAACCAAAGGAACCAAACTAGGTCAATTAATCAAAGCAGTTTCTATCTTTATCATTCCTTTCTCATTATTGTATTTTATTTGTTAATGTAACAGGATCAGAAAAGAGTTTAATCTGCCCCGTGGCCCCAGTGTACCAGTGCCTGAGCATGTCCTAGGGAGTGACTGATAGCAATTTCCCCCTGCTGTGTGGAGGGTGCCCAGCTCCCTGCAAGGCTGGGCTTTTGCAGCTGTATCCTCATGCACAGTGATGCTGTAATCATCATAATACTGTCAGAGGCATATTTTTCCCAGTTCTGTTCCAGAGTTTATTTTTGTCTGGTGTAAGCTGGGCAGACATGGGCTTCTACTGATCTATTCTAACCAAATTTGCCAGTGGTCATGTTTCTGCCTGTCCTGGGACCTGATTCAATTTCTGCTGAAGTGAATGAATAAGCAAATGAGTGAAACCACTGCTCAGAACCTACTACTAGAGCTCATTTCCAAGATGGGCTTTAAAGGATTCAGTAAAATTATTTTGTACCTTTAGGATAAATTATAGTTTTCCTCTCATGTAAGAGATCATTGCCCTAGGAAGATGACTCATAGAGTCATTAATTGATACTCACTTGTAATACAAATAATTTTTTTAATGAAATAGCAAAATAAAAGAAGTAATAGCTTCAGTACTATCAGAACTGACAGAAATAAACTTGCAAGTAATTTTATATGCCATGTTCTCCACTTCATCACATTAATTTTATTGCAGTTTAGCACCATTCAGCAGTATTGTCCTGGCATGAAATTAGAAAATACCCTATGGAGCAACCTTACAAAATATTTCTCTCTGTAGTTTTAATATTAGTATTTTGAGCAGCATTTAAATGTATAGATACACTGATTTTGTCATTTAAGTGCTTTGTTTTCATGATCAAAATAACATCTAGGTATGTCTATGGGCATTTGATGAGTTATATAGGATTGGTATTTTGTACTTTGGGGCTGCCATTGGACAAATAATGTTCATAAAGTACATGGAGCATAGAGATAAGAGATTTCTTGCGTAGCTCTGTTTCCTAAGCCTGTCCCCATGCGTTAACAGCTTCTTTTTTTCTTCTTCTTCTTTATTTAAAGGAAATATTTTAAACATGGCAAAACCTAAAACCTTCCAGCCTGGAGCAGCCTGTGCTCTCACCTTTTTCTTTGTCCTAGTCTGTTGGGTCAATGCAGCCTCCTTCCAGCAGCACCAGCTGCTTCAGAAAGATCCAGACTATGCAATGAAAAACTTACAAAGGCTCCCAAATCCCGATATGATCAAGGCACTGGAATACATAGAAGACCTTCGCAAGCAAACCAACAAGGGAGAAAGCAGCCCTGACTACAACTCTTATCAAAGTGTCCCGTACCTCCTCCCACAGAGGGAAAGCAAGGATCAGCTTCACCTCCCAGATAATGTACGGGATTCTTTGACTGAAGATGAGTCCCAGTGGGTTAAGGTAATGCTGGAAGCCTTGCGGCAAGCTGAGAAGGAGTCAAAAGCTGGCCCAAAGGAGAATAAACCTTACGGTCTGAGTTCAGATAACAACTTTCCAGCTGGAGTAACTGATGATTACGAGGCTTACAAGTGGCCTGAGAGGTGGCAAAAGTACCTCAAAATGCCACTTGGGCACTACGAAGACAGTTCAAGAGACAGTCCCTTCAAGCGTACCAATGAAATCGTGGAAGAGCAATACACCCCCCAGAGCCTTGCCACACTGGAGTCGGTGTTCCAGGAGCTGGGCAAGATGGCAGGACCCAGTAACCACAAGAAGGAAAGGCTGGATGAGGACCAGAAATTGTATACAGATGATGAAGATGATGTGTACAAAGTGAATAACATCGCCTATGAAGATGTGGTTGGAGGAGAAGATTGGAATCCCATAGAGGAAAAAGTGGAAAGCCAAACCCAGGAAGAGATAAAGGATAGCAAAGAGGAAATTGATAAACATGAAGAGGAGATTGACGAAGAAATGAAAAGATCAGGAAAACTCAGCTTCCTTGAGGATGAAATAAGAAGAGAAAATAAAGATCAAGTCTCAGAGGATGTTTCAAAATTAATGAATTATTACCTGAAGAGGCTGATGGGTAGTGCTGGGAATAGGAAATTAAGGACTGGAGGAGAACTTGAGGAAAAAAGAGCATCCATGTTTTTGGATAAACAACTTGATCCTCAGGCTATAGCTCAGCTGATAGAAATCTCAAGGAATTTGCAAATTCCTCCAGAGGATTTAATAGACATGTTGAAAGCTGGAGAAAAAAAGCAGCTTCAGAGTGAAAGGCTGGAAGCTGAGCAGGAAATGGAATTCCCAGAAGACCTCGACGAGATAACTGAAACCAATCTAGGACAGAGCGATATATTTAAAAATAATATAAACTCTAAAAACGGGTACATGAAGCAGCCTCTTATTCCAGAAAATCTACCTGAAGACCTCAATATTGAAGATATTGTTGGCCTTCTGGGAAATGACAATTTAGCTAATCAGAATCCCTCCTACTTACTAAATCGTCTTAATCAAGAAAATGATTTGCCAAGACTGTCTTACATTCCCAGAAGGTTGAAAGGACACCTGTTCCCTAAAGCTGCCTGGATGAACGATTTGGAAAGGCGACAAACAGAGTATGAGAAGCTGAATGAGAAAGATGAAGAACTGGCCGATTACTTGGCAAAGGTGCTGGCAAAATACCCTGAAGTGATCAATACAAACCAAATGAAACGGGTCCCGGCTGCAGCTTCGGAGAACAACCTGCAGGAAGAGGAGCACCTGGAGCAGGCCATCCGAGAGCACCTAAACCAGCTGGGACCTCAGGAGGCTGCCAAGTTGGCTTCGCTCAGCAAAAGGCTCTCCATGGCCGGGGAAGCTGATGACACGCAGACCAGGCAGTACCTGGATGAGGATATGCTGGCAAAGGTGCTGGAATATCTAAAACAGGAGAAATCAGAGCTTGAAAGAGATCACATTACCAAGCGAGCAATGGAAAACATGTAATTGTTCCCCAAGTATTATTTCTCTTCAATGTGTTGACTTCTATCCCAATTCAGTTGTGATTTATTCCTGCTCTCCCACTAAACAACCTATGGTAGACTATTTACCATTGAACAGTCTGCATATCTTTCCCAGAGCTGTTATATTGTTTATTGATATATGTTATAAATTATGGGACAAACAACAAATTGCTTCAAGTGTTTTAAGAAACAATTTAATGATACCAAGTAAAAGTATAATACATAAACAAATGACCTTTGCATTGTTAATAAAACATGATCTATGAAGAGTGACAATTATAATTTGAAATTTTTAAGATTAATTGGATTATTTTGTTACTGTCTGTAGTGGTTTTTGTGCAGTATCAAATAAAAAAAATAAAGCATTATATATATATAGTTTTATTTACAAGGCTTTTTCTATTCAGTGTTTTATTGTTGATGAATAAACTATTTCTGGACAATCGACTGTGTTTCTTTGTGACAGTTGATAAAGTCACGCTAATTGGAAACATATTTTTACTTCTAGAGATGACTCTTCTGAAATACATTTTTTTTCCTACAAATTAAGTGGTAAGCATAAACTTGTGGTTTTCTGGGCCATAAGAACATCAACGGCCTTAAGGGCAGGGGGTACCTAAAGAGCTTGCTGAAGTTGATCGATGTAGTAACTGCATTACCTACAGCTGAAAATTGGGCCTCACATGATTAAGAGGTATGTCAGTAACTCTTGGCAGCAGGAGGAACATAAATGATCTGTCCAGCTGAGGCAGACTTGATGATGGAGCTCTGAAAAACAAAATGGAACAACATGTGAGCTCTGGGAAGCTCTGCTGGAGTAGCTGGGAAGCTCCACAGAGGAGTCCCCCTCCATCTCTCAAGATGACAACCACAAGGAAAGAGCCAGGCTCCAAGGCAGGGAACTCCCCTGTGGGTAACAGCGTTGGTTTGTCTGATAAAAATACCATTTCCTTTTTCATGAAATGACCATTTCGTGTCATATAAATACACAGAAAACCTTTACTATTCAGTGCACTATCTGGACACTTGAAATGTCTCTTGAGCCCCTGTTATGGCCTGCAGTAGATGGTCTGGATGGAAAGGTTCTGGCTCTTTTACAGAAGGAAATGTGTTTGCAGAATTCTGTGAGTCAGAGGTGGTTTTCACTGGGACAGCTCATTTCCAGGATTATTGTTTAAAAGCGGTTTTCCCTATGGTATTCTGCAGCAGCTCATCTGGGCTAAGTGGGGTGGGGATGATTTTTGGCAAGGTAATGTCTAATGAAATACAAAGGCTGCAGAAATAAAATTTCATCTTCAGTGTCACCATTACCCTGAGCAATGGCAGCCAACAGGAGCTCAGCCCCAATTCCAGCCATTATTCCTTGAATACACGTCAGGCAGTAAAATATCTGACTTTCCAGGCGTGTGTAGGACCTGGAAGAGATGTTACTCATGGTGACACATGACAGGTGGGAGTTCCTTAGCATCATTCCCCTCCTGCCATAGCCTGCAGCACTCCCTTGCCCTGGGCTACCCAGGCTCCTGAGCTGACCAAAGCTCTGGGTAACTGTTTGACTGCCTCCAGGCTCTTACTCAGGGAGAGCTCAATGAAAATTCTGGACACCAGAATGATTTTGGATCTAAGAAACCAGTAGTACAAACCTATGCATAAAAGGATAGATGCTGTCAGATGCTCTGTGGAAGAGGAAATAAGCTTTGGAAAATCCTAATCTTGGCATGAGTAACTGCATCACTTTTCAGAAGACCACCTCACTCACAGCATGTGCAAGCCATTAGGGACTTTGTGGTTCATCTTCATGAACCAGAGAAGGGGTGTTGTGCTTGAAATAACAGAATTACGCTTCGTCTAACAAAACGACATGGAAGCATCAAGCTGATTTCAAGCTAAGAAGTTACATCGGTCAGTACTTTTCCTCTTCAAGCCACAGACAACTAATCTCCCTACAAAGTGCTTTATTTCTAACAAACACAACTCCAGCTCCATACTGAAATTAAATGAAATGAGAAAATATTAAATAGGCAGCACTCTCTTGGTAGCTATAGCTGCCTCTTGCTATGCAACCAAGGCTCCCTCAGAAGGGCGACAGTTATACCTGAACATGCAAAGAGCATTATCCAAATGTACAGCCCATCGTGAGGTCTGCTCCATTAAACCACTCCAGAGCCTCCCCCTGCAGAGAGGCTGTGTAGTGCTTAATTGTTCTTAATAGCCACGGCTGCTTCTGCTTTCATTTGTCTGTGGTTTGTGTTTTCCTTATGGGTGCAGTGGGACAAACAGTCATGTTGTTAATAATGCACACAGAATGCATAATCCATAACAGATACACTATCAAGCTTATTATTATAATTATATACAAAATAAAGTGACCACCCTGCAATTTTTATTCAGGCAAAGTGAGGAACAGATTTTTAATTCCCCTTTTGTGTTATGATTTGATGGCATCCCAGAGGCAGCTGGTTTATACTGTCTGTGTCAGTGGCTTTTGTCCAGCAAAGAAAATGTTTCTGCTCCAGTCTTCCTCCTAAAGCTTGCTTCATTGTGTCCTCATATTTAAGGTCCTCCCCAACAGGCAGATTGAACAGAAATTCTGTATCTGGTCTGAATACACCAAGCTACTGAACACCTTCCTCAGGATCTGAGGTAGTTTTTCTTTGTACATACACTAAAATTCATTTATTAATACCCATAAGAGTAAATGCTATTTTGTTTTGTTCATTAATTCATATGCTACTGCAAGTGCTTGTTTACATCTGCCTCTTGATGGTTCCATTATTTTGTCAGCTGGAGCTCTTAAATGAGAACACTTGTTGATTCAAAAATTAATGCAACCAAATTACCTCGACTGGAGAAATGAGATTGTAGCAATTATTTCCTTCTGAAAGGGTGTTTCCACAGTGCCGTGGAAGGGTTTGAGTTGCATGTAATGTGACAGTTGTAACTGTTTCCCAAAGCACTTTACAAGACACTTGTTTTTCAGGAGAAGTGACATAAGCCATGATTTCCTTAACATGACAAAGGGGAGCCAGGGCTGGAGCACAGGCAGCCCGAGCTGTGCTTTGTCTCACAGCTTCATTCTGCCATTCTTGCTGTTGCTGATGAGAACACTAATGATTCAAACCTGCATCTCCAGACACACCTGACCCAGCCCCATCTTCCATTAGTTAGGTCACACATGGCATCACGGGAGCAGAGGGGTTCTGTGGCTAAGGGATGTGCAGTGGTGTGGGGGAGCAGCATTCCCTGGAGCTTCCCTTACCTTCCCCCCAGGCTCCACGGCACTGAGCAGTGGCTATTTACTACGTGATGCGTAAATCCATACAGACACAGCTGGATGTCAGCTGCAGTTTGTGTTTGTTCAGCTACCCAGGCACCTCCCGAGAGCTTAATGTGAGCCACAGGAGCTCCAGTTAGCAGCAGCAGGCAGGTGAAGAGCCTCTGGTGCATAAAGTGGAAAGGAGAAGCCCTGAATCAGAGCTGATTAACTGAAGAGCCACGTTATTCCTGACTTTAGGATCATTCAAAAACATTTGAGATCGTTAATAATTCATTTGCAGATGTAGCAGAGCTCTAAATGTGGCTGATTAAATGCATTTGACATTTCTCTTGAGAGAGGCTGTTATTCCAGGAAACCACTTGGTATCTGCAAACGTCTTGGAATTAGTGTACTCAAAATTATGGGTTCACTCTCAATGTTTTCCCTTGTAAAGAAAGGAAAGTGACCTCTGATTCCAAACATAATGTACCCTGGTGAATAACTGTGGCACAATTATTTTAGAGGTTCCCCACAGCCACTCAGCAGATCTGCTGTGTAATGACATGGTCCAATGTGTAGAGCTCTGCCTCCCTCTGCTAAGGCAAAAACCTGCAGCCCATGAGCAAGGCAGGTCCTGCCCACCTGGGGAAGGAGATCTTAAAAAGGGGTTGTTTGGCACCTGCCCAGCTCCTGCAATTGCTGCTCAGTGATCAGCTTCCCAAAACCCTTCCTGCCATCAGCATGAAAGTAGAGCCCCATGCTTTATCCTGGCATGGAAGACAGGCTCTCCTGGAATGCCTCGGTGGGAGTGCCACAAAGTCCCCAGGTCCTCTGGGCTGGATGGGCAGGGTCCAAGACAGGATCCAAGAGAAACTGTGAGCTTCATACCACCTTTGCGGCTCCCTGATCATGTCAGCAAATCTGAGTCCATTTGGTTTGTTTGGCTTCTTGCTTAAGTTAGAGTAAATCTCTTCTAGTGTAGCTGTGGGGTGCATTTTGTGCCACTCCATTTAAATGTTTAATGAGAACTGTTTATGCAAATTTGAGCACGTTTTTCAAGGTCACCCACATCAGGGCCATCTTCCTACTGCTCTGCAGTCACCACCATTGGGAGGCCTCATCTGCTGGAGACAGTGGGATCCTTCCCTGGCAGAACTTTGCACAGGGTCACCTTGGGAAAGCCTCTTTGGTTTATTTTCCTCTTGCCCTAAGCTCATGTCAACACACAGAAAGGAGGGGCACAGCATCTGTCTGTTGAGATCTCCATGTGAAACATATGGTCATTCTTTATTGTCTATTAAAATTCTTGTCAAAAGCATACTTCCTTTAATTGTATCCTTTTTCCTAGCTTAAATTTTAGATACCATTTAGTTTCACATTGTTCATATCTTGAGCCTGAATGGGAGAAGAAACCTCCCACCCCCACTTTTCTCCCTTCTCTTTGACCTAAGAGAGGGTATGAGACTGCTTGGATGAGATGCAACATATAGTTTCTGCAAAGAAACACATTTTTACCATGGCTGCATGTTTTGCCACCTGCTAATAAATGTCATAGCAGCACAACAAACCACTTAGATCTCTACTAGCACTTGTACTCCCCTATTAAGTATGTAAGAGCCAGACCAGGAAAAGCTTATACACACAGAGAAAAAGGTAAAAAAAAGGATAAATCATTAAATGGGGAAAACCCCAACATTCCTTGCTTTTTATTCATGCAGCATAACAGCAAGAGATGTGTTAAATCCCTGCAAGTAAGTTCTGGGATGGAAATATAATCTGACAGGAAAACTGTTTTCTGCAAGGGTAAATTTACTCAGATCCAACACACTATCAATTGATTATTTTTCTTACAAACATGAATGCAACAAGGTAGAAACTTTTTGATAGTGACTAGCACACTGAAAGAGGCTAAGAAAAAAATTAGATTGGAAAATTTTATTCTGTACGTAAGTCTGCAACAACCACCATATTCTACTGGGTAACTTAGACAAGAGAAATGTTACTGTGCAAACTCGTGAGCTTTTAGTCTCATCCGTGGCCTCAGACTTTGCTTTCCTAGAAGCAATAGTCAGGCTGACCTTTGTTTAAATGTATTTTTGACTTTCTAATTTCTATTTTAAAAATGCCAGCCCTTTGGCCCTCTCCTCACTCAGAGTGTATGGTCTGAAGCTGGTTCAACCACAGTCGTACAAACTTTTAGGAATGGTTGGGGCACAGTGGCTGCTCTAATGCCAAGATGTTCTGTCTCTGCACTCCTGAGCCTCCTCCTTGTGACAAAGGAGCTATTTCATCCATAGGATCCTTATCTGCAGGGAAACATTTTGAATATTTTTATTCTAGAAGAAAAATTACTGTTGAGAATGACACAACTGTAAAAAACTTAAAAAAAAAAAAAGGGAAAGCTGCCAAATCCTCAAACTTTATTACTTGTTACTTTTTTTACTTATTACAAAATCACTGATTTTGTTTTAATTCATGCTGTTTGTCCTTTGTTCGTTTTAGAGTCAGCACACTGCACTTTTCCAATGCTGCACAAGAGTTCAAAGCTATTGCCTGCTTCCCCTTTTGGCAACACCTTTTGCATCAGTCTTATTTATATCTGACCCAATGCAGGTGGATCTAACAGCTTCACACAACTCCGTGCTGCATGGTGCTATTTGTTCCTGTGCCAGGAGATTTTGTGATATCCCACGTAACGAGGCTGTTTTTAAGCTGAAACTCATTCCCAGCCCAGAGAAGATGTGGAGCAGGAGCCAGCATCCCTCACCGTGGACAGAGCAGTGCTTGACACTGCCTTGGCAGCCCCGTGTCCCCCTCCCCACGGTGGGGACAGGCAGGGACACCAGTGCAAACACTTGGAGACACAGTGACAAACATCAGCTCAAACATCTATTTTACTGCGTAGTCAAACAAACCACTTTGCAGGGGAAGCCACAGAGCAACTCTGGTTTTCTTCAGCGCTGCTGTGGCCCTGAAGTTCCTTTCAGGTTAGAGCAATATGCCCTCTGTGGAGCTGGTCACTGCTCCATGCATAGACAGCCACATCAGACTCCAAACCTCTTGGCTCCAAACTCTTTACAGATCCCACTCAGCTCTCCCCACCAGCCTTCCAAACAGGCTGGAGTATCAACTCTGAAAAAGAGGAAAACTGTTCAGGCACAGATAAGAGCACAAAAGAGATGGTAAGAAATGTGGATTTTAAAAAATATGCTAGGATAAATTGTGGCAAGCAGGTCAAGTTCCTGAGGAACAATATTTTGACAACAGCCTTCCAAGAAAATTTCAGTAAAATCAATACTTGCTTGAACACCTTTTCCCATCCATCTGATTCACAAGTAGGCAGCCAGAAAATGTGATTAGCTTTATTCCATTAACCCTGCTAAAGGCAACATTTACATTTTTAACTTAATGCTGGATGCTGGCTGAAGTGCTCTCCAAAGGCAGGTGATGAATGAGGCTGGGGAGGCCTCCCGTCCCTGTCACTCGCTACCTCCATGTGCCATGGAGAAGATAAATGCTAATTGGGAGCCTGGCCATGATGCAGAATAATGGAATCATCTGGGGAAAATGGGACTGGAGACTGCCTGAATATCAGCGTTCCCCTGGGCAACCTTTGTGAGCCTTCTATCTTCGAGCTGACACCTCAGTGGTAACTTTCTTGGCTAACTTATTTGTTAGTCAGATTGTGTCATTTCCTTCTCTACTATTTACTCTCCTCCTGACTTAGCTCAGTGCATGAGTCAGTAAGCCTGACTTAATCATCTTTATAAATTCTGAATCTATTTTATTGTGGATAAAGTTCTTGCTGACCAGCTCCTACAGCTTAAAAATCCAGAATGGAAAAAAAAAAGTGGGACTTCACCTTTGGCTTGGGTATTTTTTAAAATTAACTCCTGCTCTATAGCACCTCTCCAAAGAAGCAGCCAAAAGCAGCAGCAGACTCTTCTATACATAGAAAAAGGAAATGACCTTTTACAAACACATACTTTACATATCAAACTGCAGAGATGAAGTAGAATATAGTTATCCTATGCCAAGACCATTGAGACACTTGCCTTTTTCCTAAGGAAATGACTTTGCCTCATAGCTCACCTTTTTATAGTGCACATTATTCTGCCTGTGAAATTCATTACCCAGTACTTGATCTCCTCGATAGCCTAGTGCTTATGTCCTTAGGAAATGAATTTTTTAATAGCCTTCTTGATGAACATGTGTTTTGTGGCACCTGAAAATAGATGTACTGCAATTCTAGGCTAGCTGCACATTTTACCTATTGAGCTGTACATTTCAGTAGCTGTGGAGATGGAAATAATTTAAAGAGTCATTTGCCTGACAAGATATGATTATTTGTCCTCCTACATATCCTATGAGTACAGAGTTGGATTTATAGCTTGACCTTTTTACTTTACATCTTTCAGGAGCCAAAGAAGAAGGAGTGTTCTAATTTATAAAGCCTTGCTGGGTGAGCACAGGCACTGCAGTGATATAGCCTCCTTATAACAAAGACTATTGAGATGTACAAAGCAGCAGCTGCTTTAGCACAGCTATTGCTACAGACAGGAAAAAACATGGCAGGAGAGCAGGCAAGACCCTGCCTGACATTCATAGGTTAGGAATGAGGTGTAGGGGACAGTTTCTGCCACCAGCTGTGACTTGGGCAGCAGGAGTCCTCAGCTTGACTTTCTCACAAGGAAGGCACCAGCCTTGGCTCATCAGTGCTTCTGTTACTTAAACATTTTCTGGCAAAAGAAACTTAAGCCAGGGATGCTGTTCTCCTAAAAATATTATGACTTTTGGAACTATGAAACAATGTGGCTGCCTAAAACTGGCTGTCTACATTAAAACAGCTCATCTTTCCAATCTGCTGTGCCTCAGCAAAGCTAACAAGACTTTGGGGCTGGCTTTTCCTTATAAATAGCCACATTGTGTACTGGGGTAACTTACTGCAGCTCTGCTGACTGCATTGAGTACAAAGGCTTGGCCATCTAGACCAATAAGTCCATGGACACGAATTATCTCCCCTGCCTGTGTCCTGCTTAGGACAATTCCACGTGCAGCCAGGGTCTCTGGAGAGCACCAGTCCCTGCCCAGCAGAGCCTCTCCTCTGCCCTGTGCCCCAGAGAGCAGCAGGCAGGAGGGACTGGCAGGCTCTGGGAACACAGCTGTGACAGGACCACCTTCCCCAGCCCAGGTAAGAGGAGAGCCAAAGGACAAAATGTCCAAGGTCTCTGTGAAGATGCAGCGCTGTTTCCCAGGGGCCCCACAGGAACATGTGCCTTCGTGAAACCCACCCACTGAGCATTTATAACCTTCTGTGAATGGGCAGGGCACAACCCTCCAGTGTCCTGCAGGCCCTGTGCCATTCCTGCAGCCCCCAGGAGCTGAGCACCTCAGGACAAGGCTGGACCCTGGCTGGGGAGCCTGTCCTGGGCACGGTGTAGGGGGAAACCCTCCCAGGGGACCGAGCTGCTCCCAGCTGTGCTGGGCAGAGCTCCACTGCCCTCCCCTGCCACCGGCCACTGTCTTTGGGCAGGCTTTGAAAGGTTTTTTCCTTCATCAGTCTGGTCCCCAAGCCTGGGGAATGCAGGGGATAGAGGATGGGGCCACATAAGGACAGACACGCTTCTAGTCTATCCATGCTACATTTTCTCCAATGCTTATATGAATCCAAACATTATCGAACCCCAAACACTTCATTTCACACAACACAAATTTTTATACAGCTCTTGAAGTTGTTTTTAAAGCTCTTCTATAAAAATGAAGTACAAACTGAAGGTAAGAATCATCTGAACATAAAATGAACTATATTCTCTTCTGAAAATTTCCTTTCTGTTCAGCTTCTAAGGGTTTTTACCTGTTCAGGAATCTGCAGACCACTTTACTCAAAAGGGACTTTCATTTTTCAGGATAAAAAATCTTGTTTCAAGAAAAAAAAATATCATTCTCCTCTCTTAAGCTAGAAAGCAGAAAATATTATCCTCTTTTCAGCATTTCTGTGTCCGATAGCATCTGTAAGAGGCTTTTGGCATTCCTTCTGGCAAGAGAATTAGTGGAGAATTAAATATCATATAAGTGTGTTGAAACACAACTACAGCCAGATGTGAAATATCCTGCATCAAGAGTAAGGTATCCTCCCATCCAGGGAAGTATTGTCATTCCAGAGAAGTCTGTTAGGGGCCATTACTGATAATAGCATAAAAGCTGTAGTTCTATTCCCAAAACTAGTCAGTTTGCCTTCTTCACAGGTAATTTAGAATTTGATATAATTTTCAACTTTGCAGTGCTGGGAGAGTAGTTCAACTGACTTTTAAAGTTAATCTCAAAAATCCAGTTCAATTTAGCAAGTAATTTGCAGAGACCAGCCCTCTAATTGCAGCATGGTTTTCTGCCCATTGCAGAAAGCTCTAAGGAAGACAGTGTCATTAGCTACCCCACATAATACTTGCTAACACAAAATGCAATTGTAAGTGGATATATTAAAGGGCTGAGATGCCAATTAGCTACTTCAATGTAAATTATTCTTTTACTTACAGAGCGGTTCTTCCTTAAACCTGAAATTGCTGCAGCTCTGATGCTAACACAGAGTCATGGGATAAATGAATCACAGACTCAGGTTACTGCGTCTGCAAAGAATGTTCTTGAGTCCAACCCAGTGCTACAGCACTTGCAGGAGATCTGTGTGTGTGCATGTCAGATGAAGCAATTCCCAAGGGGCTTTCTGGTGAAACATCTCCCACCTGGTCACAGGGCTGGAGGAGCAACCAGCTGGAGCTTTGGGTCCACCAAAGGGAACACTTCCCTCCCTGTCTCTGCTCTTGTCCACAGCCCGTCTAGGTGAGCTCACCTTTTCCTGGGCACTTCATCAGCTCCCCCAAGCCCAGAGCTGAATCCCCTCTCACTGGAGCAGGACACCCAGCAGTTTGGTGTCAAGTGTGCCAGGGCTACCAGAGGGGCCCTGACCTGCGAAGTTTTACATCTCTTCCTGCTCTGTCAGACTGCTCCAGTTACTGGTCCCCGTGTTCCTCACCTGCCTTTAGAATGCCAAATTTGCAGTGTAGCAAACATGAGCCAGCAAAGAGGAAATAGGCTGTGTTATCTTTAAAGACAGATAGCTGGAGGATTTCCAGAAAAATCTGGAGGTTTTTCCATTGTTGATTTCTTGGCTGGACGCAAGATGAAACCAAACCCATGGGGTGAACTTTCTGCACTGCCAAGCCAGCTTTCCCAAGCCATGCTCCCCCACATCCCCCAGGAGTAAAGCTCTTCTCACCCGCACCTTGGGAGTCCCAGTGCTGCTCCCCATTTCAGCATGGGCTCCCTGCATCCCACCTGCACCAGGCACAGCACCTGCCTGCCTGTGCTGGCAGGGAGGAAGGAAATGGCCTCTGGCAGTCTGGGGGCTGCTGCAAAGGGTCCACAGCAGCCCAGAAGGTACAGAGGCCTGTTGCTGGTCTACCTGGACACAGTGCTGCAGCCCACACTGACCCCAGGAAATGTCCAAGAAGTGCAAGCTGAGTGAGATGATGCCCTGCAATGCACACACTGTCAGGAATTGGCTGATCAGCTCTTGCTGGAGGTCATATAACACAGTAAATACAGAAATGGGATTATAACTGCATTGGCCTTGGCCTTTTCAGTTCAATTTCTTGCAGAGGAAATGCTAAAAGTATCCACAAATACTCTGGCCAATTAGTTACCAAATGTTTCTGCAATATCAATAGCACCTTCACGATTCAGAGTATTTGCTGTTTTTGAGAAATGTTAGATTTTACTATGCTGTGGTTTCACCCTCAGCAGAGCTGTAGCAGAGTCCATTATCACATTGCTAGCTGTGCTCTGTTAATGCCTACAGAGAAATTAATGGCAAAAATATGCTCTGAGCTCAGTGGGAGTCCACCACTGCCATCCACAGTATCTCTCAGACTTTGTACATGTCTTTAGAGACCATGTCTGTGAAATATGTCCTGTCCCTAAGGCAAAGCTCTAAAGCTCCCTCCTTTTTCTAATGCTGTTTATAAGCTTTTAAATCTTGTGTTAAAATCTGCCCTCACTGGGCATCAAATTCCAAACCCTTTCCACAAACCTAGAAAGGATTTTGTTATGTTCCTATATTTAAAATAGAAACATTGCCCAAGTGTTTAGTAAAAACAATGTCACTGTTGCAGGACACTTACAGCTGCTCAGTGGGGGTTGATCAGACTGCACAGACAGTCCCAGGACTGGCTCCACCTGCAGCTAGGGAGGTACAGCCTAAAGGAGGAAAACTGGAAAGGAACAGAGCTGAAAGCACCCAGCCTCTGTGGTCACTTCCAGAGACTCCCAGCAGCCATCTCCATCTCCTGCTGTTTTCCAGCATGTGCAGAGCCAGGCTGGTGCCGCATCAGTCCTGATGAGATGTTGGCTCTTGTTGGCAGCAGCAGCTGCCTCTGCAACATTAGTCACACATGCAAACCAACTCAGCCAACAGGAGAGACAGCAGCATAAACTGTTCTTTAATTTCCTATTTTGTTATCTCTGTACATCTGGTTTGCTTGTTTGTCTCATGTCTCTCAGGCTTGATCTCAAGAGTGATTTTTCTGCTGGGGTGATTTCTTTCTGCAGGAATATCTGCCTTTGCCAGGCTGATTGTGCAAATGGAAATGAATTTCCATTGAAACAGATTAATTAAAAGAAGATTAGTAAGATTAGCTGAACTATAACTGGTTTGTGCCTTCCTTGTTGAATGAGAAGCATTGTGCTACACAAACGAGCCAAGGGCCAGCCCTTCTCTGTAAGTATCCAATGTTGCTCCATGTATTCTGGCTTTACCAGCAGCAAGTTGCTGGTAGATGGATGATAGCTGCTGCAGGGTTCTGGTGCTATACACTCACAGGCACACAGAAAAAAAGGACAAGGGAAAATTTCCAATCGCTGACAGTGCAGCACTGCTTTGTTTCAGGAAGGCGGGCTCGGGGTCACAGCACACCAGCCAAAGGGAGCTTCATTTGTAATGCACCCAAGCTGTGTAGCCATCAGTGACTGTTTCATGGTGTTAATGCAAAGACAGAGGTATTTCTAGCTTCTCTCAGACTTTTAGAGCTGTTCTTTAAGAGCTACTCATGCCAGTCTGAATTGCTTGGGCAAAGGTTTCCCACCCTGGGGCTCTCCAAGAGCTTTGGAGCCTGCCTGTGGTACTGAGTACCTGTGGTACTCAGGCAGGCATGATTGCTGGGACCTGTGTCATCTCCTCCACACACAAACCCCTTAGCAGGAGCAGTGACCAGCATAGCAGGAACCAAGCATTTTCCCTGGCACCAGAGCTGGAGGAGCACCAACATAGCTCTGGGCTGGGCAGAGGCAGTGCCATGTCCAGCAGCCGTTTGGAAGAAGGACAGGAAACCTTATCACACCCCTACTGCCCCACACATCCCTGCCTCTCCAGCACATCTCATGGGCAGCTCCTGCTGCACCCAGCCAGCCTCACTGCCACAGTGCTTTCTGCCCCCTTCTTGTCCCAGCAGGAGAAGGCACGGCAGCAGATCCCCAAGCACCATGACAGAAGGGAGGGGAGAGCGTTTCAACATTTGGAGACTGTAAGAGGCCAAGTCTAGCCAGAAGCAATGGATCTCACAGGAAAAAAAACTTGTCTGACTGAATTGTTTGCCTCAATTACATGGGAAACCACTGTGTGGCTGATGCTAGACAGGCTTTAGCTCTACTTGTAAACAGCCGTGATCTTCCCCCTCTTCCATTTTCTGCTGCCTGCTTTTTTTTCCAGCTCAGGAACATGAGCTGGAAAAAAAAAAAGAAAAGGAAGATAAACAACAAAAGAGAAAGAACAAACCTGAAGCACAGCAGGTCAGGAAAAACGGAGAGAAGGCAGATCAGGAGTGCCTGTCCTTCCCGTCCAGAGCACATGGGCAATCAATGACATGAAAAACAGCAAACACAGAGCTGATGGAAGGAAAAACTTTCATCTAACACATAATTAGACCAAAGAACTCAGTGCTCTGAATTGACATCCAGGAAAGGACATAGTGAAATTTGAACAATTATTTGTGTAACAAGAATAACAGCTTTAGCAGTTAACAACCTTGTGTGTGTGTGGAGATGATGTAGCATGGCATATTCCCAGTTGAAGCCAATCAGGACTAGGATAAACCCAGTTAGAAATGCAGTCTGGCCATAACAGCTGAAAGCAAGGCTGCTGGGAGGTGCCTGGAGCACCCTGTTTGCTGCAGACCCATTAGGCAGATGGATGGTGGCCCTGCTTGGCTGTGGCAACCCTGAGCCCTTTTCTCTGTGATGCTCCTGCTGTCCCCATGAGCACACCAGTGGCCATGAGCCCATCCCGCTGCACCGCACACCAGTGCCTCTGGCTGCCACCTGTGCCCTGGTGCACTCACCGTGGGGAAGGAGAGCACATCGGTGCTAAAACACCTAGGAGAGTGTTCAGGAGGTAGATTTTATTACAGTCTATACAAACTTCATTTGCAGCTTGAGCACACCAGACTATTTATGAGAGGAGTTTTGCTGCTGGAGATAATGAGCCGGTTTTCAGCAAAGTGTAAATCTGCTGCTGCTTGCAGGGGCTCCCAGGCTGTCAGAGCACAGATCATCATTGCTGAGTGCTCTGCTAATACTGTAAACAGTGATGACATTTAGAGAATTGTTTAACTGAGGGAGGAGGTTTAAGTCACTCCTGCAGTAATATCTAATGGGGGGTAAACCTCTGCAGATCATACATCACAGCTCTGGCAGCAGTCTGTAATGTCTTTAAGCAACATCTTTAAATTATGAATAATGCCTATTAAAAAATCCTAACTCTTAGTTGTGGTAAGCATGTCTGGGTAAGGTGCTGTCAGAAAGATTAGAGCCCAGATCACGGACGCAGTATTTATCCTCATTCCATGGAACAGTTTGGAGGATTGGCACACCATTATAATGGTTTATTTCACCTCTTAAAACCAACACACTGCAAATTGTTTCCCACCAGCAATCTTTCTACTTGGGTTTAAGCCCTTCCAGGTCTGAGCATTCAAGAGCATGAGAAATCAGTAGGATGCACATTTTAAGGAAGTCTTTTGTAACTTTGAGAAAATGATTCCCTCTACAAGCATTTATTTCTCCTGTAGCAAGGTAACTTTGAGGCAATTTGAGATGAGTGTGACATCTTTTCCTATCCCCACAGCAAAGAGGAAGCCCTTGGTCTGTGTCCCTGAAACCACCCTCATGTCTTTGTGGTTATTTCTGCAGCAGTGCAAGAGGCGTGTGAAAGAAAGCCTCTGAGCAGTACCAGGGTATGTAAAAATTTACCTGAAGTCAGTTAGTTTAGCTTTGAAGTGTATTTAGCTTTCAAGTTAAAGTGCAAACAACCCTTACATTGATACAGCCTATGTTAAAGTTCCAGCACATATGTCCCTAAATTGCAGTAAGAGCAGAACCAGATGCTTCCTTTCGTCCAGGTTTGTGCTGGTCCAGCCCCTCTCCCCTGTGAGCACAGAGGGGTGGAGGCCCCCTGGCAGACACAGCCAGCTGCTCATGGCAGTGCAAACCTCACAGCACAGAGCTCAAGCCTGGGCACGAGGAGATGCTTCTCCAGCACAGCAGTGTGGGGCTGATCTGGGTCTACAGGATGGTGCTGAGACCACTGGGGTGAGTCACCAGAGGGATTCAAGGCTTCCAAACCCAAATGTGCAACCTGGCACACGCAGCAGGGACACCAGCACAGTGCAGCAGGACCACGGGCTCAACTACAGGGATATTTCTTATCACAGAGAATGTGTGGGACCTGCAGGCTCTGGGGGTGGGTGGGAGAACCACTGTGGCTCTGCCTGCCCCTGCCTACCTCCATCCTCCAGCTGAAGAGGGGTGGAGGGCAGGCACAGTGGCCAAGCTAGTATTTCTCCCATCACACAGACCAAAAATAGGAGTTGGCCTTTCTTCTAATCACCTGCATAAAGGCCAACCATCATGTATTCACCACAGAGCAAGATAGAAGTGCTGACCAGAACTGCCAGGTCACTCATTTAACCTCAAGAGTTTAATCTTGCTCTGCCTCCATGAGCAGGGAGTGGGACAGCCTCTGGCCAGGTT
The DNA here is from genome assembly GCA_013397315.1 of Donacobius atricapilla. Classification (NCBI taxonomy): domain Eukaryota; kingdom Metazoa; phylum Chordata; class Aves; order Passeriformes; family Mimidae; genus Donacobius; species Donacobius atricapilla. Next base: position 776,277 of record WBMY01001216.1, on the reverse strand, counting down.
AATGTCCTGAGTGGATTAGCAGCACCATCCATAGGCTTGCAGAAGGACAGAAAATCAGAGCAGTTCCACACAAGGAAAGGAACTTCTGGCAGCTTATCCCAAGTTTTCTGGAAGGGCAGGCAGGCTACCGGCGATCAGAGCAGCCCAGGACATAACAGATACCATTTTATAATGCATTTTCCCCCCAGCAAATGTTAAGCTTGTTAAAAGTGGGAGACCAACAGCACTGAGAAATAGCTGAAGAAGGCAAACTGGTTTCAGTAGCACAAGATTTCATATACCTTCTGTCAAGAAGCAATCCTCAATCCCAGAAGTCCTACTTCAGTGAGAAACTGTAAGTGATGGTCCATTTACACAAGGTTAATCACAGCCTAAAAGGGCCTTCCAGCTGGATGAAATTCTGTTTCTGAACCCAGATCTGCTCATTTTCCACACATAACATTGATAAACAGACATTCTGCTGGCTCTCAATCCAGCATGCTGACACTGCCGGGGCTCACCACGCTCCCTGGGCCTGATCTCTCATGCAGCCCTGGCTATAGCACTGGAGGATCCCTCCTACACCAAGCCTGGTCTCCTGCTGTCCCAGGTAACCATTTCACATTTGTCAATCAGCCACCTTGTCCTTGCACTGAATTATAATTGCAGTAACGGGTCCATCCTCAGGCGAACCAAACCTCAGGTGAATGTGATGCCCACCATCAAGAAGGGCAAGTGTCCTTTTGTTCTCTGTGACCTTTTCCCAGTGACCTGCCTCTACGGACAGGGAATGGTCCCACCTGCAGGAGCTCTGTGCCTCCCAGATTGCCTCCAGCTGGCACAGGGGTGAAAACGCTTTCTTGAGAAGAGAAATTGTGTGTTCAAACCTGTGCAGGCCTGGGAGAGCCAGTCTCCTGTGCACTGCTTCAAACACCAGACTCAGTGCCCAAAGGCATCATGGATGGTACCACTGATACCCCAGAGGACAAGGGATGAAACATAAATCCTTCTGCAGCACACATAGAAGAGACCAGCACCACTCTGGGACTATTCTAAGCTGCCCAGGAGGATGCTCTGAGGTATTGGCAAGCCTCAGGGATGCCGAGATTTTTTTATGTCTTGTGTGTAGTCAGAGTTCCTGTGGAGCATTTTTACTCATGGGATTTCAAGTCCTGTTTGCCTCCCCACTCTATATGCCAGAGGATGGGGATGCATCTACAGGACAGCAAGAGTTTTTGAAGTGTGACTGAAGCTTGCAGCTTATCATCCTACAAGAACACTCCTGTAATGAGAATACCTCACAGCCAACATTTCATTTAACAGTTACATTTACCACAAACTACTAACATTAAAATGCGACAAGCTGACAAACACACCAGCTTCACTTTCTACTCTGCACAGCATCCGAGATGGCCACTTTTCCTTTCCAGGAGATTATTTCCCTTGTAGAAGCCAGCTGCCAATAATATCAAGCTCATCTGTTTTGAACATTAACTCTCTAATTCCCACTTTCTTGGTGGGCCTTTGCCATAGAAACCTTCCTTAGCAACAGGGAGGCAGAGCAGCAGCAGCGCAAGCCAGAAACATTCATGAGGCAGCCATGGACCCTCTGTGTGCCCCCTCAGGCCCAGCTTACCTTTCCAGCAGAATCAGGGTGTGTGTCAGGAGGCAAATAGCTGCATTGTTGATTTGAGACCACTTCAAAATCACCTTTTGATTAAGTTCCTTTGGCCTGGTTTATGAACCCAACTCACCCAAGGGAAACAGTCTGCACCCACTGAGCACTGGAGTGACAAAGATGATTTCTGATATTTGGGGCCACAGGTACAGGGGGTGACAAGAGGAACCTAGAGGAAAGTGGGGAGGGGATGAGAGCTGGAGCATCTCAATATCAGCTCAGGAGTCACTCTGCTGAAGTGAAACAAGTAGAATGGCTCAGGGCACTGAAAGCAGCCCTGAGAACTCCATGGAAAAAGAAAATCCTGAGCACAATCCCATCCTGCACAATCATTTGTGACCCTCACTGGCCAGCAGGCAATGGTCTCTGTATCTGAGCTTGTGGGGAGTACTGGTATCTGAGATGTTCTAGAGTTTTTCCTGCCACACGTTTCTGCTTTGTCTTGACTTGACTGCTATTTCTTTTACTGGCTAGAAAATTCAGTGTTTGCCTCTCTGATGGGAGGCATGCTGTAAAGAGAAAATCTGGAGCAGCAGGAGACAAGGGGCAATGCCTCAGTCCAGTACCAGCACGGGAGAGATGGCAAAGAGAAATGCAGGCAAGAAAAGCTGGCATTTGAAATTCCTAATCAATCAGCATCCAGGCTGTAAAAGAAGTCATGAAGGATCAGAGACAGCATTGCTATTGCTTCTGTATCATCCTTCCTTCAGGCTTGTGCCGTTCTGTTCCCAATAGCTTTATTTTGGCAGGCAGAAAAAGCAGTATGCATGTTGCTCTGAATTTTCCACTTCTTTCAGGGAAGTAGCTGACTTTGGCTCTGCAGACAGGAGCAAGTCAGCTCTCCCTGTGCTGCAAAGCAAGTGTGAAGTGGAAACATCTCAGCCCACGTCCAGGGTCAAGCGATAGCCAGTGATACCACTTCCATTTTGGAGCCTGCTTGTGTCAAGATACCTTGGAGGCCAAGTGTCCTGACCAAAGCTTCCCCAGCTGCCTCCTCTCTGGAGAGCCAGCACAAGGGCATGTCTCTAGTATTGAGGCAGGCACTAACCACCACTTCCAGTCTCAGGAACCTGTACCTTTATCCTTCCGTTCTCTGACTCATCCTGTCACAAACACACCATGCAAGGCCCCCTGCTGCCACCAGCATTACACCATGACTCACTGGTAAACCTGCACTGCCCTCACTTCCAATCCTCCCTGCCAGGTTTTTCATTATCTGCTCTGCTGCCTGTGGGACAGTCATCTCTGGGGAGAGCCCAGGAGGTCTGCACCCCCAAACCCCTTTCCCCTGCTCACCTGTCAGCACAGGACACAATTAACTGCAGGCAGCTGACCTGAATTCACAAGCTTGTAGGGAGTAGGGAACAACCAAATTGTCCTGCTTGTCCTATGCTGTGGGAGCAAATACTTTTATCTTGATGGGTTGCAGAATCTGCCGAGTTCTCATTACATATACAGGAAAACATTTTTATGTTTTTGTTTGCTAGCTTGGTTTCACATTTTAATATTTTCTAACTTTTATCCAGTGACAAGCATTTCTGCTCCTAGGTAAAGAAGCATTTGTTTATACCTCTGACCAAAACTCTGGCCCAGAGAGGGCCTAGACTTAGCACATTCATTCAACAGCCAACTGGGGAACAAGAGGCTTGACTTACATGATTTATTTGATGTTTCATCTTGAAGACACATGAAACCTTGATTATATCAAAGGCAGCTATTTATGAAGCCTGTTTCTCAAATATAGAGACAAAAATCTTAATTCTTAGATGAACACTTATTGAATTAAATAAAGGAACTGAGTGGCTTTCGTTACACATGCAAGTATTCTCACACACTGCTATGAGTAATAACACATAAAAAGTTCATGAAAAAATCAAACTTGCTAAAGGCTAACTGTAACATATCCTTCATCATCAAAGAGGGAAAGGTTCAAGACTTAGAACATTCTTAACACAAAGTCAAAAGTAAACACTGTTCCTAAGAAACAGGCACCACCTAAACAGTAAGGGTAAGGTGCCAAGGCTGGGCAGTGCCTAATTCCCAGGAACTGGCAGATGCTCAGGTAGCTCCATTCAGGTGCAAGTAATTCAAGAAAGTGGAGCTGCCTTCAAGCCTGGCTCACCCTCTGGGTCTCCTCGGTGGAGCAGGGAACCCCAGCAGGCCTTTGTTTCTGGAGAGGAAAGGGGCTCTGCAGAGCCACATGTGCCAGGGCAGGGAAGCAGGGAAAGGCTGCCCAGGGCACCGACAGCAGAGAGCTTGGTTTTCTGCAGGCAGCAGAACTCCAAATACCTGGCTTCATTCTAGGATGAAAAAACCTGGAGGTGTGATGTAGCATAAAGCCTACCCTTAGTGCTTTATTCTGATCACAGACTCTGAAAAACATTTTGCTTTTTCTTCCAAGAGACATAAATAAATAAATAAAAGTGTAATTCTTTATAAGTGCAATTGGAAATATTTTCTATCCTGATAAAAGAAAATCACATTACAACTTTGTTCCTCATATTTTTGGTTCAAATAAGGAATAATTCCTGCTTTGCATGTGAATTTTAAGATAATTTTCCCTTTTATGGGTTCTAACTCTTCCTTTTATGTTGTTTTTTTCCTTCTCCTTCACTCTTAAGTTCTCTGAGTTTACAGGCACCCAGGGTATCAGCAGTGGCATTTCTGCTCCAGTATGCAGCTGTAAGGAGCTGTATCTTCCCAGGGGAAGGGGAACAAGGTGAGTTTTTCTCCATTCCCATTCATCTTGCCCATGCCATGCTGCAGCACTGCAGAGGACAAACACTCATAAGCAGATGGCTGAAAGTCACCATGCAAGACAGGAGAGATCCCCCACTGCCTCTTCAGACCTCACACACTTTTTAATCACAAAGCAAGATGACCTTGGCTCTCTTAACACATTATTTTCTGCCAAAATTATGAAACCAAATTAGCTTTCACAACTGGGTTTAAGCAGTGAATTTTCGTTAGTAGTGTGAGAAAAATTCACAGCAACCTACAGCTTCCGTGTATGAGGTTCACACTTTCTCCACAGCCTGAGTACCAAATAGACAATTTGACTGGGATTCCAGGGGAAACCTGAGTAGCAGAAAGGAATCAGAAAGCAAACATCATGGATGTAGCTAAGGAAGAGCAGATCCTCTCCTCACCCACCTGCCAGGCCTTAACCAGGCTGCCAGCAGCTCTGAGAGAGAAGACCCTTCCTTGCCAGCCGAGAGGCTTCCTGGAAGGTGAAAGTAAAACTGAAAGAGAATTTCAAAACTGAGTCTGACCTCCAAGAGCTCTGCTGGGGGACCTGCACCTGCAGCTTTTCATATTTTCTTGTCATGTTGGACTGTTTATCATTGAACTACTCATTCAGCCAGATCAGCACTACAAACCTTTTGATGGATCTTAGGCTGAAAAGAGTTCAGCCTGCAAATGTAGAAAGTCAAACCATAATTTTCCATGAAGAAAACTCTGATGTATCTTAAAATACCAGGGTTTTTTTCAGGGGTAGATACATATTCAACCTTTCTTTTCCTTCCTGTGGGCTTTTCAAGACTTAATAAATCTCAGAGCCCTTACTGACCAGGCACAGCAGGTGCATATGTTGGAGCATCTCACTGGAATCCAGGACGAGAAGACCAGCTCTGAAATCCTCCCACTGCTGGGCACCCTGCATAGGCTCACACAGGAAACATCTTCTTCTCCTGTCTAGGAAGCTCTAATCATAGAAACATCTGCAAAGTTTTCAACCTGGCTGATTCTCAATGACTCAGTGAAACTTCTCATTTTTACCATCAAGGACTTGACTCCATCTCCAAAAACTAAATTGAACCATGTAAAAGCTTTCTTGCTTTCTGCCCATCCTTGGTATGGAGCCTCCATTACCATAGTAATGGAGTGCTTCATGATTTTTAACATTTATGCTCACAGCACCCCACTGCAATGGAGAAATTTCTTCCTTTTGTAGGCTGGAAACTAAGGCATAGAGAGACCAAAGAGTTTGATCCAAGAATTACAGGACCCATAAGGACTAGACTGCAAACCTGAGCCCCTCAAGCTCACACCTGTAAGTGTTCCTCAAAATCCACCAAGTCCTTAGACTCAAGTCTGTCTCAAATGCTTGGCATCCTCGCCATCATCACCTTTTTCATTGTGAGAATGCTGGGGAAACCACTCATCAGAAAGTCGGTGCTCAGGATAGAAAGGAAATCAGATGCTCTGAAATTATGAAAGCAAGTCAGGTCAGAGGATCTTGGTTAGGGCAGTGAGGCATATCCACATTATTTATCCTAATAAATAGGCCTCTCTTGACCACACAGAAACACCCGGATTTTCTCCCTTGGTGTCATCAGCACCCAGCCAGCACTGGAATATTTTGAACTTGTCTTACTTTCTCAGACATTTAGTGGGAAAAAGCAGCAGAAAGTTATGATGAAAGGGATATTATGTGGCTGTGTGACTGTCACATAATAGAACACTCTGAGTAATTGCATAAGGAGCAATTTTGTGGGTTTTATTGAATAACTCAAGATAATTTAAACCTCCATGAAAGGATAGTGAAAATTAAAAATAACTCTCTTACAGGAAGACACGTGCAATACTTATGAATATGTTTGGATTTTAACTTTTTCAGAAGACACTGCAACATTTTAAAAGGAGTAGGTTTTGTTCAGACAGTCCAACAATTTAGTTTGCAGCATAAAAGTTCTGCATGTTGTGCACATATGTACTGCATTCAGTATATAAGTGCTAGACAAAACAAAATGGAAAGGAAAAGTACTGTTTAGGAAAATATTCCCAGCCACACAAGCCAGGTGGATAAGGGAAAGGGAAAATTTCTTTGCACATCAAATATGTCTCCTACAACTGTGCCCACACTTACTTCCCTACCTCCACGCATATCCTTAGCACTTTAAAAATCAGACAGATTTTTGCCCAAGATATTCCTGCTAGAGGGCTGTTACAGAGCCCTACCAGGGCCTCATCAATACCATCTAAAGAGCCAAAATAGAAAAATTACATACAGTTGTTGGGGGGTTTTGTTAGTTTGTTTGTTTGATTTTAATGGAAGCATCAGCATAAAAAGATTCAGCCATTTACCCCCATCTATCCAGAATTACTGGTGGCAGATCTGGAGAGCTGATCTTGGACCTTGTGCCTCCCACCCCTCTGTTTAGCCAAGTGCTAACAGAAGTTATTAGACATGTCACTGAAGGTGAAACCACTGAAAACACACCCTGAGACATAGTGTCCAAATCTAGGCACTGTTTGGTTTTCTAATTTATCTTAGTTCCTTTAGTTTTCCCTTTTAAAGGAAACATCTACACCACATCTTTCTCAAGGTGAGAATTTTCTGAGCAGTGCCTATCAGTCTTGTTGGGGAAAAACACCCAAGCAAACAATGACAGGCATAATTCAGTTCTCACAAAACCCAATATACAGTGGCAGGTAGCCAGTTTGTGATCTCATTTACACTGGGGCAAAGCCATGGCAACAGCAGAGCCGAAGAGCTGGAGCCACTCCTGCTGCTCGGGAGATGGGCAGAAGTTTGCAGCACGATGCAGACAGCCTCTCCCAGCAAATGGGAAAGATCCAGATCAACACTTGGAACGAGCAGCAACACGTTTACACATCACAGAAAGATTTTCCTGCCTCACCTGGGCATTTTGCTGTTAAGCTTTTCAAGTAAATTCTAGAAAACCCTGACTTCAGCCAGAAGTCAGCAAGACTTTGCCAAGGGCTCAGCTGCAGAAGGAGCTCAGGGTCAGACCCACTGCCCCACGCTCCCTGGCCCAGCTGCTTGGCCAGGTCACCACACTGAGCCCTCAGGGTGCCCTGCAGACCCAGCAGGGCTCTCCCTCTTGGGCACTGGCTGCTCTGGGCTGGGAGATGTTCTGGGAGTGTGGCAGCGCTCGGTGCTGAGTCAGACCGAGTGGGAATGACTCACCCAGAAATGTCAATGAAAGACAATATTTCCTCTCTCCAGGCTGCCCTTGTGCCTTGTGTTGCCTCGTGCTTTTTATGCTAAAGGACAGGGTCCCTTTGCACCTTTCTAGATGACAGCTGAGCAGTTTTTAACAACACAGTCTCAAAATGCTAAATTCTTTCTCGATGTTTCTCTCACAGCAGATGCTTTGTCCTGTGCCTGATACAAGACAACGTGTGCAGCTGCAGCAGCAGCAAGTGCAGCAGGAACCACAAAGAAGGCTGATGTAAAGCAGAGCCAGGTTTGGGAGGGTAGGCTGGTGGCTGTTCCAGCAGACAGACACAGAAGAGCCTAACTCCCACTTTGGCACAGCAAATGCCTGCACTTGTCCTCCTCCACCCATCTCCAACCACTGTGACCTGCTCTTTGCTCCATGTGTGACGTGGGAAGAGACATCAGGTCATTAAGTACGTGTAACCATGACGTGCACATGTTTAAATAGAACAAATTGCAATTTTTCATACTTCATGATTTCAAGATGTTTCAAGAAGAGAAAACAAATGCTCTCCAGAGATACAGATACTGCCATTACCAGGCTGCTCCCTGCCCCCTTGCTGGGGACCTTGTGGCCTCTCTGTAGTCAGTGATGGCCTTACCTTCAGGCTCTTTGCTCCAGAGACCTTGTACATACTTCTCTTTTTTTAAAAGATGGAGCCCACAGGCATCTGGGTCCATCGTCTCTATCCAAATCATCTTCCAGGCTTCTGAAGGTGATAGCTTTATTTTCAACAGTCTCATTACATTACTACACAGCATTTGTGCATGTGTGTTTCCATCTCCTCAAACAAGTAATACCATCTGCAGCCACAGTAACAGCAAGAGAACTACATAAGAAATGGAAAAACCAGATCTGAAGGGGATGTCTGTATCGCAAGCAGGGCTGTAAATCAAGGCTTCAGTCATAAGCCTATCAAAATAGTCTCATAAACCCATATTAAGTTATTTATCTGGCATTGTTTCATGACCCATTTTACTTGACAGGTCTTCAGGGAAATCTGTAGTTTTTAACAGCCAAGTGTAAGTCAGGGACTGAAGAGTAGGTGACTACAAGTTGACTCTAATTGAGGACCTAACACCATTCAGGTTAGGAACATCAAATATCGTGCCTTATTTGAGATAATCCTAAGAACTGGAAGAACATCCTACTTTTCTGATAATGCTGGGAAGTTATTTTGCACCAGACTTCAGAGGCGGTGTAAAGAACAAGAAAATTGCTTGCATAATTTCTTCCAAAACAGAGGAAAGCACACACCCCGGTATTTCCATTCAAGCTGTGGCCCTAACATGTACACATGCTCTCTAGCACAAGAGACCTCCCACCCTTCCATGGCAGGACATGACTGGCCATTCAGGGAATGTTCTCTTGGTCTTGAGAATTTACTCAAGCCTGGCCAGTCAGGGGAGGGAGGAAGAGGGTGTGCTGTGCTTCTTGCATCATCTTTGCTTTATGCTGTTCTCCTAAATTTAGACAGACTGCAAGTGTTCACTCACTGTGGGTCACACCTGCCCACCAGCACATCACTGGGATCCAAAGAAGTGTTAGTGAATGTGTGTATTACAGCAACATGCTTTGAGAAGACACAAATGGATGGCATTTTAATAGTATAATTAGCAGCCATAAAAACTCTGCTTTCTAAGAATAGCCAAAAGAAACAGAAATATGGAGTGGGAGCTTATAAAATGTTATCAGTTTTGTCATCTCTGTTGAGGAAAGCCTGCCAACTGGCCTCAATTCATCCTTCAAGGGCATAGTAAATGCTGGAAAAAAGATTTTCAGAATAGTATTACTCCAGCCTCCTTAAAAATCTGAACAGTTGCTCCTTCCTTGAGCAGCAAAGCTAAAGCATGTCACCAGATGGAAAAATTCTCTGGTTAATTCATGAATAAGTTAATTGCAGTTGGATGCCATATATGAACGTTGAAGTACAGGGCAGCAGTATTCAGTTATAAATAGAATTGACCAGGGTGCAGCATGTGTACGTTTGTATATAGGATCCAAGAAGCTGATGAACAGCAATTGGCACCGGAATTTGCACAGGCTCATTAAATACAAAAATTTCTGCAGATGTAGGGTAGAATTTAGGGGAAAAGACAAACCAAGAGTCAGATCTTAAATCCAGACTTGGCTCCAAAGCAGCACCCTTTTGCTGCCATTGCTTGGTTGCTTGTCGCAGAGCTGCCCTGCTGCCCATCAGGCAAACTGATGATGCCAGGCAAGCCCGTGCTGCAGCTCCAGGTGAGGCACCTGCACAGCATCCTGCAGAGCATCCCAGCACCGCTGGGATCGGTCTGTGCCCCTTGGCTTCATCAATGCCTGCACAGGGCAGGCCAACCTGCCTGTTTCCCTAGGTAACCTAAAACTCAGGTACTCCGCTTTCATTATTGAAACGTACATTCCCTTAGGCCCACAATCTTAATCGCCCTTCTAATATTGTGCTGTTGATGTGGGATTTAGGTTTCTTTATCACCTTTGTTCTTATCTCTGCTGTTCAGAGTGGGTAAACACTGCTGGATTGCTCCAAGTCACTGCTCTTTTTCTTCACGACCTGACACCCATCTTTATTCTTTGTATCTCTCTCTAGAGAAGATTATAAGGTAGATTTGCCTGGCTTTTGCACACTAGTGAGGTAAACAGAGAGAAGATAAAAGAGTTATTCAGAGAATGACTTCTCCATTCAAAGAAATTAGTTCTCCCTTCTTCCCAGTTTCTAACCCGTGGCCCAGGCCTATGCTGAAAATCAGGTGTGGCCTAAGGCAACATGAGCTTCGCAGCACTCACTCATCTGCTCATTCTTCCAAGTGCAGACTACACACCCAGAGAATAAACAACAGGTCCACCCTGCTTGCCATTTGCTTCTGTATATTAAGCAACAGAGATCACCTTGGAAAAAACTACAAACAAAATGGCAAAGAAATTAATTAATAAATCAGTTTCATTTTGGTGGCATTGAATTCCCAGCAAGGGAAGGAAGCTTTTGGGAAACAATTTATTTTGATCGGAAAAAGTCATTGATTTCACTGGGAAGCCTCAAAGACCAGCTGCAAATTCCAGTTAAAGGTATTGAAATGAAGATGAGACAATACACAGCAAGGTGTGAGGAATGTTGGTAAAGCAGTAGATTGTGTTTTTAACAGAGTGCTAGGGACATTTGTGGGCAAGGCTTGTGAGCAGATTCAGGAGATTAGAGGATACAATTCAAAGCACTGGAGAAAAAGCATTAGGGAAACAACAGTAGTTATTTTTAACTCTTTGATGTGTTTATGAGTTTTTAAGAGCTTTATAGACAGTACTTTTAAAACAAGCTTGAAAAGCTGCTTTGATTGCTGGAGTGGGAAAGATCACCTTAATTATTATCTCATCTTCAACTAAAGCTTAGACACTGTTTCAGGGGAAAGGAAGTGCCCAACCTATTTTGAGCTATTTTATATCTCACCAAATCACCCAAAGGGGGACCATTTCAGGTTATTATAAATTCTTGCAAAGATTTCCCAAGATTAAGAACTTGCTCAGTGAGAGGAAAGACACCATGAATTTCCCCTCCTCTGAGACAGGACAGCCCTGCAAAAGGCTTTGATAAACCTTTTTTAAGCCTTCCCTAGGATGGAGTTCTTAGAAAATAAAATATATTGAGTGTTGAACACAGCCCCTTCATGGAGGGCTGATGACAAGCTGCATTCTCACCACAATATCCCACTTTGGATAGCAAAATTTGCTCCTGCACTGAGCAAATCCAGACAGGAAATTAAGAATTTAGTTGCTATCAGTAGATGTACATTATTATTATTAAACTTTCTTTGAAAATACCTGATCATCTATCATTCTTGTAAATAATTCTGCAGTTTGAAAGAAGTTCAAATATAGTCGAGGCAGTTAATTATCCACGAAAAGTGAAGGAACACAGTGCTCCTATGTAGTTTCCCATAAATCTGAGGTGCTCAATAACAACTGGAATGGGAACTCATTATTAGATTTCTAAAAAAAATCCCAGACTTTTCAGATGAGAGAGAAGGGTCTGAGAGGAAAAAGAAAACATGGGTAAAAAATGGAAGAGTGCTCTACTGAAATTCAAATACCACACATGGTTTCTGATTCTGCTTGAAGACTGTCATGTGTAATGCACAGCTCATCAAGCACAATTGTCTCATTCTCTTTGGAGCACTGCATTTTCCTCCTTCCTTCTGGCAGTTCGGGCTTCTTCCTTTACAGATCCCTGCATTGCAAGAAAGTCCTTTGTTCCCTTGTTTCATCTTAAGAAACAAAACAAAAACCCCCTCTTATTTCCTTTAGGGAGCTATTTTTGTCATGCTGATTTTGAGGCAAACCAAAAAGTGCGAACTTGCTCTAATTTGATTTTATTTGGAAGATAGGCAATAGCCGTTTCTGCAAATATGTAAGGGGAAAATAAACTGCAGTTTTTACGCACATGAGAATCTAGGGAGAGGCAAGCTCAAACAGGGATGTCCTTGGACAGCTCCAGATGTGACTATGTCTGGATTTCCAGCAGTTTTGCTGTGGGCTTCTTGGCTAAGCTCGCGAGAAACACAAGGGCAAGGCATGAAGATCCAAAGGAGAAGCAAACCTTTATAGTTTTCTAGCCAGAGAATCGCTGAATCATAGAAATATAGAATTATTTGAGTTGGAAGGGACCTTAAAAATCATCTTGTTCCAACCTCCCTGCTGTGGATGGGAAAAGGTATCAAAGTTGTCAAAATCTTATCAAGCAGGGCAAAGATTTCATCCAGCAAATAGGAATCTTATATGACATGCTTCTGTTTTGTCTAGCACACAAATATTCTCTGTATCTCCACAAGCAACCGGCACATACCTGCTGCTCTGATGTGCCAAATCCCCATAATGTAAAAGCTCTAAATTCCACATCACAGCTGCAGTCAACAGAATTCAAAATGGGAAACAGAACAGAAATTGTATCTGGCTTTTAGGCTTTCCTTAGATCCAACAGCATGGATCCCTCGCACTCATTTTAATAGGAATGGTACATTGTTTTCTTTCAGAGAGATGACTGGGGGGGCAGGAGGGTTTGTTGTTGTTGTTGTTTTTTGTTGGGTTTGTTTTTTTTTTTTCCTTAATATTACTATATAAGAGGATTGATATTTGCCCAGGTCTTAAGATTCAAGGCAAGTTTTCTTCAGAGATATAAGGTAATACCTCAGTAAAGATATAAATTTTGAATTTAAAATTACTTTTTTCCCTCTATTGTCCCCTTTCCTTCCAGTGCAGTATTTGTCTACAAAAGTGCCCTTCCCAAGGGGTCACACTAATACTAGAACCTAAACTGGCCAACATGAGTTAATTTCTACACATACATACCACTCCAGCTGGAAAACCTGTCCTTAATGTGCCTCTATCCAACTGGTTAAAGCACTGTTTGACTGTATTCCTTCCTATTACTACAAATCTTGCAGCTCTGTAGGAAAGACAGTAAACATCACAGGGTTATTAAATTTCTGCCTCAAGGTACAGCTGTGAAGAATGGGTACTTAGCAACCAGAAACAGAGGAGCACAACATGTTCTGTCCTAATGGCACATTTCACAAGGAAATACAAAAGCTCATATCAGCCTGTAACATCTAGGCCGACACAAACGATCTCCACAAACAGCTCCAAACTTGTAATTGGCAGGAAATGAGCAGATTTCAAAGCCTAACGTGTCTGGCAAATATAACTCAGCCCCTCAACCTCCTTGACATTTTTGCCTTACCATCACCATGTTCTCCAATCAGATTTAAATGAGTAATCTCAGTTTTAAAAGGTTGGTTCAATATTTATGTTGGTTATTAAGGTCGAGGAGTCAAGAAATGAGAATGCTAATTTCTGCCAGCAGATTGCCTGACATTTGAACAAGATTGAAAATTCCATCAATATGGCACTTTTTTTTTCGTAAAAAGTTCATGTAATTTCTTAGGCATTAGTCAGCAGAAGGCAATCCTGAGTGACAAAGAATCAACAACCTGGATCCTCTATGCCATGTCATCCAGTCTCATTGGAATGTCCGTGCAAAGGGGAGTACAGATTACACAGCAGAAAGTGTATCCAACACAGCCTGTACACACCTCAGATCTGACTGGGAAAACTGTATGGGGACCTGCTTAATGGGGAGATGGAATTTGGGGTGCAGCTAAAGGACCACGCACATGAAGCCACCATACAGGCACAGAAGTAGCAAGTGGTTTGGGCCCCAGAAACCGGCTGTAAAATGCTGTGTCCATGATTTCATTAAGGCAACACGAGGTATGGAAAAGGAAGGACTATTCTGGTCCCTAGACACTGGGACATCCCATTTCTAGTGAGTGGTACCGTGTCTCACCCTGCTGTAAGACCAGCCAGGTTTCTGTGTGGGCCCAAGGATTGGTCAAGGCACTGGGATGTGAGAGGACTGGATGAACTTTAGTACTCTTTTAGCTGCAGCTCTTTCAAGCTTTGCTGAGCACTCAGAACACCCACCCTCTCATCCTTTGCAGACAGCCAGCGGGAGCCCCACCTTCTTTAATCCCATTTCAAACACCAGACACATCAAATTTAGGCATGTTTAGAATCCTTTTGGCTTGGCAGCATAGGGGGAAATACACCCCCAAGTGTATATCATTCAAATGGTTTTTTAATGAGCCTGTTGACTTGTGTGGAAGCTGCAGCCAGAGAAAATAGAGGCTTTTAAGGCGTATTCCTGATTGTTCAATAAATAGACCTATAGCAGCAAGAGGGTTCCTTCTTTACAGGACGTTAGAGAAACATCATCATGCTGGGAATCACTCAAAAGCCAGCCAGCTCCTCAGCTGAACTGCAAACAAGGAGCACACTGGGAGTGCCACGGAGGGAAATACGTCAGACTCATAGATGGGAATAATCTCAGGGTGAAGCCAACTAGAGACTTTTAGAGACTTAAGATGGAAAAAAAGCATTTGGAAATGCTTCAGAGCTTCATGCTACATGAAATGTTGAGGATTATTGTACTCTTTTCCTTCAAGCATTTTTCCTTTCTAAGATCCCCCAAGAAATGTAAAAAAATCCCCACAAACACCAAAAAATCCTCCCTAGTTTTAAGTTGCAATTATGAGAAATTATTTCCCTTAGTGAGCCAGCTGCAGAGTCTCCCTCTGCTATTTGGAAAGTTTTGTGTGTATTTTTGGTTGGTTGGGGGTTTTTTTTCCAATTTCTTATGATGGTATTAAATATTGGCTGTAATTTACGGAATATATGTTGGCCTGGAGTTCCTATGAGTGATGTAACATGGCATACAAGCTGAGTTGCTGCTGTGTCCTGCTTCCAAAGCCACACAGCCCTGAGGCCAGTCTGTCATCTCCCCTGCTGGCCGGGGATAAAATCCCCCTATTGTCCATCTATTAGTGGTAGGATTTGCTGGTAAGAGCCTTTTCTTGGCGTGTTCTCCAGGCAGTTGTATTGCAATACATTACAGGAGACAAAGACTGGGACCTTTTGAGTTTTGTCCTTCCACTGAGCCAAAAGGAATGGAAGTAACCTTGCGCATAGCCCCCGATGTTTATGTGTATGGTCCAATTCTAGGGAAAGGATGGTTACATGTTCATGCTAAGTGAGACAGAGCACACTTATTGGCCATGTTTGACGTGTCAGTTTTTTACAGGATTTTTTTTTTTTTTTTTTGTCTAAGAGCGAAATTTGGTTAAATTTTAACCAAAATACAATAAACAGAATGATCACGAGTTAAGCCTGAATATGGTTGCCTTGACAGGTATATCTGTTAACACCTTACAAAAACTTCAGGAGGAAACAGACTCAGAAAAGGACAAAATAAACGGATTTGAATTAGGAAACATGCGGCAGATTCTAATAAGTATATTTAAACCCCTTATGTTGGTCATTTGGACAAATCCCCGCGGCGTTCCCAGGATTTGTGAGCTCCCTCTCGTGGCAGCGTTAACAACTCCGGGCTGGTTTTGTCAGGATTAACGCGACGCGAAAGGGCAGTTTGTCATCTCCGAAGCAGGAATTGATTTCCATCTCCTCGGCGGCTAAATGAGTCACCCGAGCTGCTGCTGAATCACCGTCACAAGCGGTGGGAGATGGATTTTGCCGCCGGAAGGCACACGGGAGCCGCGCAGGATTCCTGCCCAGCTGCAGCCTGTTAAATGAGCTATAGGGTCGAGACAGCAACACAGAGATTTGCAGAACAACTCTGACACGGTTCTGAAACCAGGAGCTCCAGGGGTTGGACGCTGAGCTGAAAATCACCTTTTTAAAAATAAAAAGTCGTATTTTGCAAGTGTATCATATGAGTTCTGGCCTGCTTTTTAAAGTGGCAGAACACTATTCACAAATTTATGGTATCAGTTTGCAGACAGTCATTAAAGGCACAACAGGGATTTCCATTTCTATTTTTAAGACAAGTAAAAAAAAAAAAAACCCAAAACTGCTTCCTTCACCCTAGATTCAATTTTTTTCTCAAACTACATACATTGTCTCCAAAGACTGATTGTCCTCTTACCGTTAAAAGCTGGGCTGTTGGTTCAGTAACTTAACCCTAGACAGATTTGAGTGGTGCATATGACACTCAATGAGTCACAGCCATTCAAACCCTGCAAAATTGCTAATTTTGGAACACAATTACTGAGATACATTGCAGGCAGTGTGCCATGAGAGTAAACATACAGTCCTGCAAGTATTACACAGATCTCCCACGAGTACTTCTTAGCACAGAAGTTTACTGAAAAAAAGGTCATTTCTTAAAAAGAGTTAATTAAAATTCATCAGTATCATTAACATTTCTTGTAGATCAATATGACCTACTAGATCAATACTACCTAGTAACAAGACTACCAATATCTGGTGCAGCTCTGGGCCATATGTACCAGAAAAAACCTACATGTTTAGCATGTGCAAAAATACGCAAATTTAATTTCAGATCATTTGTGTATGCTCAATTACCACGGTGCCATGGGCAAATAAGATGCTAGAATGCACACAGAGCCACAACTCTTGCTGTTCTGTTTTGAACAGGCAGTTCTCTCACTGTAATGCAACGTTGCTTTTCCAACTTGCTAATCTGATCATGACAATAGGGATTGTAATAATTAAACCTCGAGTTTCTTAATTTAAAAAATTATACCCCCAAAATCTGCCTCCCTCTCCGTCCTGTCTGCTGCCTCCCACTTCTTGAGCTCTCCCCAGGACTGAAGGATTTCTCTCATTGCATTTGTCAGACATTGGATCCAGGCTTCAAGAGACAAACCCTTAGTCACAGACTTGGTATCAAGATGCTGCAATACCAGGTAGCTGGGGAAGTTAAATGCTTCACTCAGAGACAGAATAACAGCAAAGCTGTCTCAAAAGGCCTTACACAAGGATCTGTTGTACGCACTACAGTACAAGCTCAGCTCCTCCTGCAAGTAATTATTTCCCATTGAACAGCATTTTTCTTTTTCAGACTTCTCAATGGAGGAAGAAATAAAAAAACCCTCAAAACTTAACAAAACCCCCATAACCCAGAAGAAAGGGTTGAAAAACCCTGTGCCTCTGAAAGGTGGATGTCAGATGGAAGCCCTGGGAGCTGCAGCACCTCAGGAGGCGCTGCCTGCGGAAAGGACCTCAGCACCTCATAGTGCCCATTTCCTGACAGCTGAAACTTGCATTTCACCACAGCTCCTCTCCCCGTCCCTGTGTCTGGCACCCCATCATCTGCATGTGGGATCAACCCAGGAGCACAGGATGCAGTGTCCAGGGGAGCTGCTCTAGGCTCTCCTCCCCAGAGCTGTCACAGAGGGATACAGAGGGACAGGACTTGTCCTTGCCCAGGGTTACCTGTGCCCCACACCCAGTGTGCCCAGCCCCACCTGAGCTCCTGCAGAGGCAGCAACGGGAGCTCGGCATCACTGCAGGCATCACAGAACCTCTTGTAAAAAGCTTTCCACAGCTGCATTATTCCTGTCTCGGGAACATCCCTTGATGCAAACAGAAATTGAAGGTTTTTCCCTTCACTTCCCCCACCTTCCCCTTCCTGTATACTGGTGCTTTTAGGGAAAAACAGGTTTTAGAGATCACTCCCACAACCAGATCCTAACACAGATAATTCTCTCAGGTAAATTTTGAGCTGGAAGCTCACACAGGAGCGAGGAGTTTAATTTCTTTCAAGATAATTTTAGGGGAAAAGCAGATCCAAAGGAAATCTCGAAAGTACCCATTTCACCAGAGTGTTTGTCTAACTCTGTCCTTGCTGAGAAGAGTGTGCAGAACAGGCTTGGAGCAATGTGATGGCAACAATAGCTAGCACTGAGCAGGGAATTAAGAAGTACAGATGCAAAGTTTGGCTAAGGCTTTCAATGCTAAAAGTCCACAGTTGGAATTTGGTTTTGGGAATTATCCAGGTTGTGAGCTCTTTGAAATGTAACATTTTTTGCACATTTTAACAATGCATATGTAGATTAAGTATTATTTTCCTCCATTCTCTCTCAGGCAGAAAGAAATTAGGCAGACTAATAACACACCCATTTTAGAGATGATGCCTTTGGGAAAAAAAAATAGTACCCTATAGCTAATTTACTAAGGGAGATAAGTGATACTCATCTCTTTTACCAGCTAGTATGATATTTAAAGATGCTACAAAAAGCTAATTACCTTATTTCTGTGAAGCAGATATAAGACTAAAACCTGTTTAATAGTTAAGCCTGTTGCTATAACAACCACACTTCAAGGACATGGATATACCAAACATCTGCATTACCAAAATGTCTCACTGCAATTGAGCTCTACCTGGCAAAGGAACCAATTAAATGTGAAAACTTCTTTGTTCAAAAGGAGAAAAAACCAAAAATACATTATTTTGTTACTGTCAACAGAACTCCATCCTGAAACACCAACAGCCTCTCCACAGGAGATTTGCTATTTAATTCATCTGGTTTTGGATTCCACCCCAGATGTTTCCCCTCCAAGGACAAGAAGTAAACTTTCGTGTTCCCACCTGAGTCAAGCAGACATTTAAGCATCTGGCTGTTTCCATTAAGTGGTGGGAATATTGCTTTGGCTGTGTATTGTACCATGCTCAGAGATAAAATGTCTTTCAGCCTTTTCTCATGAAATAAAGAAAAGAGAATGAAGCACAGAAAAAATGCTTCACTGTAATGTAACATAACAGGCCAGGCAAGGAATGAACAGATTTTTGTTTGTTGGGGTTTTTTTTTGGCGTAGTTTGACAAATTAAGGAGTCATTTGACATAACTTTTCCCCTTATTAGATCATTATTTAACTGGAGTAGAAAAAAGACTATAGAATAATGATTTTTTATTATTTTTTAAAAAGGAAGACAGGCTAAGTCAAGCTGAGACTGATAGAGACGTGTTCAGTGATGTTCAAGAGCAGTATGTGGGTTTTGCTGCTCTGAATAAAATGAAAAATTTTTATAGGCTAGGGAAGCTCTACTTGAATATAATTATGTACAAAGGACTGTTACACACAAAACATACTAATAGCCATTGATTAGGATGCCAAGATTGTTACTTCAAGAAGAAAAGAAAATGCAAATTTTTGCACAACAATTTTAACTACTCTAAAGCCAGCCAAATGGTCTCATTATAAAGGACTGTAGCTCAAACTTACACAGTGATTGTTTCCATAGTTTGAGGAGATTTCAGTTCACCCATAAAACATCCCACAACTAGAAAGAACAAAAGTGAATTGGATTGAATTTAGGAAATAATTATTTTCAGCATAAAAAGTGTTCATCGTGCAAGTTTCAAATACATAATAATGCTGCATGGGGGGTTGATAGTCATATTAATATTTGCAAAGGAATGAATACAGCTGCCTTCTGGTTTAATCTGTGCTTTGCAATACCAGTCATGAAATACGGCAGTGGGGAGATAAGGGGCAGTAGCAGTACTTGTACACCTATGGTGTACAAATTTCTTGACCTTTCTGTAGCCTGTTTCTCTGATCAGAGCATCTCAAGCAATATAACTCCAACAATATACACAAATTATTCTGGTTATGCTCCACTGCCCCCTTTTTTCAGTTTCCTGAGTTTACATAACTACCTATTTGAGGAAGACAGCTTCAGAAGCAACATGAAATTCAATACAAGTTTCACAAAGCTTTCCAGAACTGTGACTTTGTTAATAATAAACACAAAATACAGGTTTGTCTACAAGTATCTTTTAGCTTTCTCTTACAAATAGCAGCCCTGGCTTTGAAAGAACATGGTTTTCATTTGAATGCACACCTGTTAAAGAAGCAATAAAAGCACTGGAAGCAGAAGTCAACAAATGTGTTACAGTGTTCAAGGTTTTTGGTTTCAACTCAAATTGCATATGAGAAAGGCAGCCTGCCAAAATTAGACCACAGAAATAAAAATGACACGTTTCTTTTCCTTCTTAAATGTAAACACAAACTGACATTTATTAGAGCAAAACTCTTTACAGCAGAAGGCAAAGAGAATATCACATCAATGATGATGGAACAACACAAGTTGCAAGCCTCCTGTTTAAATAAAACCAGCTGCATCCTTAAAATGTGCTTGTCAGTTGGATGAGTTTTCCATCACCTTCTTGTATTTATTTTTTGAATTCACGTTCAACAGTTGAGCACTTTTAAGAGTCTGCTTATCAATTAGCAAACATACTTGAATCTTCCATTCAGAGGTCTAATGGCAGGAGCTGGAAAGGTTAATGTATCATAAAATGTTTTACAGCAGGTGTTACAGCCAAAGGCTGAAATCCAATTATCGCGTGCAAAAGGAATTCTTACCATTGTTTTTAAGAGTTGGGATTTCACCCACTGAGCTGATGTTTTGAATCATAAGGTGAAAGCAGAAGACACTGCTGTGATACTGACTACCATAAATATAAGCCCAAAACTAGCAGCTCTTTGCTCAAGAATTTGTTAGGTGAGATCAAGATCAGGAAAATTAAATATAGGTTATTAATTTGCAAATGAAATCCAATATAAGTAAATAATGGTCATGGAAAATGTCTGATTCCTATCATCTCAAGATCAAGAGCCCTCAAACTACACAGGGAAAGCAAGTTACAAAATAGCTTCTAATTGCAGTAAAAGGATGACAAGAAGAGAGGAAATAGCCTCATCTCTTAATTGACATAAATTTGTGTCCCACTCATTTCCCTAACCAAGCAGTCATGATTTTCTACACCTCATGCTTCTTTTTAGGTGTGAGAAGAGGTAATCTTTTATTTAAGTCAAGTGGTATAACTGAAAAGAATACAAGTTATCAGGCATATAGTCTCTAGTTCAGCTATTTTGCAGCTGTAAACATCTGGAGGCCAGTGAAGAGCTACCTTCTCTACAAGAGAACCAAGACGCTGGCACTGCAGTTTCTCTACAAGAGAGATGTGGGTGAGGAATTCACCAGAGCACAGCAGCCTCGGAGGCCCTGCCAGACCCTGCACAAGCAGCGGCAGGCTCCCAGCTGGAGGACAAGCTCTGAAGCTTTCTCAGGGTTATTGTGACGTGCCAGACACATTATTCCATTTTCTTCCATTTCAGAGAGACATACTGTTTTCCTTGGTATTCGCTTTCCTATTGTTAACCTCCTCTAGCCCCCAGCACGATTTTCAAATTACAAACAATGATAAGAGCAATGTGCATGAAGTGGCTGATGTTAAACATTGTCATCTGTCTCCACTAAAACCTCTCGGTTATTCAGCATAACAGCTGGCAAGAAAACAGATTACTTCCTTTATACACTTCAGCAAATTTGATCTATTATCAATTATTTATGCCCACTTTTGGTTAGAGATGTAAGAGACAGCCCATTTCTCATTTTCCAAACTGAGGCTCTCAGAGCTGGATTCAATTACAGCTAAATTATGAGATAAGGTTTGGGATAAATGTTGCCACCCTCTGACAGTCTTCACAGACTCGAGTGAGGCTGAATGTCTGCTCTGTGACACAGAAACAGGGCCAACCTTCAGCTTCAGCCTAGCGATGTCATGATGAGGGCTCCCTGGGGGCCACCACTGTGCAGAATAGCTGTCACACCCACACAGGATCACAAGTGATCCCTTGGTTCTGCCTGTACTGTCAGCAATACCAGTAAGCACGACAGGCTTCTCCTGAAGAGGGAAAATGCTCCAGAAAGAGCTGTTTCACAGAAGCACGTGAGATGGTCCAGAAATTTGTGCTCTCTCAATAAAAATTTCAAGGCCTTGGCTGAAAGATATGTGCACAGCTGAAATATGCATTGCAAATTGTCATATTCCTGTTTCTAACGCTATGGCTGGGGAGAACTCGGCTCAGGCACATCCTTGTTCCCCTTCCTGAGAAGCCTTACCTAGGATGCTCCGGGGGGTAGAAGCCTGCTCCTCATGAATGTGAAAGAGCCCAAGCACATCGTGGGATATCATGAAAGGAAGTTCCTGGAGCGTAAGGAGAACACAAAGACATGGATTAGGGCTTTTTAGTAGGGCTTTTAAGGCACAACGCCCTAGAGCAGACAGCTGCAACCCTTTGTATGGATAACCAACACACTCTGGGCAAAAGTCCCCATGAGCCATCAATAGATTAAACGCAGCACGAGTTTATGCCCAGGTATTACGCTACAAAAAGAAACGCGCGGTGTCTGTGCGGGGTGACCGGTCCAGAGCCCGCCCCAAGGTCCCCGCTGTAGCCACTAGAGGTCAACACGACCCCACGCTCNCGAGCGGGGCTGAGCCGCGGCTCCGCGGGGCCGGGCTCTGCCCAGCTCCGGGAGCGCTCAGGCTCCGCGGGGAGAGCCGCGGGCACCTCCCCAGCAGCGCGCTGCTGCAGCCTGGCCTGCTGCACAGCCCTCCGGCATGGGCTGGGGCGCGCTGGGGTGCTCAGGGGTGCACTGGGGTGCACTGGGATGCACAGGGGTGCACAGGGATGCACAGGGGTGCTCAGGGGTGCACTGAGGGTCACAGGGGTG
>WBMY01001216.1:699003-753622 GCA_013397315.1 Donacobius atricapilla | reverse complement strand
CTCAGGGATGCACTGGGGTGCTCAGGGGTGCGCTGGGGTGCGCAGGGATGCACTGGGGTGCACTGAGATGCACAGGGGTGCACAGGGATGCACTGGGATGCACAGGGATGCACAGGGATGCACTGGGGTGCTCAGGGGTGCACAGGGGTGCTCAGGGGTGCACAGGGGTGCACAGGGGTGCACAGGGGGTGCACAGGGAAGCACAGGGATGCTCAGGGATGCACTGGGATAAACAGGGATGCACTGGGATGCTCAGGGGTGCGCAGGAATGCTCAGGGATGCACGGGGGATGCACAGGGGTTGCACATGGGTGCACAGAAGTGCACAGGGATGCACATATTCATGTCCTCCATGATTTCCAGAGGCAATGACCAGTACTTAATTCAGTTCAGGCATGTAATACATTTCATCTGTCCAGGAGCTTGTATAACTATGCAGCATTTTGGATTCTGAGAAATCAGTGAGTAAAAAAGTCATATACATTCAATGGAAAACAACTCTTCATCCATTCAACACCCTCCAGATTACCATTTTTTCCCCCACAAAGCAAAACACAACACAGTTGATCATTGTTATGAAATTGTCTTTCACTTTCCCAATTTTACTGCTGCAACTTGATAATTTCTTCCCTAATTCCATGTTTGCTTTTCATAATGTGTCACTAAAGTTCCCATTTTTACCAGTGTGTTTTTCCAACACAGCAACATTGGTAATATTTTCCTTTCTGTCAAACAGCATTTACATGTACACCAAATTCTCCCATCCCAGTTAATTGTCACAGTCTTATATAGTCCTTGGCAATGTTCAGACTAATTTACCTTCCTCAATTTGCTTTCTATGAGAGGAATGCCCTCAGTCTGACACTGTATCAGGGGAGGGAACCAAATGTTTGGTGTGTTTTAGCCAAAGACAAATGTTACAAAGTTTACCTACACATTCATATTCTATCCACCTCCAGAAAAAAACAATTCTTCAACAGGTTTTTCTCAAATAAGCTGGTTTTATAGTTCAGGCAACAGCAGATTCAAGTTACTGCTGAATTCTGTAAGTTTCCATATTAAAGGAAAAATACTTTTATAAGCCTTTTAATGTTTTCTCCTTATCGATATGCCAACATTGTAGATTAACTCCCACCTGAATTGTGGCTTATTGTAGAATGTAGACTGGGACCTATGGTTATACTAATAGATTTTCAAGGTCTTTTTATGACGGTATTCCATTTTCCTGGGGTAATTACATATATCTATTAAACCTTGCAAAGTGCTTTATAGCTTTAGTAACTTGCAACTCACAATGTCTTCAAAAATCAGAATCTATATACAATTTTTCAAGTCTGGAAATGGAGGCCAGTTAATTATTAGGAATTCCTAAGGAGCCTTGTTATTCTGTACCTATTTGTGATTACAAATATTAAATTATTCTATTGATCTGTAAAACATATATCTTTGATTTTTTGTTTGTTTGTTTGTTTTACTATTTTGCAAGGTCCTTAGGACAGCAGGATGGTAGGCACCTCAGCAGGAGGAGTGTTGGGCTCCCTGGTTCATCACTGCACTCCTTGGCACCTTTAGAAAGTAGGATCTAGAAAGGAATCCTGCGTTGCAAACCAGGGAGGGGGGTGTAGGGGACTGTGGAGGGGGCAATTCCCTTGGAGGGTGTTCCTATCAACCCAGTATCCTCCTGTTGTGCTGTCCAGTCCTGTCCTGGGCACACCGGCACTGGACAAGACAGTGAAAATAATGAATGCAGTCGTAGCTAGCAAGAAGAGTCACAGGGCGTGCGTGGAACAAGGAAGATGGTTTTTCAGATGAGTCCAGGGTTCACATGTACTTCGGGCATGGGTTTAGCTACTATAAAGAGTTGGAAAAGTCCTGTCAGACCTCATGAATCATTCTCAGCTAATGAGAGCACACTGTGGTTTGGCTATCAAATAAACACGCGTTATCTGCTCCTAGCCCTGGCGGACGTGACTGCGGGGCTGACACCAATCAGCAGAGCCTCCCGCTGCTTGGACATGCAGGTAGGGATTAAGTTTCACTTTGCTGTTTTGCTGCTGTGTGCAGTGATTTATTTGGTAACCGAAAGACCTCAGGGAAGACAGTGCCAAAAGCACTGTTGAGTTCCTGTAAGGTTAAATTCAGTCTTCTGCCAGTAAGATTTGAGTACTTTATATAAAGCAAACAGGGGCCTCACAAACCTCTTCAGGTTTCTCCCTACTCTGGGTTTTCAGCCATTAGGTCCTCCAGGGAGGAGAAACCCGAACCCATTTTATCGTATTTGGAAAAAAGGTGAAAAGAACCACCAAACCCCCACAGTGATGAAATTCCTTCTTTTTTTTTTTTTTTTTCCCTCCACTCCCCTGTTGGTTCATTTCTCTCTACAGGCACTACTGAAGACTTGGAGAAAGACATTTCAGGAAGTCATGGCTGTGAAAGACAGCAATCAGTGTATCAGAATCCTAACACAGTCCTGGTAACCTGTAGCATTCAAAAAATGGGATGAAGAACTTCTGCAAAGATCCTCTAAACCAGACAAAATCCCCTCTGACGCCACAAAGACTGCTGCTTAGATAAAGGCTGATGTCTCACTCATTGGAAGGGAAAGCACATTGGTGAGCAAATTTCATCCCCTCAGAAATATAACTTTAGCTGTGATATTTGGAAATATTAATTAGATGTGTGGCTTTTGTTGGTGTATAATTTTAGCAAATTTTGTATCTTCACAAAACAGGGGATCTTATGCAGAACTTTTCAGGTTCACATATAAACTTAGAGAAGGGTAGAAACTCTCCTAAATCAATAAATATTTTCCAACACTTCTGTATTCACATAACATAAAATAAATCAACATGCATAATCTAAATGCAACTATCCTGGCCTGTAGGTGGACAGAGAAAATCAGCCAGCCCAATGATTTGCTTGGGAAAGCCAAAGAAATTAGTATGGTGTACATTCTAATACATCAAATATTACACAGGGAAAGGTTGTCCTCTCTTTTAAAATATAAATAAAAGTTTTGATGTATGGGACTGTAACCATGCAACTCTCGATAGCTCATTATCAAGTCATAAAAACATCTTGAAGAGACTACCTTCCACTTTTAATTCATCTGCAGAGAAACAAGTGACCCTAGACACTGGAGGTTGATTTGTGATAGCATGTAGCATTTGTTATCTTTGTGAAGTGTAGGATTTAGATGTCTTGCATTCCATCACCACCAAACCCTCCAGGATCCAAGGCTTTGTCCTGGATCAGCCTTTCTGCTCAGACTGTGCTTGCAGTTTCACGGGCAGCAGTGTTTGGTCACAGCTGAGACAGAAGTCTGTCCCTCTTCTCAGCATTTTTCCTTTCTCCTGTTCCTGCTCCCTCTTGCTGAGATCTGCCAGGTGCCAGCTTCAGCAGCCAATTGAATTTCTCACAGCACAAAACCAGTGGGGCTTTCAGATCACTCATTAAATCAGCTTCTATGTGGGTCCAGTGAGCACCAAAGGAGCCTGAGGCAAAGCAGTGAGAGACATGGAGTGGAGCAGGTGGAGATGGGAGAGAGGGTGAGAGACACAAACACCTTCACCACAGGATCTTCAGTGACATGTGGAGCCATATCTTTTATCACCCCTGCTCTTCTATGGTCTTCTGCCCCGCTGAACCACCTGGCAGTACCAGTACCTCCCTGCCAGCCTAAAGGGAAAAAGCATACATAGAGGAAACTCTTCTCCCTGGGGTGGGAGGGCCAGGAAAGACACAGGACTGGAAGCTGAAGTATTTTTGTGAGCTACTTATGGCTTTATTATAATATTCCCAAATACTTCACCTATTAGTTTAGGTTTAGGGCCAAAGTTTTTACATTCAAAAGCAGGACGAAAGCAGAGGAAATGTCATCATGCTGTTTCAGTCAATACGTGTCTGCCTGTGAGTTCATCACCCTATTTGGTTGTGTGAAAGGCTAACAGGCTTTTACTTAAAGTAAAATTAAAACTTCTCATAGCCTCTCTTACAAATGGCACAAAATGGCTTAGGAGCTGCTCTACTATGACAAATGCTTTTTACACAACCACAGCTCTCTCACCTCGTGCTCAGCTCATCCTGGCCAGCTGCTGTCCTACAGCCTTCGGAGACTGCACATGGAGCAACCATCATCTTCCACTATGCATTTGTTTGTAGGGCTCAGGCTGGGCCATCAACATGAAAGAAACACTTAATAACAACTACCCATAGGAAAGTGTGCAGATTGCACACTTACTCTCAGTCTGCAGCCCATTGTAAAAACCAAACATGCAGGAAAAGGGTGAATTTGGGTACACAGTCACTTTGGGGGAGTAAAGATGAAACAACCAGTGTTTCCATTTTTAATTCTTACATTGGCAGCCATTTGCCCAGCCATGTTTCAAAAGGTTAAACAAGCCAGACAAGTCGTGCCACTGCAGAGGTTTGCTTATTGATTGATAGTACTGTTGCAATGAACCCCAAGGAAGTGCTCAGGGAAACAAATCAGGCTGGTAGTGGTGGATCTCTGTAACATGTGAGAGCCTTTTACTAGTTTGGAAGCCAACCAGTGGGAGATCGCAAGTCAGAATTACAATTTAACAGGAAAAAAAAAAGAAAAAGGCAATACTACGGAAACACTGGCTTAAACTGACGGAGTCAGGATACGACCTGACACCCTGTTGGTCAGAGTGGTGGTAGCAGTCTGATGAAATGGTGGCTGCAGTCCTGTTAGAGTGATGGATGTTATTCTGTCGAAGCAGTGATCCTATAATAAAGTCTGCTCCTTTTCTGGAGGTCCAGTGGTGACCACAGAGCTCTTTTCCTCTGGGAATCCAGTGGGTAGTGCTCTCCTGGTGTTCCAAATCTCAGATTATATTCAGGTAGGAATGCTTGGTTCCTCCCCCTGGGTGGGGCATCTCACAAGGGGATGATGTAACTCTCTGAGTCATGCAGTGAGATGATGGCCCATTAACAGAAGATAGCCCCCAGAGGGAGTTATCAGGGATGAGTCATGGAAGCAATAAAGAACACTACCCCACCTGTTTTTAACAGCTTATGAAGATGGTAATAGAATACATACTTTTGGTTACATCTTACATTGTAACCTAAGACCTGACCTGCAGCAGTTGCAGTCTCTCCTACCTGGCAGGAAGGCTAGCATTTCACATGCAACCGATGCATTAGGCAGCTTGTAGGCCACTTGTTTACAAAAACAGCACTAAAATCTCACAGTCCTGTGCCTGTGTCCCTGGAGATAAACATAGATAGATATAATTTGAACTCAGAAATTGCTGTCTGTCAAGCTCCCGACATTCAGGTAAAAACATTGGGCTAAGATGTTTAATGCTTCATGTGCTTTCAGCAGGGTGATGTATACAGCTTTAGCAAAAACATCTCTGGATGATGAAGCAAACTAAAATGTTCACATTAAAAAATAACAAAGGGAAGCTATTCTTGGAGCCATTTGGGCCACCAGTTTCTTCCTAAATAGTGCAGAAATATCACCTTTGAATAATTAATACCTGGAGTGGTTGATTCTCACTGAGGAAAAGGAAGCGGTTTAGCAGGTCCTCCAGTAGTCATTCCCACAGCAGCAGTAACAAAACACCTTGGAAGTCAGGGTGAGAACTAGAATTCAACTTCATGTTTCAAACCTGTATATCAAACCTCTTCCTTAGAAAATTTGAGCAGAGATTTCAAAATTTAAGAAGTAATTTCCAGCTAAGACTGAAACTACAAAGGCATCACAGTAACAGCACAGCAGAACTCTGAACTCAAATGTTGGATTCAGATATGCAACTCATTCACACAGGGAAAACAAACTGTGATAAAGCCTTAGCACTCTGCAGATACACAGCAAAGTTCAAGGACTTGAAGCAAGTGATTCCTAAAATCACTTACACAATATAAAGACACATAGGATGCAAAAAGAAATAGATACAGTGCAGATTTTTTAATACACTATATAAAAGAGGCATATAAAAAGGAGGGAGAGGGACTCTTCATATGGGCAGATTGTGACAGGACAAGAAGCAGTGGCTTTAAAGTGAAAAAGGACAGGTTTAGATAGATGTTAGGAAGAATTTCTTTACTGTGAGGGTGGTGAGGCACTGGAACGGGTTGCCCAGAGATGTTTTGGATGCTCCATCCCTGGAAGTTTTCTAGGACAGGTCAAATGGGGCTCTGATCAACCTGAGCTAGGGAATGGCATCTCTGCCTATGGCAGGGGTATGGAACTAGATGATTTTGAAGTTCTCTTTCAACTCAACCCACTCCGTGCTTCTGTGATTCTATAAAGGTGAGGTTTATGGTCAAATCTAGGCAAAAGGGGATAAGTTTGGTGGATGCTCTCACCTGAAGGGAGATTCCCTTAAGGTACCTCAAGGAAATGTCAGAAAAATTAGCAGTTCTTGTTAGCAAAGCTGGTCTGTGTGAGCCTTGTCAGCCTATCCCCATGTCCTCACTGCTCCAACACTTTTAGACCAAGTAGAATCCTCTTCCACAGGACTTCAGATATTTGTTGATGTGCAGCTACTTATGGGCTTTGCAGTAGCTGAGATTCCTCATAAGCCAGGAAATCTTGAAAGGGTACGAGTTTTCTATCCCAGTAGGATGAAAAGGCAAAACCTATTCAAGTTGAGAAATAAAGTATGTAGATTCTGAGATTTGGTGTATTCCTTACAAGAGCTGCTTACAAGAGGGAGACAAGAGCTGCTCGAATCCTTGATCAAGGCTTTGTTTTTTAAAACAATCTCATGAAACTTTGGGTGCAGGTCAGGACACGAGCTCCAGCTCAGCTAAGTCTATTCAGCCCAAAGGATAGTTCAAATAGCAGGACACATGTCCTGGAAAAAACAGGGCTAGAACCAGGAAAATAACTTCACAGATGACTAAGGCCTTCAGGCAAAACAAATGACCTTTGTCCTTTGGAACCCATACAAAAAAATAAATCTCAGTCCACATTAGTGACATATAACAAATAAACTAAAGAATAGTAATGACCCTCTGTAATTTTGGGTGGGGTTTTTTTTTCAGAATATTATTTCCAGCATATCTCTGAACAATGGAAATAATGGTTAGAAACTGAGGGCTGATCAGAGAATGAAACACTTTCCTCCTCTGCTCCTTTTGATACTCATTTAGATCTCTTTTTTACATTAGAGACTTACTAGAGCTGTAGCTAAGAGCAAGTGTACGAAATGAGTCATATCAAAATTCCCATACTGATTGACTGTGAGTAGTCCGCTTACTTGACCAGCTTAACACATTATTATTTTTAACAGGGCCGACAGGGACATGTGCTGGACTCTGTTAGGATTTGCCATGTTTATGTTGATAAAGCCCTGCTAGCTGAGTCTAAGACTTGGAATGCCTTGGTTGTTGCCAGTAGTGCTGTCAGCCCAAGCTTGCCTGGACCCCAGCTTGGCAGCCATAAAGAGGATCCTGGAGCAACCTGGGTGTGAGGAGGCAGCCAGGGAGCAGGGCTCTCCTTGCTCTAAACTCATCAAGCTCATCTCAATCAGTATGGGAAACCACAAAGCTTCCAGACTCATGGATGTAACAGAGGCATCTGGTCTCACTGTTTTTCACCACAACCTGCCCCAAAAATGCTCCCCTGCCAGCTGGGGTTGGTGACAAGGAGACATGTAAATTGCCCACATGATTTCCACTGAGCAGGGCTGAGGAGTGGAGCACAGCACTGTTCAGTAACACCACTTATCCTGGCCTGAGCACTCAAAGAGCAAGGCCAGAGGAGACACCACAGACCCTAAGCCCCTGACTGACTCCCTGGAACCACCCCTCCCCTGAACCCTGAGCCCCAGAGGAAATACAAGGGCTGTGGCACTCTCAGCTGCAAGGTGTGCTACCAGAGCAAGGTCATCAGAGATCTTAAAGCATCCCGTATTTGCCAGAACACACGTGTGTCTTGCCGCTCCAATGGTTTTAAGGCCTCACAATTTCAAGACAACATGACAAATCCGCACTTATGAGCCCTTCTTTAAAGGCTTCAAACCATGGCACAGGGAAAATGGTGAAAGGGTGGTCACATCACACAGGATGGAAGTACTTGCCCATGATACAGTTAGACTAAATTAAGCTACTGCACTGTGCTGGTGCTTGACAAGAAGCAAAGAAATTGTTCAGCCAGTCCCAATAGGAACTCAATTAATTATTAATAGGGACTTGTTATAGCTGACATCTACTACATTAGAGGAAATCCCAGTGGTTTAGTGTGTGGGTGAGACATTCTCTTCTGGTTAAATGAGCCAATTTGGCCAATAAACTTTGGCAACTTTTCTTAGTTGGCTATAAGAAGGGAGAAAATTAGGAGTCAGATGTCAGGAGAAAAATCAGGCTATTTGAACTGCTGACCTTATGACAGAAAGTCCAGACTTTTATTGTCTCCAATGCTTAAAGTTTACTAAGCCAATAAATGTAATCTGATATCTGAAAAGAAAAAGTGACAATCCTTGACTGCTTCTGGAAAAGTTCTAAGCAAGTGTCTCCTTTTCCTTTCTTTTCTTTCTCCTGCTTTGGGATTTCAAAAGAGGAGGCTGACTTACTTGCTAGAATATATATTTTTCTCTATCTTTTCCTCCATTTCCATGAACCTATTTAGAACCTGCCTAAAGATGAGCATCCTTATTCACAGACAAGAAGGGTGAATTGGGTAGACTGATTTCTGGCATGGTAACAGTTGCCAGTCACAAATATTCAGACAGCTTGTTTTTACGAAAACCTCTACGGATTCAAAAATTTTCATTTTCATTTTTCTGGGAAACTATTTGGAGAAAATTTGCAGCTAGAAGTCATCATAATTTCTTCTCCTCTATACAGAGTTTCAATGAGTCCCATGAGAAGTGGAAATAATAACTCAAGGAAGAAGAAGCAAGACACCGCCACAGGAAATTAACAGTTACTTCTCAAAGCAGGAAGACACAACCACAAAGCCTTTGGGCAGAAAAGACACACCCAGCAGAAAAGGGGGTGAGATCAGGAAAATGTGCTAAATGGGAACAGAGCTAAAAGATATCAGAGCTAGAAAAGTTCATAACCAGTGACTGAGCAAGCTGCACCTGCTCCTGGACAAGGCGCCGCTGCACAAGCAGATATTTGCACACAGGTGACCAAATTTTCAAATGGTCTACCCCACTAAGGGGGTCCAAGCTTTGTTCTGCAGACACTGTCTCACATCTGGAGCCAAGAATATAAAACAGGCCATGCCTGGGGAGAACAGATTGCTGTTTTAGGATGAGGTTTGTCTTTACATGGAGAATCCTTGCTATTCAAAAGCCCTCTAAGTAAGAAACGTAACTAAGGGCATAGTTAGCTGGGATCAGCTACCTGGGGATGTTTAATGTGTGGCAAACATTCTCCATCAGCTGCTCCTGTGAATGCTTACTCCTCTGAAGGGATGAGCTTCTCACTTTTACAAAATGCCACATTCAGCTCCCCAGTCAAATTTTTAGTCTTTACTACACCTGTGAACTGGGCACAGTTCCTGTACCTGCAATCAGTCACAGGCAGCCTTGGCTTGGAGAAGTGTGCAGGGCTGTGCTTTGTGTCTTGCTGTCTTTTCCAAGTACAATCCTTAAGTCCTTCCTCAAGGCTAGGATAACCACAATCATGCAGTTTTTTAATTCCGAGGTTAGCTTGGGGGCAGCTGGCAGGCCTAACAATCACCTTTGTTGGATAGATCTGTGACCCTTAAGGATTTCTTTTAATTACAAATATAATCCCTTAAGCATTGCATAAGCAAGTAGTTCAGCTTCCCAGAATCTAATGTCTAGAGCAAGGAGATTCCAAAAGCATGTTTTCTTTGTAGACATAGTTGAAAATGTCTCTGAGAAATAATCAGGTTTTTCTTCAGATACTGAAGCTCTGAATGATATCTGAATGCCACAAGTATTGGCATGCTGCCTACTGGTTCCAATTGGCTTCTAATTGCACAGTGTAACATACGGAATATAATGCAAGAGGCAAACCTGTCCATTAATATGAATGTGATGAGGCCACAGAGAATGAGTCTGTATGAGCTGCTGAACTGACTTGAGAGTGATTGATTGTCTTCATTTCACTTTTATTCCCAGTTTACAGTGTTGCTTGGTTTGGGGCCTGGAATTTAATTAGATTTGCATCTAGAATATTAGAGCTGAAAGCTTTCATCTCATCTGGATTTCCTGGAATTAAGAATTTTAAATAAAAGATGAAGAGAGGAAGGAAGCCGAGGAAGACCCCAAAGATTCAATGCTAGATTTGGGCTGTTTTGAAGGATTCTGAGAAAGATGTGTGGAAGTTCACAGTGCAGACAGATACAGTGCTTACTAGAAAAAATATACCTTGCCCAAGCTCATGGATCCTTCTAGGAGTGAGAATGCAAGAACAAAATGAAGCAGTTAACTACATCTTTTTAAGCAGGAAGAAAGCTTTGGGAGGAATAACTGACAAGTAACCTTCCACTGCCATTATGTTGGTTTCCTACGGGAATTAAGGAAAGAGAAGATGCAATCCAGGGGCAAAGTCACAAGATCAAGTCTCTGTATTTTAACCAGTTTTCATGTTCAGTGGTTTCAGGATTTTATGGCTGCTTATTCCTAGTCCAAGGTCATTGCACACAGGGGGAACAGCAGAAATGCCGTAAGTCCCTGGTGATGAGTGATGGGAGCCTGGGAGAAGCAAAGTAAGGATATTCCTGTATGATTCTCCTTGCACTACAGACGCTGGCATCAGGGGCAGCTCTCCCACCCACACAGCTCCCTGCACAACACATGGCTGAGGCGCTCTCCTGCCCAGACATTTGGGCGAAGAAGAGATGCCTGGGAGGTGCCCGCGGGGCTGTCCCGATACAATCACATGAGGCCAGCGTGTAATGAGCCTCACCAAGGCGTATCAAGTTCTGAGGGGGTCCAGCATTCTCAGAACGGCTCAGAATAATTGAGAGATGGCTGATCAGGCGTGCTTTGAAAATCGAAAGGTTTTAATAAATGAGAAAATAACAAACCATACAAAAACAAAAGCAAAAGCAAGTGCAAGGAAGCCCATTTGCACCTGCTGAGGCACCCCCAAAAGCCCTGAGCCCTCTGTGCTCCTTCTTAAGTATTTAATGTTTTAGAAGGGCTTTTGGCTTACTGCCCAAAAGAAGCAGCTACATTTCTGAGGAGCAGCTAGAGGGTCCAACAGGTGCTCCTGTCCTGGCACTGGGACACCGTGTGAATATCACAGAAGATTGCAGCCCTTTTTCCTTTTAAGTTCAGAAGTAAACCGAAACTCTTCCTTAAGTAGAATCATTTGCTTGGGTGTGGGAAATGCACTGCAGCTGCCCCCAGCCGCACAGCCCCCTGCACGCCTGCCCACAGCTGCCAGCCAGAGCCCCCACTGCACCCAGAGCCACAGCACCCACCAGGTTCTCCACGAGCATGTGGCCAGCCCGTGCCGGGACGCAGGTGGGGTGTCTCTGCTCCCACACCTCACACCAGCAGCATCAGCTCCTCCGAGGGCCAGCACTGTGTGGCAGCTCTCTGACCTGGCCACCCCAGCAGCCCCTGGCTTGGCCAGCGCAGGGAAACACATCCCACCAGGGCTGAGGGAAGTTGGGCCCAAGAGGAGAGATGCTGGCCCATTTTGTCAGTGCTTGCTTCACATTCCTCAGTGTGGGGAGGCTCCCCTTGCACAAAGCATCCCCAAGCACCTCTGGGGCCACTGCCTGTGCCCCAGCTCCATCCTGCACCCTGCCCCTGCTGAGCTGAGGGTCAGGAAGTGACAACGCCATCAGCTGCCTGGGACAGCTTCTGCGAGGAAATGCACAAAATACCTCTTAAATAGTGTTTTCTGCCAGAAAACTTGTCTGCAGATGGCAAAGGTGAAGCAAAAAATGAAGTGGCTTTGTAGAAGCCACTGAAGAGGATCAGTCAGAAAATGATTCTGTGTATTCAAGCCCTCTATCTATAGACACAGCAATCAAGTCCTTAGGAGATTATGAATGGTAGGTGAGAAGGTGACATTTTTCTTTCAGAAAGAAAAACATATTTTTCCTTACCCATGCTGCCCTTCAGAAAGTTATGCTGAGAAAGATCAATTCACTGACTTTTGCCTGCTGCTTTCTTTGAAAAAAGTTCAAATGCACAGAGATATCTTAGATTTTTCCCCCCTCTTCACTAAGTACTATTGAGTCTATTGAAAAGACTGAAGCCTTTGTCAATACAGTCCAAGTTCAGACAGTAATAGATTTTATTTGGAATTAAGTACTACCATTTTCACTGGGGTAAGTGATCTTGGGGTGCTTGAGGGGTATTTACTTACCTCTTGTTTGCAGAGACCTAGTCTTATGTAGTCTAACTTTTATATTTGTTGCAGCTATACATTTATATTCCTCTTGCTTGAGTTTCCCTTTCTACATTTTCCACTCTCCTCTCAAGCAAAGCCAATACTTTCAAAGCAACATCTTGTACAGCCTGTATTCCTGTAGCAGCAGGCAAGGTGAGGAAGTTCTGGTTTGTTTTTTTGTCATTCACAGGTCACTGCTGACATACTCTGCAATTTATTATGACTGTAACACACCCACTGCAAGTCGTGCTGTGGCTGCAGTCAAGTCATGTCCCTGTAGGTCATTTACCTTCAGTACTAATATCAAAAGGTGCTTTGGGAAATCTTTCCCCAAAGTCCTTTTCCTTTGACTGCTGCTTTTCACTTGCACAGATGACTGACGTGACATTGCTGCCTGTGCTCCCTGTACCCTCACTTTACCCTCTATTATCCCTAGCAGCATTAGTTCTGACAGACACTGACATGAAATAGGGAATGTGCTCAGGAGTTAATGAATCTGAGTGCCTTGCTAGAATGCTTTCAAAAGAAGACAGACATTCATAGGAAGGAGAGAGCAGTTACTCTGCAAGGGCTGAGCACCCACAGAGTGAAGGGTCCGAGACACACAGGCCCTTCTGGCAATCTTGGGTAGCCTCTGTGCAGCCCAGCTTACACAGCTGGGCCCCGTTTGTACTTATGAAAGGGTTTTTTTCCTTGGTTGGTTGGCTGGTTGTTTTACTTTCAGATCACTTAACAAACAGGAAGTGAAGAGGACATCAAACAAAAGGGCAAACAGAGCTCCACACATTTCACCGCTCAGCTGGGAAACTCGGAGCTGGTCTCGCTGAGGGGTGGGAGTTCCAGGGGTTGTGCATCCCTAGCTATGACTCGTTTCTTCTCAGCTCTTCTCTTTTATACTGTGACTATGAAAGGACTTCTCATTTAACCATCATGGGGAATCCTTTGTTTCAGCTGCCCAAAAGCCAGATGACTACTTAATTTAAAACGTAAATGGAAAGAAAAGAAAGCAAAAGAGAGTTAATGAGAGAAATACAGCTTTCACTGCCTCTGTGGACCACGACAACAGGTAATTTTCAGAATACTGCTACCATTGCAATTAGCTGAGATTTGCAGGAGCCCAAACCAACAGAAGAGTTTCTGCAATTTAGGATGGAGATCAGATTTAAGGATGTGTGTTCATCAGGTTACTTTTGAAAGGATGTTTCTCAAACAAGCACCAGAAATCCACACAAGCTGCTCATGTGTCCTCTGCACCTCTCTAACTAACACAGCCCTCTAGCAGTGAAGTTCAGACGGTCTTTGAAACCACCAAAGAGGAAAAGACGGTGCTCACACAAACACCAGACCTACAAGAAGTGAGATGGGTCATAAACATCATGAAAAATCTGTTCCCAGGAGATCTCAGCAGTTCCACAGTTTCATATTGCTCCTTACATTTCAGACACACAGCGTGGAATATGCGATGATGCTGGCGAAAGGAGCTGACACGAGTCCTCCCTGTCTGTGGTGCCTTGAGCACACAGGCATGTCCCTGTATGCTAACACTGGCTGTCCATGCCAGGTGATTGCCTTCCCTTCTCCAGTTCTGTTTTCCTATTCTGAAACCAATGTAAGGTCGCAAGCACACTTGTTAATGTAGGGAAAAGCAGAGTGCATGGAAATATATTCTGAGTTTTCAGACTGGTTTCCACATCTTTTGAAGTAGCTTTAAACTTCAGGTTTGGGCTAGCGATTAAATAACCCAGTCCTATTACAAGCACACCATCTTGGTCTATTAAATGAATAAATCTATACTTAATGTTATTGCTTAGTCATATATATATATATTTGTATTTTAAACACATGAAGTATAATTCACCATGGCAGGAATGACCTAACGTTCATCACCATCAGAGCAAAAGGCAGAGCAGGGTGTGATGCCAGGCCTTAGTCTTCTCTTCTACTTGAACCTGCACTGCAGCGTGAGAAGCCAGAATTTGTGACAAGATTTTCTAAACTTCTGAGCAGTAAATATGGTAACAGCATCTCAATGGAGAGGGCTGAAGACAGGGGCAAACATGAGCCCAGAGTAAATACAGGACTACATCACAGCAGGTAGGCAACAGAGAGTATCCACAGCCTTATCTGTGCTTATTAACAACACCAGAAAACTTCAAGGGTGCTTTTAGAAGGCATGGACACCCCAGGCTGCAAAGTTGGTGCTTCCTGGGGCGTGCTCAACTATCACTTCTTTGAACACATGCTGGCTTTACAATCCAGCTTCATGTGAGGGTGGCCAAGGCACCTGGTGTGAGCAAAAGCAGACTTTGCCTCACTGGATGAGATGTATAGCCTCACAAGAACGCAACAAAGATTTCTGAAAAGCCTTTGTCATGCTGCTCCGTCCTCATGGCAACGTGGTTGGAGCCATACCCAGGCAGACAGCCTTACAATCCATGCTGTGCTCCAGGCTAGTTACCAATGTCAGAGCTGCCTTGCATTTGTGACATCTTTGAGGGATTTTGTAGCACTCAGACTAGTAATGAGGGGAACTGGGAACAGAAAAATTAAAAATCTGAGAACTAGATTCTCAGCTAATGTTTGATGTCAAGTGGAACAATTATAAGAATCTAAAGGAAAATAAGGCCAGCCCTCCAGTATGAGCCCTTGCTGGTATAAGTGAACTAATTAGGTATAAGTGAAATTTCTTTGGCAGACAAAGCCCAAGAGTACAGAATTTCCAAGTCTTTTTGCTGGTCTGGCTTATTTCACTCAACAGAACTGGTGAACTTTACTAGCAAATGCACTTTTCCTTCAGTAAAAGGTGGGTCTACACAGGGACTGTTTTGTTAGCCTCGCTATGCTGGAAAACTTCTTCAGCAGAGACTGATCCCAACAGAACTGTAGATGAGGGCCAAAGTTCAGATTCATAAACCAGAAACCACTGAGTACCAGCTGAGACCTAGTGGCAGCCTCTGGGCATGCTTTTCACCTAAGACAACAATTTTAACATCTTTTACTGTAGCTTAAATTGGCTTGTATTTCTGTGAACTAAGTAAATGTTCACAGGTAACCTACTGCATTGTAGCTTGTTGAACCAAAATGAAGTGGCCCAAGCACCTGTGGAGCAGTCAGGGGAAGGGAACACTGACCTTCCCTCTTCTTAAACCTGACACAGAAACAAAAAAACCTCAAAGTTCTGACACGTTCTGACACTGATGGAAGTACAAGTTCCATTTTCCATCACTCCAGGGTCCATCACTCACTAAAGCTTCAGACCAAGAGGGTTTTGCTTTTTGTTGGGGGTTTTAAGCCAAAACTCTTGGCCTACATTTTTCTGATTTATTCTGCCAGATCTGATTGTAACTCTCAAATGACAGAGACTGAGTATTCCCCAATGTTTATATCTTACCAAGCAGACTGAAGACAATCAATAAAGCAGAGATCATCT
The DNA here is from genome assembly GCA_013397315.1 of Donacobius atricapilla. NCBI lineage: Eukaryota > Metazoa > Chordata > Aves > Passeriformes > Mimidae > Donacobius > Donacobius atricapilla. The sequence goes on along the minus strand of WBMY01001216.1, from coordinate 737,884 downwards.
CAATAAAAGTTTGTATACATTTCATTAAGTCATTTAAGTGCATGTGTAAGTAACTGCACGAACAGCTTCCAAGTGGGGCACTGTGAAACTCCATAGCAACACTAATGACATCAGGGAAAAGAATGAGCCTTTGAAAAAATAGAAAGCTGGAGAGGTCATGGCTTTCAGCCACACTTGATCCCTCAACATTCAGCATAAAACATACTGTTCATTCCCCCAGCTGGTGAAGAACTGAATACAGGAGACAGGGGTGATGCACTGCTCCACACTGATGCCATTTTTAAACACACAATTGCTTGGGCTCTTCACCTGTGGTGACTCTTGGAAAAATCCTGGGCAAGGCCTTGGCTGGCTGCTTTTAGAAGCAGCGATTAGGACAGCCAGTAACAATGGTCAAAGAAAATGCAGTATGTGATGTTGGAAACAAATTCCTATTCTATAGAATCACTCTGTGCAAAAGCCCTATTCATATAACAGCACCAATTATTTCAGAGTTTAGAGCCACAGCTTTGAACTTCAGTGGTAAAAAATCCCTGAAACATCTTTAATTTTGTCCTGGCTCTTGTCAAATTCACATCTGTAGCACGAGCACTTTCTTCTCTTTGTGGTGCAGGTATCACCTCTCAGCTGTGTGCAAGCTCTGACTGGGTCCAGGTGTGAAGAGCAATTGAGAGGATGTGTATCCTCAGGCTGAAGCAGGGCCCAAGCTCCCCCACAGCCCGAGGCTGTTTGCTCTCGTGCGGGCACAAGAAGAAGGATGTGCATAACCCAGCTTTCCCTGCTCAGCCTGAGGTGCAGGTGTGCTTGGGAGGCCCTTGGGGGGCTGGTTTGCAGAGAAGATGAGTGCCCTACATCAGCACTGCAACACACAGGGAAGCGCAGAGGATTGAAGTATCACTGCTGTGGACTCGGGGTGACAAATCCAGTGTTCACAGCATGGCTGCCTGGAAGGGACAGAGTCTGCACAACAGGGGCTGTGCTCCAGCGAGGTCAAGAAAGGAAAGAATAACCCAGCCAGGAAAACACTCTGAAAAATCCTTCAGACATTTGAAACAGTGCTTATTATTTTTAATATCTACATTTCAGATTTTCCTGGGGCTATTATTATTGTTATTCCTATCCTTTAACAAGTAGAAAGAGACATGGAAGAGCTAAGATATTTCCTGATCTATTTTGTTTGCCTTTAGATAAATAAACCTGCAAACGTTTCAAAAGATGCTCTGAGTTTTGTTTCCAATACACATGACCCACGTCATTTCCTCTCAGAAATATGTTTGTGGGAATGCTCACCCGGTTCTTGTGTTGACATCCATAACAGTCAACTACTGATTTCAAATTAAAGAAGCCAATCACTAGCACTTCTGCACATGACTGGGCCTCATTGCCATGTGGGGGACACTTCTGTCACTGTTCTAAATTCATTCACTTCTCTTCTGCAGGTTGTGATATTTTTCCTGCGCTACTGGTGCCCCTTACAGACATTGTTTTGCCCTGATGTAGAACTTTGTCACTAAAATCCCAGAGTACAGACTGAGTTTTGTTGGCAAAATAGTTTTTCCAGGGCTCTTTTCGCCTCAGAAGAAACAAGTACCAATAGCTCAAATGATTGTGATCCTTGAGTCTGATTTCACTCTAATGGAGTAAGTACAACAGCAGCATCAAATGCAAATAGCTCTTTTAACTGCTTGCCATCTGGATGCAAAGATTCAATTCCAGCGTTTTCTGCACTGCAACACTTTCCAAGTGGCTTTCCCAAGATCCCCACAGATATCAGCCAGTGCAATCCTCAGTCCAGCAATAAAGCTGATCTTGCTCATCAGAGCTGTCACCCAAAGATCACAGAACTCGAGGCAGCAGCATATCCTGCTGCTGAAACACCCACCCCTCCCTTCATCTTGCCCTCTCCTGATATTAAAAAAGCACTTATCACCTTGAAACGTGAGCACTAGAAAAGAGAGCCAACATGCAGGATTTGAAGTGTGTATCCTGCAGGCTGAAAGGCTGTTGTTAAATTTCTTTCTGTTATTCCATGGCATGTCAAAGGAGGGGATGCAAGGTCATTAGTCCTTAACATTTTAGCTACAGACAGCTTGACTGAAGAAACCAGGCTCTGTTGGTATGCTACCTGCTTTTGTTCAGTAGGATACCAGGTCTGATATATATTGGGATAATTTTCCTTAAAAGATGAGGATTCTTTCATGAAGGAGAAAACCAACCCCAAAACCCTCACTTCAAATTTGAAGTTCCTGAGTGTGGTTCTTTCGGGGTTTTTTTAAAAGCCTTTTATAAAACAAAATCTGGGGAGGAAAGGTCTCTAGTGCTCATAGGACATGAAGGTAACCTTCAAAATGTGAGTCAAATATAACCTATGCAGTAATGCCTACTCAAGTTGCAAAGAGCTCGAAGCAACAACATATTAACTGTCCAGTTCTGCTTCTATAATAATTATCCACACCATCTATTTCAGTGCTCAGCAAAGACAGGTAAAATGAACACGGTCATTACTCCAGGGATCTGTAAAATACAGTGTTGTCAACCTCAAATACTGAAAACTGTCCCACATCAATCCCCCTTCCCCAAAAGACAAAGGACAAGGTAAAAGGGTTGAAATTAAATACTTGTGGGTATTGTTTTGTTACAAAGGTATTATGCCTTTGTAATTTCATATCTCTTGTGTACAGTGAGGCCAAAGTTTCAGGCTTTTATCCACATTCAGAAATGTAACAAAAAAAAAATTAAAGTCATAATGTAGCCATTTGGCTTTTAAGGGCAGAGAAAAATACATCATTCTGAAGCTCACATCTAACTCGTGAGAGAGCTGACAAGGTCAGCAGCCACGTGTGACCGGCATCTCTTTTCTGGTGCTGAAGACAGCAGATTCTGATGGATCAGCATTATATCAGCATATGCTAAACTGGTCCTGAAAGGTTAAAGCCTGCTGAAGAAAGGTGAGCACGTTTTCATTGCAAAAGTGCTCCATTTATAAATCACATTTATTCACTTTCTCTGGTAAAGACTCACCCCTTTAGCCCAGTCTGTTAAAGATGAAATCATTACATACGTATGACATTACATATGACTTACATAAAGATGTAAGTCATCACCTCCTCTTTCACATCGAAGGACCTCATTCTTGTCACCATATATTTATGTTGCTGAAAACCAATGACAAATGTGTGCTGTGTGAATAAATCCAAAATGCAGCCCTGATAACCAGTGTAGGAAGAAATACAATCGCCACAACACAAAAGAGAACCACCCCACTAGTCCATAAGACAACACAATGAAGAAGACCATTTCCAAGCTTACTTCAATAAGAAATAAAAACCAAGTCAACCGAAACACAGATTGTACCTCTCAGTCTTTCAGCCCAAGGGAAAGAATGCCAGAAATAAATAGCAAAAGCAGAAATGTCAGCAACCAGAGCCATATTACAGGCTGCTTTTAAGGGCAAGCTTTGATCCTGTGGTGGGTGTAGGGAGATGAGAGGATGGGGTGGGTTCCCCTTTCTGAAGCACGACATGGTGCAAGCTTCCTTTGCTCTAGGCAAACTCTGGGTTTGTGTCCAGCACAACCCACTGCATTGCTCAGGACAAGGAACAGAATTGTACAAGTTTCCCCCAATTCTCCCCCAAAGTGCCTTTTACCATGGAGAGATCCTTGAATTCACGAACACAAGCAAGGGCAAGGCAGTCTTTTTGGGTCCTCTGCAAGGTTTCCTCTAAGACAGAGCCTGCTTTAATTTCCTTCCCAATAAAACAAGGTATGTCTCTGTGCCTAGTTACTATGGAGTTTAAGAAAGGAAGAGGCAGAAGTGTAAGTCTTCTTACACGCAATGCTCTGAGCAATGTTCCTCGCTGCCCTTCTGTGGCATTAGACATTCATTAAAAAAGTTTTGGCTGTGCTCTTTTCATTGTTAATAAAGCTGTGTGGAGCTGTGGAGTCCTGCTCCAGGCACAACCCCTACTACAGTTCGTCTTTATTGAATTCAGTTCCATTGTACTTATATTCTCTTTGCACAAGAACTTCTGCAATTTCAAAACCAAAGCCTGTTATAGCATTTGAAGCATTGTGGGTCTCTTCTTCCTTTCCTGAGTTATCCAAGTTCAAGCTGAACAGGCTTGAGAGACAATCTATCTGGTTGCAAATCACTGTGTGTTCTCCATTGGAACGGATCCCAGTGGAAAAATTTTAGCTGGGATTCAACAGCCTGTTGCAATTTCCCCCTGATTTTATGGCCAAAAAGATGAAGGAACCAAGCTCTTCTATTTTTCCATAAAGGCTTCTTACCACTGGGACTATGCTCATCATTACAACTACAACAGCAGTGTAGTAAAGACTCTGAGGCTCACAAAAAGTCATTTTAGACTAACCAGGAGTGGCAAAGGCTGATGCAGAAAGCTACCACCACTGGCTTCCTGTCCCTGTCCTTAGTGGCACTGTGTGTTCCTTCTGCCAGACCTTTGCATAATGCCTTGAAGAGAAAGGAGCAAAAGGCCAGGCTGGTCACCATCCTGACAGAGCTTTCCTGCCCGCCCTCTCCCGCACCAGTCTCAGAGCAACATGGGAGCTGTTGGCTTCTTCTCAGACCCCTGACACCAATGCCATGCTCACAGCAAGAGCTGGCTTTTGCCTCAAGCACCAGCTCCAACTAAAAAGGAAAGTAAAGAGCACATTACCCTGCTGTTTCACAGAGAATCAAGGTTAGCACAATATATCATCTCTAGATGAAATGTTTGCAACCAGCAGATCCATCCATCTTCTCTGGGCGCAGTCATTTTTGCCAGTCTTACTTGTGTTGGTAAAAAGGGGCAGCAAAGAGTCTTTTATCTGAAAGCACGTTTCCCTGGAGATCAAAAGTATATTCTTTAGTTTTCAAATCTTCCCTCTTTATCCTCACAGTTCCCATATACGGGAAAAAAATGGCAAAATGTTAGTGAGAGTATATATAAATCACACCAACCCCTGATCCTCTTATCCAGTAACCATAACACATCGTACATTGAAAGTCTTTCTCCAGGAGAGTAAAATAAATTACATTTTGCTTGCCAGCATGCTGAACTTTATGTTGGTTATTGTAAATTACTGAAAGCACAAAGGTATAGTCTTCGTGTGCTCTTCTTGGAATATGGAATATGAACATCAAAGGCAGCAGTTATCAGAAACTGCTCTTTCTCTGCCTCTGCTTTTGGCAATGGGCTGAATTCTCCCAGCCATTACCAAGTCAAAAGAAACAGAATTAGACAAATCATTAGAAAAAACAATTGTTACCAAAGATAATAAGTTATCTGTGCTATAAATATCACCATAACCAAATAGTTGACATTCAAATAATTAATTATAGGATAAAAGCATAAATAGACTAACAAAACAAAACAAAAAAGAGGTGAAAGAGGTGAAAAAAGATACATTCTTTATAATTTTTTCAACATTCAAGTTCTTTAAAATGTCATCACCTCTACAGCTGTTGAAAGGAATCATTAGTGTCATCAAAAATTCATTTCTAAACAGTAGAAGATTATCCTTTTGCATGTGAAAACATTAGCCAACATGAAATCATCCTACCTTAATACAATTTTTTTGCCAGTCTGTTTTTGGAGTCAAGATGAACTTGGCTGTTACTCTGAAAAAGGACACAGCAAGACAGAGTTTCTGTCTAGGGATTCTAGAACAAAACTGCACTTTTTTTTGCATTCCTCACTACAAATAACTTAAGAATTTGTCTCTTTCTTAGTAAGAAAAATATCACAAGCATCACCACCATATACATTTGTCCCATTCAAACTCACATATCTATTTTATTTCCAGGGGTACCACAAAGCTGCTCGCAGCTGTACCCCACCTATAGTTCTAGGATGGTCTCAGAAATAATGCTGCTGTCTTGTACAACTTACGCTCAGGTAAGAAAGCAAAGCAACCTGAAGTTACTTCATTAATTAACTTGTATGGATTGTTTTCTGCAACAGAGCAGAGGATGCCTGCAGGTTTTAATAGTTTTTCCTGAGCAGCTGTACTTTTACTTGCTGGTCTCAATCTTTTCCCTACAGATTAATTACAGTCAGTGACAGTTGAGATTCTCCATCATGGTAAAACCTTACCTTCTTTCAAGCAACATACATGACTCATCAGCTCAATTATTACAGCAAACAAACCAAATTTCCCATCTGTCTCACTCTAGGTACAGCCCACTTAATACCAGTGCCTACAGATGCTTCTTTGAACGTGCTGCAGAGGTTGGAGGAATGAGGAGCCACAACCACCCTGACCTCGTGGTGCAGAGCAGGACAGGCCCCTTCTCTCCCTGTGCACTCAACAGTGAGAGAGCAGATAGGAAAGCCAGTCAAATGGGAAGAGAATGTCTGTTCTCCTTGTCAAGAAGGCATTTTAATTATGTTTCTCAGTGTTAAAGAGCACCATTATGACTTTGTTTTATAAACACGATGGAGCCTGAGGCACACATTTGTATTACAGTTGAGTGCTTTTATTGCATATTGTATTTTTAATTGTTCCTTAGAAGATCAAGCATTTTTTCCACTGAGAAATCTAATACATTATTATTATTTCTGATTCCACAATTATTTGGATCACTGTGGTGCATGTCAGCCACATGACTCGTGTGTATCTTTTTCTTCTTCTCTCAAAGGATTCTGTTGTTTGGATTATGCAATCATTTTGTTAATACCAGGACAGATGGCCACAATGAAAACACGCAGGGTACTCTCTCTGATAGATACTTGCCAATATCAACAGGAAAGAACAGAATTAAATTCATGAACTTCAGAGAGAAAGCACAAGCTTGTTCTTGAGCAGTGAATGGCATAATGCTTTCATGTACAGAGAAATAGCCAGTGGCAATCCATAGATATGCAGGTTGGGAGACTTGAATAATTCAAAACAGGGTCTGAAGTCACCTGTGAGGCCATATCACAGAGAGCTGCAAATGCCCTGTTTGTCACAAATGGCACAAGGTCAGGTGTGGAGAGGATGCAGGATAAGAATCCAGTGTTCTGCCACTCAAAAGGTTTCCTAACATCAAAGTTAAACCACCACCTTCCCGCTGCAATTGGAGCCCACATCTCTCACTCTGCCCACTATTATTCACCTCATTCTTCAGTCTGGAAAACTCTTCCTTTTCCTGCCACCTCTAAACCAGGACAAAGCAAGCACCTGTGATTTAACCTCATGCCCCCCCAGCAACACCATCAGTAGCATTCAATGACTTTGGCACTGAGCCCATAACTCCTGGGGGAGCTGGGGGCACACACGTCTCACCATGTGCTGTGAGCAGGGAAGAAGGTTTCCTACCCAGTGCAGAGAGAATCCAGATTTCACCTTGAAAACTTGCAGATTTGGCTGCTGAACTCACCAGACTCCAGTTGCTGAAAGGAAGTCTAAGACATCTGGAAAATTTCCATCCTCCTGACACTGCCTGTTCCCATGACGTCGTTGCTAGCTCTCAACCAAGAGAGAGACTCTTAGATGTCACTCAGTCACACCAGGAAATCCATCTCCCTCCACACAGAAAGAGCTTGTGGCACAGAAAGTCACTTAGGAGCAAGGAGATTTAACAAGAGAAACCCTACATCCAATGAAATTTTTTTATAAAGATTAAAAAAGTAAACATTAAAATTTTGATCTTATATTTCCTTTACCAGCAAAATTATGATGTTAAATGGGACACTGCTGTCATGAGAAAGCTAGATGAAGGAAAAAGACAATCTTTGCTTTCTTAAACATGTGGTCTCTGACACCTGACAAAATTTTGTCAGAGCTTGGTAAATCCAGCTCTGTAAATTATTTTATTAATTAAACTAAATTAACTGGAGCAAAGTATAAGAAGAGAATTGGGCATCATTGCTAAAGAACCCTGTATTTCTTTAAACCAAGTGACAAAGACCAGATCCTGCTCAGGCCAATATTCCTTGTCTTTACAATTAAAATACAGACTCACACACTAAGCAGACACTCTAGCAAAGCTTGCACCTCTAAAGTCTGTGAGCCTAAACTTCAAGATGAGACATGCTATTTCCAATACCTCCAAAATCTCAATTTAGATGTCTCTAGTTTTCACCCTAGTGCTCACACGCCATTACAAGAGCACTAGGATACAGTATTTGCTCATATGACTGAATTTCTCTCCGACAGAAATGGGATATACATATTTGGGCCTAATGAAAGCAAACCAACATTGTACAAATTATATGCTATGGGTCATTCAGGGAACTGTCTTTGCACTCAAACAGAGGTCTTCAAAGTTTTTACTTGTACTCATCAGCCGTTCAAGCAGAAGGATAAAAAGGAAATGCAACCTCAATTTCTGTATCAACTGGATCAAGATGTACACACATTCTTCTGCAACAATATTTCACGAAAAAAATCTTCAGCTGTAAATAACAAAAGGTAAGTTGGCTGTGAGTGAAATGGTGTAATACAAAACAAGGACTCCTTTGCAAACATGACTGTACTCCTCTGCATACATATTCAAGACCTACAGTAAAAACTGGTTTTTGTCTCAGCCTATAGTAAGACAAGGGAGTACATCTGTGCTCACTGAAGTGAGGCACATTGACAAATGTCAGCTTTTCATGAACCTGACCTTCTACTGCGGAAATTTAACCACTGGCTTTTGCCATCTAGAAATAGGGCAGACTTTGGAGAACAAGTGAAACCAACTTCTGGAAAGATGCATGGAAGCATTGGGGTTGATCAAAACCTTTCCTCTGAGAAAATGGGAACAATGAAGGCTGTCCATCTCAGTAGACATCTTTCAGAACAGAATTATAGATAACGCTGTGGTAAACTGATACAGAGAATGGTAAAGTCCTGTATTTACATACCATGTTCTCAGAAGAGCTCAGGCAACTTCTCAACAGATCTGAAGTACTTGTGCTGTGCTGACTTATTTATGACCAAGAATATTTTTTCCCATACTGGCATTTTAAAACAGTTTTTTAATACTAATTTCCATACCATTACAAAGAAAATGTCACAAACTAAAACTTAAGAGGTAACCTTGAGAAAAATTCATTCTGATTCCTCATTTCTGTTCTTGTATTTCCCTCACTCACTTATTCTAGCTGTCATCCCATTGTTTGGTTCATTTTTCATTAAAAATGGTTTTGACAAATGCACACTTTGTAGTGAAAACAGTTTCAAAAAAGAACACAGCAGTATTTTTATTCACTATAGTTCTAAAGACTATTGAGTAAAACAGAAGGATGACATGTCAGCTGAGTTTATTTTCCCTGTATGGACTTAGAAGTTTTATCTTAGAATTTTTTAATGAAAGCACATGAAAAATTAAGACAATGGATATGACTACTGGTGATACTTTCCCTAAATGGAGCACTTCATCACAGCTGTTGAGCACTGGCAGAATCCCACTCATTTCATTTGCACAAGCAACTCCAAACACTTCCATCATACACATGAAAACCGCCATAAGGATTTACCACACACCCACAACACCACTGCTGGCAATAGAAGTGCAATTTCCTACTGATCACACAATGTTTTCTCCCTCAAATCTATCAAGTGAAGCCTCCCATAAAAGTACTTTCCAGCACTGGGTCTCATCTTCCTTCAGCAAGTTATAAGTAGGGCAAAATGAAGATGTATTTCCCACGTAAATTAAAATTGTTCTTATGATTGCAATATTTGTGTCCCCAAGAGAAGAGGAGTGTTTGAGGTGGGTGGATAAACAAATATTCTAATCACATTCTTTTGAATGCTGCAAGTTGGTTTCAACATCAGTTAAGTTTTTTCTTTTTAATTTCTCCTCTTAGCTCAGTGGGAACTACAAAAAGAAAAAAAAAAACAAAACCAAAAACATGCCCTTGTAACTTACTGCTTTTCAATCTGTTATATTTGCATGTTTATTTTCTTTGTTATAATGATTGGCTTAATGTATTTTCCTTTTTCTATTCCTGTTTTCACAGCGCATTTCAGGGATCAGCTCCCCTTGATTTCTAGCTGCTGAGCGATTAACCCGGGGGGAGTCCTTCTACAGCCCCCGAGAGCCAGCTGGGTTGCATTCCCTCACGCTTCTGACTCCACTGGCTGTAGATTCACCATGCTGCCAGGGTGGGTTCCAGCTGCTCCTCTCGGAACGCTGGTGGTGAGGAGGATGGATTCAGGTTCACGTGCCTCTGTGCTGGCCCAAAGCCTCTCTGACAGAGCACTGACCGCAGCTCACAGCTGCTCTGGACATGGTCAGGCCCCACGTCCTCCCTGTGGATCTGCCACTGCCTCCTCTTCATGCAGCCAGCGAAGGACAGAAAGTCACCTCTCCAGAAGACACCAAGACCTGGACTGTGGGAAAGATGAGGAGGTTTTCTGTAGGCCATGGCATGCAGGCATAATCCACCTTATCAGCTGCTTGGTGAAAAGGCCTCAAGGATGCTGCAGCAAACCACTTGCTTTTCTGGTTTACCAGACTAGCTTAGGCATCTTCACTGATTCCAGGGGACTAAATGCAAAGGGAACTAGGGAAAAAACCTCTAGGAAAATTAAAGAAAAGGTCTCAAAGAAGTGTCAGCATGCATCTATTGTACATGCTGCACTTACATGAGGGCAGTGCTTACGGGTTAATTTGTGAGTGTTAGTCATTAAAGCAGCAGCTCTGGAATTAGCTTCCTATGTAATGTAGTACTTTAAATAACATTCCTTTTGCATGGGTAGATTGTCACTTCCTGCAGTGGCACGTTAACAGCTTTTAGTGGCAGCAGAGGCAATCTCTGAAGTCCTTTAACTAACAGGACCCTATTAATTTATTAGATTTATCTCTTAACCATGCAATTGCTTTACATGCTACAAAAAGACATTACATTTTGCTATCTACACAACCCATGAGTTTCTGATGTCTTCCTGGTGTTTCCCTCTATCAGTCAGCGATAGAAAAAACACAAGAGAATTTGAGTGGAGCCAAGTCCTGGATCAGAACTGGAGAGAAGGCAGCCAAGGGAGAGAAGTAAAGGGACAGTGGGACATGGGGGGTCTGTGTGACACTCCTGGTTGTATTTCTCTAGTCTGATCACAGGTGCCTCTCTATGTGATCAGCAACATCAACACCTGAGAGCAGAGGAGAGCCCAAGGTGATTAAATCATCCTGGCTGATGAAGTTAGGTCACTGGTGAGAAACGGAGAGCCACAGTAGTGCCCTGAGAACAACCAGCCTTTTCTTGAGCTCCAGAGGACATACACACGATACCACACTGCTCTAAGTCTCTCAGAAAAAGCAGCAATTTAGTCCTTAAGTGGGAACTACATGTTTTCAGACCAAGTCTTTTAGATTTGCTACAGTGACTGGGAGCAACATCAAGCAGAAGAGCAAGGTTTATGAGGTTTGGAAGTGAAGCACCCCTGAAAAAACTACTACGGGGATCAATGCAAATAAGAGCAGCAGTCCAAGAAGAGCAAGACCAAGACTACAGAAATTAATTGAGACAAAGGCATTCAAATCATCAGAGACAAATGCACAGTAAGTAAGTAATGAGTAAGCAATGCTAGGGTGACAGTTCACTCTGCATATTTATATTTCTCTTCACTTTGTATTCACAGAGCTCTTTGAAATGCAGAAGTTTCTGGGAGGCTTAAAGGATTTAGCCATCTAGCTAAAATAAACAAAACACTCCTGTCTGCTGGAGGAGCAGTAGATAAGCCCAGTTACAAGAAACGCTTAAACTAGTTGTTACAAAAAGAAAAACAAAGAGAAACAAACAAAAAAGGAAAACAAACCAATAAAACAAACAAAGAGCAATAACAAAAACACCTTCACACAAACCCAAACATTCATCTGTGTCTTCCTTGTTAATTTTATGTAGGTGAGTATTGCTGCCACTCCACCTGTTCTGTGGGGTTTGGTGTCCCAACAGGAGAAAAGAAGCATTTGAAAGATGGAAACACAAGAAGGACTTGGGAGAAACCATTCAAAAGGGTATTTCTGATTCTTCAAGCTGTCCCTTCCATCACTTTCTTTGTGCTCTTGCTCCTGGGAATGATTAGCTGCAGCTTTGAAACACACAGGAGTGCTCAACATCAAACAACCAGACCACATGGACACATCCCAGATATTACCACATCACTATATTACAAAAAGTCAAAAAATTTTATTGCCCCTCCTCACTTAGACCATTATCTCTGCCCTCTATGTTTCCAAAAAAGGGTTGGTGGAAAAGATTAGCAATGCCGAAGATACTCCTCATCCAGAAAATACTGAAGAGAGCTTGAACTCAGACAATCCCTACTTGATATTTTTGCTTGTTATGAGCTGGCAAGTAGCTGAGATTTTAGATGACAGAAACCCAAGAGATATTTGGAAATTAATCAATACAATGANTGGATGAGCCTCTGGCAGTTGGCCCCGCTCCCAGCGCTGCCCTTTTTCCTTATTCAGTTCTTTGTTGTTGTTTGTTAAGGCTTAATAAACCTTTGAAATTTTAAAGTGAGCAGTCATTTCTCACAGAATTCTTCACATGAGAAGACTGAAGAATGGGGGAGAAATAAATGCTATATAAGCAGACCCAAGAGAACAATGACCCAGATGCAGGTTAAAGTCTCTCCTGTAATTCTGTGAATGGATTATTTGCTGTGCTATTGCCCGGTCTCTAACAGAAGGAACACATCCATTTTTCAAAATTGTGCTTAGGAGTATGAAGAAAACGACAATGGGCAAGTCCCACATGACACTGATGGGAACTTTCCATCTGAAGTATGGAGAGGCTCCAAGTGCACAGCATACAGCCAGATTTCATTTCCCTTGCCATATCTGCAGTGTGCCTAGTTACCTCTTTCGTGTAAAAGAACAGAAAATATCCATTGAAGTACACTAATATTTGAAGACCTTGTCTCTGCAAAGTTTAAGGACACACAAAATGAAATCTGGATGCAAGCCTGTTCAACAGTGGCAAAAATTATTTACTAGGAGATCTCCATTCCTCACCTGAGCATTGCCTGAGCTGCTCGCCCCATGCTCTGAACTGCAGTTATGTGTGGGCAGCCTCGCAGACCTTGTGCAGCTGCTTTGCTTTCTCAACACATCTGAGAGCTCCGGTTGGTAAAAGACCTTTGACATCTTTCACACATGCCTTTTTTGAGGCAGTGGAAGGACAATTTATTTTCAAGACACATAGTTATCCACCTCCCCTTGGCCACTCTCCCAGAGGTCACCTAGTAATTCCATTTCAACACAATGCATTTTGCATGCTAGTGTTATCTGATAGTTCTCCCTGTGTGTTTTAAAGACCTGTTTCCTGTGGTTATTGAAAACTGGCTAGTGTCACATGAGTGTCTGAAGAAAGCAAGCAGAGCACAAAGCCAAGGGAGAGTGACATTCAGACTGGTTGTGTACTCTCTTTTAAGGTAGACAACCTAAATGCACACCCCTGTCAATTACTTACTAATTTCATCTCCATTAGGATCTGTTTACAAAGCTCTAAACATAAAAAGTACAGTAAGTTCCCATTTCCCAAGTAGAGGATAAGAATGTGTGGTGTTTTCTGCCTGAAATGGAAACAGTAGAAATGAATGTTACAGCCCTTCAAAATGTTTTCGACAAAACATTTTTCATTAAATAAAATATTATTTAATGACATGTGAAGTTTAGTTCAGGTAGGTATTGGGGATCTCAAAAGAAGTCACAAAGATCCCAAATTTAAAAAAAAGTCTGACTAAGCAATCTGAAAATGGATGTTTCAACAGCTCCACTTCACAGACAGTAAAAGGTTTGATCTCTTTCCAATGGGGAATTTCAAAACCTTAGAGGCTGTTGCAAGACAGAATTTCTTGTTCCTCAGCCAGCTCTTGTTAGCATAGTCATAATAACCATAATCAGAGATTTATGTAGCCTTTTATCCCCATAGAACTTAAAGCAGTTTGCAAGTGACTGTGATCATAAAAAGCATGTATGAAACAGTCACACTCACATTCCCCACCAAGTTAAAGAGATTCGTCTGCACTGAAGTATGAAAGCTGTTGAAGAAAGTACAGAGTTATGGTTTAAGAATAAGTGTGAGGTAAATACAGCAACTAATTGAACAGCAAAAGGGATTTAAGTAGGCAACTTATAATTATTATAACTGAATTTAGCTATAAGATGAAAGCAAGCAAGCAAGCAGGTTTTACTGAGAGGATTTGTAAAACGTGCATCATCTGCAGTCTCAAGAAAGGCTTCTCCCATCTGGGCTCGCCCCTGAAAGCCCAGTTTTAGTCCCTAAGCTAAGTACCACGTGCCTGCTTTCACCTGATGCAGCAAAACCTGAGTCAGACAGGTTTGTGCATAAGGTTTACCAGTGTCTGGAGGAGTTACTACATCACCGCAAATAGCTTCTCCAAGACCACCAAACCAGAAGCGGAATATCATGGAAAATCATTTATGTGCTACTGGATTAAAAAAAAAAAAAAAAAGTAAATTCCAGCCTGTGCAGTTATATACACAAAATTTGAGGCATACTTATCACATCTATAAAGTTAAGCAGAAACAATGAAGACAGTTGACATGATTCCAAATAGGTCAAAAAGGCATTTCTCATTCACACAGTTTTAGAAGCTCCACATGCCAATCTCATACCACTTGGGGCTTAAATTCATGAAATACTCCTGTGAGACACTTTAAAGATTATTGTGTCAAAGAGCAAAGCAGAAGGCTCTGAAGGAAGAAATTTCCAGGAGCTTCCTGAGCCAAGCTTAGCCGAACACACAGCTGCTGAAGTAGAGTTTCTGCTGAGAGAAAAACAACTACCTCTGTTAAAAGCAAAGACAAGAAACTTGTGCAGTTCTGCACGGAGAAATACTCACCAAAGTGCCTGCAGTGAACCACTGCAGTGAATGCTTGTGCACTGAAGGCAAAAGAGACCAAAAGAGAAGTGTAAATATTGTAGGATTATTGAATGAGATGCTGTTCTTCTGAATCTGTTTGAATTTATCAGAAATAAAACTATTTTTTCTTTCAGAAAAATGGTTGATGGAATTTTCTCACATCAAGTTTAATTGCAATTATGAAGTCATATGTAAGCTAACAAATAAAAGCTACTAAAAAGACTAATTATGTCGACATTTTAGCCCTTTTAAAATACATATTTGTTACAACCTTTTTTGTTATACGAGAGTAAAGTGGACAAATCAGTTAGATTTGACCATCTCCTCAATGTCCTCAACCAAAGTAGAATTTTAAAGATATTTAAAAGTGCATCAATTAGTGAAATAAGCTGGGGTCATTACAGAGACAAAAAGCCACTCTTGCTCCCTCAGTGAAGCTATCAGGTATATCTTGGCAGACCTGAACCCCTCGTGTGGGGCTGTTCTGCTGTGCCCCTTGCCATGCACAGTCTGGATGCAAAGGTAAGTCAGTTTGTCACGGTTTCCTTACAGCCTACTTTGCTCAAACCTAACCAGTGAAATGTGCTTGGACTCACTCTAAATCATTGCACACCTGAAACGGAACAAAAAAGAAACGGTTTAAGCAAAACTGAATCTGATAGAACTGGTAATCTGTGAACCCAAGCAGGTTCTGGAGAAGGGTTCCTAGGCAAAAAGGGAGCACAAAGTATGGCAAAGGGGCTTAAAAGTTCTTGATGCAATTCAAAGGAATGGGGAAATGGAAAGAAGGCCCTGAAAAAAAATGTGAAAATTTTTTTTTTTTTTCAATGAAAGGCCTCTCAGAGAAAAAAACACAAACATGTCTCTGCTCATAAAATGATGCTGTACCCTCCCTCACTGTGGTCTCTCCCATATGAGGTTGGGAAGATCCCAACAGCAATTGTGAAGGCTACCTAGTGTTTCTCATTAGGCCCTTATGAAGTCCTTGCTATTGAAACCCCCAAAGGAAAAGGAATAAGCCTGGGTTTGAGCACACAGCAAAACTGAATTCTGAACGGATATTTCTGTGGTACACAATGAGGCATCCTTGACTGCAGTGAAGTTCTGTTCATTGCACACCCTGCAGACTGTAGCAAACCCTTTCCATCTGTCTTAGCAAGGACTGGCTAGCAAAAAATGGCATTGTGTTACTAGGGAGCTGAAAACTGCTGGACTCCTATGCAAGCAAGGTGATGGAGCTGGACTTAATGCTGCCAAGTTTGCACTTAGCACTGATAATAATTTTCTGTTGCTTTGTCTTCTGCAGCACAGTATCTTGTCTGCTCACATTTGGGGAAAGGCCTCTCTTCTCCATTCTTCCTGCAACTCCTGGGGCATTGATTTCACACAGCCTCGTCCACAAAAGCAGAGGGATTTCTCTGTCGGACAAGAAAGTAATGTCCCTGGTCCCACAGGCCAGGTCAAACCCCTGTTCCACTGGGCTTCCATGGACACACAGAAATACCAGTAAGCACACAGAATCCAATGGAACGTGGACTTGAAGGCTTCACTATTTGAAGGCTTGACAAAGTTAAGACAGCACTTAAAAGGACTGAGCCCCTAGGGAATTTTTTCAAGTTTCATGAGCACTTCAGCTTATATGAATTAACATCTACTGTATATTTTGCATGGAGAACATGTAATCCAGGCACTGTTAAAGCTCCATCCAAAGAACTTCTAATATCATTTATCACTCTCTTTCAACTAAGGGGTGTTAAAGCTACATAGTAAATCTTGAGAACAGTAGAAACTTATCCCTTTACCTGAGGAATAGGCATCAAAACAAGCTCACTTCCTTTCCCTCATCTACAGACAGCTTGCACCCAATTTCAAATCCCTTCTTAGCCGGGTGGAAGCCTGAACTTCAAGTGTGGAAAAAAAGTAAAACAAGAACACGCCTATTAAAGGAGGACTTCAGGGGGAACCTGTGTTGTGATTAAACCTTTGTTTTAAGAATAGGAAAGTGCCACCAAACTCCAGACACTGCTGCAGGGGTTTGGAAGAGTTTAAGGTCCTTAAATGACACTGTGAAACTAAAGGGCAGAAGCAGAGGAAGAAAAATGGTGTACAAGACAAATAAACAGTACATATATCAAGGTATAGAAGCACCTCATATGGCACAAAACTTTTAGAAGATGATGGCAACTCTGAATTGCTTTTCAGAAAACTAAAAGATACATAAGAAAATGGCATAAAGTTGAGCAACGGGAGAAAGTGTGAGATGAGATACCCAAGCTACAGATGATTTGCTTGCTATGTTACCCTCACCAGCCAAAGCTAGTACTGATAAAAAATTCCAGGCATACAAGAAATACCTCAAAATCTCTTAACATGGAAGCAGGGACTAGATATCCATGAGTATTTATTTGTTCCTTAATGTGAGCAGTCGGAGATTTCAGGTTTCTCAAAGTGCACCCCATTTTTTTCATGTCTTCAAAATGGGAACAAGTTTCTAGAGGTCAGTGAAAAGTTTTGTATCTTCAGGAATACAGATCTTCATCTTTAGTTACACGAGTAGCCCTGGGTCACTAAGGGCTGGCTCCAGGGCTCAGCTTCACAGCCCCAGCTCCTGCTCCAGGTCCCTCAGGTGTGAGCCAGTCTGGAAACCCAAAGGTAATTGGGCTTGAGGCAAAAGTGGGACACGAGGGCACACACCTACAAAGCGTACACAGGCTGCCATGGCGATATTTCTGACTTTGCAGTTACTTGTTTTCAGATCAGTTTTTCCAGTTTTGCATCTTAATGTGGGGTGAATGTGGCTTTGGCTTTTACTTCATTTGAGATTTTGCTTGTCTACCAAAAGAATAAAATCTGCAGCAAAAAGTAGTAACACCTCCCCAGTCTAATTTTGATTTCAAGACTGCTTTCAGGTATTTTTTGCACAGGCTCTATGATGCAGCATTAAATTTTGTTTGGACAAGATTTCTATCCTTGGAACAACAAAGACCTTTGTGCTAGACCTTAAGTGCTCCTGCCAGTGGAAATGTTAACACCCAAGCAGTTTTCACCCCGATCATTCCGTTTTCTTTCTATTTTCCAATGTACCAGTGCACTGTGAATAGTGCACTGCCTCCTTGTCAGTAGCTATTGAATTATAATCACCCTCAACAAGTAAAGCAGCCTAAATTTAGGTGCATAAACACAAACTTGCAGTGAAGTAATTGACTTGCAAGCTACACAGGACTAAACAATAAACAGAAGAGAATGCATGGTTAGGACAGTGATTCTTTCAAAGCTTAAAAAGAATTTGGACTGAGCTGGAAATAGTGATTCTCACGTGAAAATCTTATTTATTTTGTAAAAGTGTCCTTATTTTGACGTGCTATATCCCAAGAACCTCTCTTTGTGATTTTTTTTTTCTTTCTAAACTAGAGACAATTAAGTGGTAATTTTTTTACAGTGTGTGGAAGATTTAGATGACTGTTCTATAACTGCACTCTCTTTGGCTGGATAAGTAGTTTTCCATCTCTGGAATTTTTTTTTCCCTGTTTACAAAAAGACTTCTTCACTGTTGAAAATAATAAGTCAAATATAATACAAGACAATATAACATAAGGTAAATATAATAAATCTCCTGCAAGGCTGCATATTTCAAATTTTTTTTTAGGTTGCCTATTTTTATAAAAATGTGTCAGAATTATGAACCTATTCCCCAAGAGGAAAAAGTCAGGTATCACTGAACAAAATATATGTATATGTAAGACATATTCATCGTTTTTCCATGGTAACTAGATTCAAAACAGATTAAAATCTTAAACCTAAAATGAGGCAATTAAAAGAGTCCAGGTGAATCATAGCTGATCTTTAATTTGAAGGTTCAGGTGAGTCATTACTTTTTTCAAATTTCCTGATTACTAATCTCCCCAACATACAGATCAGCACCCTGGATTATTTATGAGTAACAGCAGAAGCACAGGAGAAATATCACCCACTTGTGTCTGAGCTGAGGGAAAAAAAATAAGGTTCCTGCCAAAACCACCCCCAACGCAATGCAGAATGGCTGGCGGTTCTT
Source organism: Donacobius atricapilla (assembly GCA_013397315.1). Taxonomy (NCBI): domain Eukaryota; kingdom Metazoa; phylum Chordata; class Aves; order Passeriformes; family Mimidae; genus Donacobius; species Donacobius atricapilla. Next base: position 719,019 of record WBMY01001216.1, on the reverse strand, counting down.
TATTAATATTATTGTATGTGATTTGAGTTCAGATGAAGGCAGAAGAGGAAAAAAAAAATCAAAATATTAAATAGAAAACACTTTTCTTTACAGACTTATTCCATCTTGTGTGTATATATGGCTTTTTCCCTGGCAGTCTTTTAACACCATCCTATTCCCCACATTATTGGATCAGAATTACATTCAAAAAGCTTTAAACCAAACCGTGCACATGAACCAAAATTATTACACCTTCTCTATTGTTGCTGTTTTTACTGTATATGAGTATCCCATGTTTGCTAAAGGAATAAAAATGTCTTTTCTTTGCACACAGTAAGTTCTTTATCCAACTTAACATCTCCATGATTCAGGCACAGAGCTTGGGTTGTCCAAACCATGACCAGCCCTGGATCTCGTGTCACTGCTGCACTTCAGCTGATAGAGGCTCTATCCTGTGTGCCAGATCTGGAGCTTATTCTTGTGAATTCCATGAAGCTAAGCCACTTTAGAAGCTGGCGATCTTGGTCTGGGTTATTTTTCCCTTCACATTAGTACTCCAGTATGGAAACATGTTTAACTACCAGAGTAGAAGTACTGAATTGTATCCTTTTCTGCCTAATATTGCTTAGCAAGGGACTGGTCTTCCTTTCAACATGAACCACAATACCACACAATAAGCAAAGCTTAAAGACACTGCTTGCTGATGCTTTAACCTAACATGGCACTGAGGAGATGCAATACCCTTCAATTATGTTGTGCTAATAAACAATTTAACCAAAAAATGCTAAAGGAAAGTCCATACCTGGCCTAGCCAAAACAAGCAAAAGGAGCGCCATGCTCTAAGCAGCCACAAGAAATGTAAATACTATATGTAGAAAAGCTCTGCCCTCTGGCTGTGCTGCAGGATGACAGATTCCCACCGAGTGCCTCTGTCAGAATCCTGACCCTCCTTAGGGGGCAGGGATAAGCTGGGCAGGGTGGTGCAGAGGGGGTAACACCCTGGGGCCGCTTGCTGGCTCCATTAACTGTATGTGGGACCTAGGAATTCCTCTCCAAGGTTCAGCACCTCCTCTAAGCCAGCCGAGGCAGTTCTCCTTCCCCGTGTGCAGACACTGAAATGATCTTGGTCACAGCCAGCTCAGAGGCAGCTTCACTGCAGCTCTGTTGCTGCTGAGCTCTGCCCCAGCGGATTCACTTGGCATTATGCAGATCCCGAAGATATCTGAATGACCAAAAATATAAGATTTTAAACCCTTTCAACTATTCTGCTCCTAAACCACGTACACAGAAACACCCAGCTGTTCAGAGAGCAGCACTGGCAGGCAGAGCCATTATCAGCCCCCCATGAGCACAGATCCGCTCCCTGAGCTCGAGGTGGGGGTGCAGAGCCCTGCACCACAGAGCACCCACAGCAGAGGGGGGCAGTTCTGAGACCCTCATCTACTCCCTGACTAAAGGAGCTTACAGATGGGGGTGCAGAGGGTACAGAGAATTTTATTAACTTTGGTAAGACCCTTCTCTAAATATATTAAATCATCTCCTGTTCTTAGAGAAAGCAGCTTTGACTTTCTAAGCCAGCTGCTATGTATACTCCAGGGAGTACTGTCACACGTATATTTGCAGCAACTAATTCTCAGCACAGTATCTTTCTGTCTGGGGAGACTCACCAGTTAAAAGACATTCAAAATGCAGAGTCCCACCCAGCAGTGTGGAAAGGAGCACTTGTCACCTGGCAGGTGGCCTCCTGCAAGACATCTGATGGTACCAAGCAGTGCTCTCTGCATTAACACATTAGGATAATGGAGATGGAACACCGAGGAGGGGAAGAGAAAGCTGCAGCTTGTGATCAAGTCTTTGTAAATCACTGCTTCACACTGAGAAAATAACCACATGGCTTATAACATGCCAATATTTTGTTGTAGGGGATCAGACTGGCATAATATCAGAGCTCTACAGAAAAGACTCGGTCCTGTTTCTCTGAAATGCCTGTGCTTTCCTCCCCCTTCTCATTTCCTTCTGATGCTCTTTCCAATGCTTGCAAATAACCAGAGAGGCATCCGAGAGAGCCTGCTTATCTCAAAGCCTGACTATCTTCTGCCCAGAATGATACCAGAGCCCTACAGAAACCTCTGTGGAGCACAACATCTAAAGGTGTCAGCAGAAGGAGGTGAACTGAGGTTGTATAGACCTTGTTATAAGAAATCATTGATAGTATTCAAGAATTAAGTGCCAATATTTAAAAATAAAACTCTTGCCTAACTTTCATCCTATTTCCTACTTGCAAACTTGCCACACTCTTCAGAGACAGTAAATAGCATTATTTCATTTTACTGTGGGGAAACGGGTAAACAAAGCAATAAAATGGTTTGTCCACAATAATCCAAAAGACCCATGACAGAGCTGGATATCATTCTGAATCCAGCCTGGCCTTTTGGACATGAGATCTCTACAGGCCACTCCAACAATGCTCTGAGTCTCTGGGCATTAGTGCTTGGCCAGTGAGCCCCAGGTCTGTGTCGGTGCCAGACCCAATGCCCACAGCAGCCACCCTGCAACATTCCTATTGCCACCAGAGAAGGGCGAATGCAGCTCCTCAGGAGCTGCAGGGCAACCACGTGGTGAAGAGCTCCAACATAACACACCCCAAGTAAGCAAATATTGTTAGTAGTACCCAATTAAAAGAGAAGAAAGTTTAAAAAAAATAGGAAAAAAGTGACATTTTTCTCCACTTGTTGCCAGCCGAGTGCTGCTGTTCACCCAGGTAAAAATATTACTCATGTCCACTGGATGGTAGAAATATACTTTATTATTAGCAGTTGCTTAGAGGCAACTGTGTAAACTTTCTCCTGATTCCTGATGGTGGGTTGAGCAACAATTTGATTTACCACATTCAAATTTCCTTTTGGTTGTTCAGTCCATTACACATACACATCAGAGGACACCACAGAAAAATTCTGGCCCATCTTCAGTTTAAACTATTAATGTAATACTTTGACTCATACATCTCTCACACTATAAATGTTTTGTTAATATGATACAGTATTCAAGATGAGGATAAATCATGGCTGTGAAAAGAATTTGCTTTCCACTTCCAGAACCACCCTTTGAGTACCCACATAGAATATTGACCTATGACACAATGAAAGCCTAGTAAAAACTAATTTAATAAATGCAAATCTATTAATAAACCCAGCCAAAATGTGGAATGAGAATGTTCACCTTCTCCTTAGTTTTTCCCTTGTGCCAGGGACAGAACAGGGGATGAGGGCTACGATTACTTTTCTGCTGGTCTCTGTACCAGTTCATTTCACAAATGGGACACTTGGACTTTAAACACTCTTGGAATAATAATCATCAACTGATCATTAGTGATTTAAATACAAAATTGAAGCAGTAGCAAACCACTGAAAACTCAAGCCACTAATCTAAGCTCAGTTTGTGTCCATTCTGATCTGAACCAAAAAAGACAGCTGGTTCTGGGACCAATTCAAGATTGGCTTAAAATGGTGCTGGAAGCAGGAGCTGGCTTGCCAACAAAGCATTTTTTCACAGAAAGAATAAATTGTAGAAATTTTCCAAAACTTCTGCATGCATTGCTAGAATAGCTGAATTGCTTTAAACCATTTCTACTATTAACAAACTTTCATTAGTTTCAGAAAACAACATACTTTCTAAAGTATTTAAGAACCATATGTATATATGAAAGAGAGAAAAATATTTGTCCCTCTTTAGATACTTATCCAATCATAAGCTAAATTTCTCTCCCTGAGTTCCCTTCCTGAGTAGTATGATTTTTCTGCAATAAAGGAAAACACTGGTGCCTGCACACAAGTTGAGACCTTGATAACATCAGAAGTCAGCATTAAATAATCTGAAAGCAGCTCAAGTGACCCAGGTTCAACATATTCATTGAAGATTTATAAAAAGCCATCTGCACTAATGGAGCCAAGGGTTCCATTAAACTGGAAAAAACCCAAATTTAAGTTTGATGAAAGTTACTGCAGAAAAGAAATTTGAAGATTGCTTAGGAATAGTAAATGTGGTTCTTTCAGACTCCAGGTAACACCCTGAGCTAGGAATACCTGCAGTACTTGCAGCCTAGAATAAATAAGAAGAACCAGGTGTGGATTACAATTTAGGCACCTTGGATTAATTGAAGAACATCTATATTCATACAAAATTATGACAACATCAATTTGTTACAAAAGTATTTACATATAGAATTTTGCCCATATAATATGTTGATTGCTTAAGAAGTCTGAAATGGTTTCAGCTCTTTGGGAAAAATCAGCAGTGAACTTCTACCTCAAGCTTCAACTTATGCTTCAAGCCACTCTAGGCTAATAAAGCATGTCCTGCAAATTACCCAGCCCACAGTGCATATGCTGAATCAGTGCTTTACAAATCATCAAAGTCTTCACAGGAAAGCCTTAGTGTCATAACAAGCTGATCTCACTCACATCGGAGGTTTGGAAAGAAGGAGATTTTCACCCCATAGATCAGTTCAAATTGTGCTTTCAGCCAGAAGGAAGGCTCCTTTTCAGTCTAAGTAGGAGAAAAGTAAACTCAGTCCTACCCCTGGAAAATTTTCCACTAATACTGTGTTCCTTCTGCTCCCTAAAAGGCAAAAGAGCTTAATCTGTGTTTAAAGAATGCAGAGTACAGAATTTTTGAACAGCCTCTTGAGGCAGGTGCACTTTCACACTAAATACGTACAGATCGAGCCAAAGAGAAACCCCATCCTCTTGTGGCCCTGTGTTCTGTCACTGCCATGGCTTAGTACAGCTAAACCCCTCTCCTTTACGAGGGTGTTTACCTTTAGGTTTGATTGTCACCATAACTCATAGCAAATTGTCTTCCTAACCAAGATCTAAAGAAGACACCCAACAGTCACATATTCAACTCAGTGCTCATAGAGCTCAGCTAAACCTGAGTCAGCTTCTTTGATGAACTCCGTGCTACAAATGCCAAGCCTCTTAGGAAATGGAGTACTGGTTTTGGCACTGAAAGTAAGTTCTTTAAATTATATTCTGTGTGACTTCTACATAGGGAAAAAGTCAGGTTTAGCTCCCTCAGCATAAAGTCTTCTAAGTAGATGAGTCTCCAATTAGAAAAAGATAGAAATCATTCATTCTGAATCTAAACATGCTTGGACTTTGGATCATGCTGATTGGAAATTAGTGCCTCCGATTTATTTCTAGTTGAAGTAGGCTAACTAAATTCCACAATTTATGATGTTTATTCTTTCCAGATCTACATACAGTCAGCAAACAGCTACTTAAAAATTTCCAAGTAGCTCCGCTGTATTTGTGATTGCCTTCTGCAGCTCAGAACCATAAAAGGTATAATACACAATTTTTTCCTCTTCCCAGTTTTCTTTTTTCTTTCTCTCTCTGTTTGGCAGATGTCAAATAAAGGGATTTTATCTTTCTGTTGCTATTGCTTGTTTTTCAGCTGCATTTCTGATCTCATCACAATTAAATAGAGTCTTCCTCTGCCTCCACACAGCATAAACAACGGGCAGACCCAACAGGAGGGATACAGAGGAATCAAACAGCATTAAGCAACAAGCTATTTTAAGTATGTGAAGAGATGAAGTCTTTCCTGCTACAGCAGCTCTCACCTCAAGGGACTGCTGGTTAGAAGGGGGATGAAATCCTGCACCTCTAGAGGTTCACTCAGCAGCCTCAGCCAACCATTAACTGCACTGCCATTGAAACACACGATTTGTGAGTGGCAGAGCCTGTGTAGTGATAGATCAACTCACCCCAGCTCCAGCCTATTCCACACTCCTCAGTCACAAACCATGCCTCCTGTAGGGACATCTCCATTGTTGGGGTTTTTTCCTCAGGAGGATCTCTTCTCACAGGATGACACAACTATCAAGTTACATTGCTATCCTTGCCTACAATAAGAATGACAGAAGAAAAAATTGGTCTCTGAATTGCAACTTAAGTGATGAGGTTTTCCCCCCCTTGTTTTTTTGGATTTATAGTTTTATTCAGAGAGAGAATCTTCAGAGATGAGGTTGTGCATGGAGCTCGTCCTTCAACTCCAGCTGCTTAAAAAGAGATGCCAAAGGTCACAGATTCACCCTTAACTTGCTACCTCACCTTAAAGTAAAAGGATTATCTGTGGTTTAGCTGAACTCTAGGTAGGGAGCTGACACGGGCTGCGAAAGATCCTGTGCAAATCCTGTAGGGACAGGTGGGTTCAGAAGCATTACACTGTTAATCCAATAAAACGGAAGGGACTACGTTTGTTACACATGGAATCAAACAATATAATTAAGCTCATTTGACGGTAATGACTAATTTGTGAAAGGAGAGATGTGAATTTGCGTGACAAATGTACAGTTACCTTCCCACAGTTATAAGTCTGAAGTAATGACTTATTTCACACCTACTGTGTTGTAGAGGACAAGGGAGAAGGGCTATATTTATTGCTGCTCACACCCACACCAATTTATGGCCACAGTTCTTTTCCCAACAGTGTGAGCTTTGTTTTGGCCCAGGATAGATAGCCAGAAGAAACATGAAGTCAAAATCAACCAGAGTTGAATATAAACATGTGTTTATAAGTGTCTGATCAAATTTATGATTTTCAATAGTCTGTGCCTAGATTTAAGTCTGTTTTATGAGGAGAATGCAAAGCAAATACTGAATTGTTTAAACTATTTTTATTTTCCATGACCTCTAATATTGCTGCACTGCAAAATAAGGTCTCAAAATTCATGATTTCATCACACAGGAATTGGAAAGATTGTTACCACCTTTGCAGGTCCTATATTTAAATTTCTACACACTTCATAATCTTTCCAGTGGCAAAAATAGTTATCTTCACTATAAATAGTTTTACCTGTGATATTTGCATCTGTGTTGTTATTTTATTATAATACAGAGAAACCAAGGAAGAGTAAAATTGCTTACAGCTATAAAGAATAAATCCCGTTCTGGAGAGATTTTGCAATGTGTTGGATCTAGGTTTTGTTCTGACTGGAAATTCTCCAAAGGAATGTTTTTCCATAGGAAAATGCTGATTCATCAAAGCCAAAGCATTTAGCAGTAGAAAAGGCCAACTACAGTGGAAATCTATCTTCCAGTGGAAATACGACCAGGCTTCTGCCAGCTTGCCTGAGGCACTGTGCTGCACAGATGGGAAACCAAAGCATCCCAAAACTAAAAATAAGAGGTTTGACATGGAGATAAGATCATGGAAAGCTCATTAGCTCCTGTTGCCAGTGTCCTACATTTCCAAGGTTTCTCACTCCAACATTGTTCACCTGGAGGATTGCTGGGCTGGCAGAGGATTCAGGGTCCTGAGAAGGTAGATGCCTATCATCTCCAGGGCCAGGATGTCCCACTGTTCCTGCCTGCTCTTCCCTCATTTGCCAGCCAGGATGACAGAGCTTTGTTTTATGATAACATGGTAAAACCCACAAAGCTCATGTGAAGCATAAAACATATAATTATCACATCTGACCAAAAAAAAAAAAAAAAAAAGTTTCTCTAAACTTTTTTTTGTCCTGAAAACCACTTCCAGCTCTGTAAAGCCTTACATGGAATTATAATGCCTCCTACAACACTCGTATTGAGACATTCAGAGCCATTCCCTTTACCATTAAATGCGTAAAAGGGCCAGAGAGGCATCTTCTCCCCAAGCTGAAGAATATTTGGTATTTTTGTCACGTGAGGAAATTTTACTAAATATTAAATTAGAGTAATTAAAATACATTGAATTACAAGCATAATTCAAACATCCCCCCAAAATATTCCCAAAATATATCTGGGAACTGCAGGTGCTAAGACACCCTGAAATGGGCCATGAACTTGCCACCCAGAGCTCCCCCACATGCACAGAAGGATGTTTATCCACCTCACTGCTCCTGGGAATGTCAGTGCACTCACTCCCACCCACAGAAGCAAGACCAGGACTCCACTCAAAGTTCCTGCTTGGAGCTTGCAGCCTGGGTAACTTGTAGGATAAATCTTGCAGGGAAGTCCATGACAAGACAGCTCCCAAGTTCTAGCTGACTCTATTACTGTAGATACAGGCCCATGGCAAAGGGCTTGCCCTGAAGGATGTCCTCACCTTGCTAATAAAGACAGAAGCAGTGCCCACAGCTGGTGCTGAGATCTGCCAGCCAGAGCCCAGGTGAGAGCACACCTGCCCAGCAGGTTGCCACCAACAGCCTCCCTTGTACCCCATCAGTGCTTCCCATGCATAAGCACTTCTCAGGGCCCTGGGCCATCCCAGGCTGCTCTGTGATCATTGCTCCCTGCTCCTCAGGGAAGGACTGAACATTTCTCAACACATCAAGAAATCCAGTTCTATCTTCCCACTTTATTTAATTTGGACAATTTTATTCAGAGCCAGAGCCAGCAGCAACAAGGGCATGACTACAGAAGTGCCAAATGGCTGATGCTCAACATAAATAAGGCAAGGAATGCAAACTCCTTCAGGAGCAGGATTGCTGTTATGGGCATTGGAGTTCTTCAATCAGTGACAACTTCAGATATCTCTGTAAGACAGGTGTTCAGTGCAGCTTTTGGGAAGTGGAGTTGACTGCTTGCTACGTAAGTCATCTTGCAGGGAGCATGTGACTGCTGCCCCAAAGTTCAAACCAGCTGCCCACCAGCCCTGGGGGGCACAGGATAAGTTTAAACTTTCAAAATAAAACTTAAATTCAAATGCCAATGAAGGAAGACACACTATTGACTTGAATAACTGACATTTACTACAAAAATTGTTGTTTCTGCCTTCGTTACGTGATTAGATTGTGTTTTATCATCTGTACACACTAAAAGATGTAACAATGGGAATTACTGTAATGGAGTTGCATATAGTTATAAATTCACTAACCTGTATTTGGCAAAGTATCCCACAAATGCACAACTGAGCATACAGCTGAGATGTTAGCTAGAAAACACCAGCAAGTTCATGATATAACTGAGAGTTACTACATGCAGAATCAAACTTATTCCAGGATCTACAACTTCTAATGTAGCATTCAAGACCAGGGGTTTAATTGATGGTTCCTCCTTTTCCTTTGCCCCTCTTTCTTATGGCAGGCTTTTGTGCTTGCCCTTTTCCAGTATTCTGGATCCTTGTCTTTCCTCCCAGACCTCAAAGACATTCTCTTAAGGCTACCTCAGAAGGGCTAGACCAGGGCGCTTTGGAGCTTTTAGGACACTGAAAGTTCAGACCCACAGGATGGCCATTATATGAAGAGTCACAGTCTAACTGTAACAAAAAATCTACCACTGCAATGGCATGAATCCTTTCAAATCAAATCACACTTCCGCTATGGCCACAAGGGATTCCTCCAGGAAGGCCTCCTACTCTACAATCTTCACCATATTGTCTAGAGAATGAGGGAACCCTTCTGTTTGCTCAGCTGTAGTTATTCTCTGTGAAAACTCCCCAGTGGAAGCCTAAGGATAATGGGGATTATAGAGAAAAGGAACAGTTCAAAGATTCAGGCAATCTTAATGTAATTTTGTGCAGCCAGAATTGTGCAGTGAAAACAGATCTCTGCTTTCAGAAAACTATAGGACCTTTCACGAGAGTTACTTGCTACTGATCTCTACTAAGAGCACCGCTGAGCACAAAATTCTGGGAGATGAAAGGGACAAGAGTCTAATAAAATCATTATGTAGGATTTCCACTGCTCACTTCTAAACTGGTCTTATACCAGAAAGTTTGACCTTTGGAGAATTGCTTCTTGGAACAACTCGTTCTGGAGCACACAGGGGAGAGGATGTTCTGACCCTTGTCCTGAAAACACTCGAGCCTGGTCTGGCACAGCTCAAGAAGCAGCTCTAGTGAGGCTGCTAGTGACAGTTATCACCACAGAATCCATGAAATATCATTGAGGAACAAATTGCAGGGGAGAGGGGCAACAAATCAAAGAAATGTTCAATCTAGTGGAGTGACACTAAACTCTAGAAAGAGAAATTTTTTTCAAAACTTGACTTTGTTAACGGCACTCTGAAATGAAAAAGTGAAAATTTAGGTACTTAGCAAAGATTTGATGGTTTGTTTGAATCTTTCTCAGGATAGATTTGAAATTCTGTTTGAATCAAGAGATTTGTTTGAATCAAAAATCTATCCTGAGAAAAGAGAAATCCAACCCATGCCCATCAGTAACCTTAAGTAAAGTAGGAATGAGAAGCAAATCCACTGAAATGAAGGCCAAAGTGTTCCACATGACTCAGTCAGTGATCAGAAGGACGTGACTATGATAACATTAAAGAATGAAATTAAGTTCCCTCTATTCCCATAAAGTCACAAATGCTGATAATCTCCTCTGCTTGTTCTGCTAGGTTGTCCAGGATGTGGGAGAGTGGAGCTTGGTTTAAACACTTAGTGAGTGACACAGAAAGAATGGTCTAGCAGGTACATGAAGGCACACATGAACTTAAAAATGAATTGGGTATCAATAAGTTTATGAACCATACCTCAAGTGTACAATTTGAAAAGACATAATGTATATAAGAAAACTGTTTTCTAAACAGTGAAATTTTGTGCAAAAAGTAAAGGACAAGAAAGGAAATTTCTCAGTAAATAAAGCTGTGTTACTGCCATCTGTTAGAGGGTTCCTTGTGTCTTCTTTTGCAGACACTGAGATGGTCCTACCCTTTGAGACCAGGATCTCAGGTGTGACTACAATAACCTGTGCATAGATGTGCACCTAGCACCAGTATTTACAAGCACAGCAGAAGGCAAAAAGCCACAGAATCCTCCAAATTCATGCAGGATGTTAGGGGACATAGCTCCAAGTTTCTCAAGGCTCCAAGTGTCTCTGCTGAGTACAAGGTACATTGATGTCTTGAGATATCTTCATAATTGCCTTCCTCCATAATAATTTTCCTACAACCTCTTTTCTTCTTTAAGGGTTCATTTTCCTACATCCAAAGACTGCTCTAATAGCACACAGCTGTATAATCCAATACAATACTTGAATCCAATTTCAATAAAACCATGGAAGGTATGAGAAGCAAGGTTTGTGCTGTCCCATCTGGACTTTCCACTTGGACACCCTCTGCCCATTGGATTGGGAGATATATTTGATTTTTCTCTGAATTATATGATAGTCTCACCGCACCTGGCTTTGCACCTGGCTGAAATTTCACTTTGTCTTGACTTCTTTGTTTGACCTTGGACCTGTCTTGTCCCCAGACTTGTCTGGTGATCACTGGACTCTGCCCTGGACCTGGGTATTCTCACTGGACCTGCTGCACCCTTGTTCAGGCGCTGTGGACCTGGAGCCTTGTCAGAGAGGCTGCTGTCTGCCTGCCACACTGTCACCCCCAGCTCCCTGACACACATGACATGCCACCAGGGGCATTCCAAGCACCTGCTGAGCAGTACCTGCGTACCAGCTCATGTGAACAGCCCAGTACTGAGCATCTGCTAGATCACTATTTAAAATTAACTGCTAAAAGTATCAATGCTGCAGTTGTTTCATCTTGGGAAAACTAGGGAGAGTTGGACTGATGTTCATGTTGTGATGGAAAGTTTTTTTGGCTGACTTTGTGGGGGGTGGTTTCCATCCCTTTGTGGAGCCCTGGTTTATTTTGTTTCTTGTTTTGTTTTTTGATAGTTTGCCAGCATTCTCAGGGATAGATTATTCCTCAGCATTTTCTGAATCTCTGTCAGTACAGTCCAATGTTTCCTCCTCCCAGCTTTCATACATGCAATGACTCAGCCCTGGCTCTCACTTTCCCTTTGTTGAACTTTGTGACAATTTTTTCAGCTGCATTGCTGTGTGGCCAGAAGAAGTATGTATAAAGTATGACAGAAAGGAATTTCAAACAACAGAAAGAAAAAGCAAGAAAGCTACTTGTTTCTCTTGCATTACAATATGTCTGCATTTTATATCTCAAATCTATGCATATAGGGACACTCACATTTATCTGTGCAGGATGGGAGTGACGTGTAAGATGCTCAGCAGTTGCTGAGCAGAAAATTTTAAGTCAGAAAAGTCCGGAATAACAATTTCTTGTTTCATGGGCCTCATATCACATTATCATCAGAGGGCACTGACAAGGCACATTTGAGATTTGAAAAAGTTAAGTGATGAAATGAGCTGCAGTGATGGAGTTGTGGACATACAAAGTAGGTTAAGACAGAAAATCTCTCTGAATTACAGGCATAGAACAGGTTGCAAGCAAATAACCCAGTATTGTTTACTAAACTCAAGGATGACAGAATTAATGTCTACAACTTCATAGAGAAATACCAGAAGGAGCCAGTGATGTCCCCAGTCAAAAGGAAAGAATAGCTAGCAGGAAAAATTGTGATCCACTCTAAGGTAACTTTCAGTTTGCCTTTGAATGGACAGAAGCAGATAATAATGTTCTTGTTCACATTTTTGTTTGATTCTATTTTTCCCAATTCTATTCCAGTTAAAACATACAAGGAAAGAAAATTCTTCATGAACTGGGCACTGTGAGGAGCAGGGAAAGCAATACAGGTACTGAATAAATTAAATCCTCAGTTCCTGACGTTACCCAATCCCCAGTGAAAATCCCCACTTATAAAACCCCCTCTGTACTGCACCATGTCACTGTATAGTTATTGAAAGTTTGATGCACCTGTGTTTCTGAACTTATGGAACAATTAATTCTTCTGTGAAAGGAGCCTGGAGCACAATTTAATTCCAAACTGAAGTCTTGATTCAGGCTGACTAGAGTAGCCTGAACTTTTTCCAAGTTTCAAAATTTAATGAGAAACTTATCAGTTGAGTAGAAGAATTTGATAAGCTGTGCACATATTTTTCCACACTTTCTCAGACTAGTTTTGTTACAGTAATGCTCTGCTACAATATTTTATCCAGTTGCTGAATAACAATAACTTACATTGATCTCCCGGGCAGAGCTCTGTCTCTTTTGATTTCATGTGAACCCTCAAACACACAGATCAGGCCTTTGCCTTGGCATAAGAGCTGAAGGGTTTTTGTTTATCTAAGAATTGTTTGTACCATTGCTGCTGGCCAAGGGATCCACCTCCGCTGGATTCTTTTGAACTTAGTTTTGAACTTAGTTTTCTTGTAAAACTTCACCAGTGTTCTGACTCCTAATTCAATGAAGACTTGTTATATACTTGTTATAAACAACTCCTCCTCTCACCATGTTTTCTAGGTCACAGTCAGCCACCTTCCCTGGGAGGGATGTGCTCTTGCCATGGCCTTTCCTTGGGGTATCCCTTATAGAACTGTGCAATCTCTGCAGTGACACAAACCTCCTGCATTCCTGGCCACAGCAGGACAGTGTGTGAAACCTGCATCCTCCGGGAAATAATGGTTCCAGGTACACTATGGCTTTACTTGCATCTCAAGCTAGAGATGGCACTGAGCTAAAGCTGTGGTCAGATGCATGTGTTCTCTGAAGATCATGCCTCTTGATATGTACATAAACAATTGCCAGGGTTACCACAATGTTTTTCTTCTACTTCCAAAACTGTCTGCGCCCAGCTGACAGAATCCATTTCTGTGCCATAGTTTAGGCTGCTCAGCCTTGAAAACAAGAACTTTTCCACTAATACAAATTTATCTGTCCTTCAGGTTAGCTGTAGGGAAGGGTGGGAAATGTGGAGGCAGGAGAGTCTTTCATCCACTATTTTACTGTCCAATAGTTTATAAACCAATAAATACAGATTCTGCTCCTGCCTGCCAGCATTCAAAGAAGTTAAACTATTTAAGGTAAACGAACAAGGAGAAAAGGAGAGGCAACTCCTTCCCATTCTGGTAGCTAGTGAACAAACAAGCTGACACTGTCCTTGTTGTGACTAAATGGTATGGTTTCTGTCTCCTTCCTATCTACACTAATAGTCTTGAGTGGAACAAAAAAAGAGAAACTATGATGTTCATACCAAAATGCCTTGCTTTTGGTAAAGCATGTTGATTTTAATAAACAGAGTCATTTCAATAAACTTCAACATTATATAGAAGCTTTCTGATTTTCTTAAATTATGATTTATGGCACTCTATACAGCCATAGCAGGGTAAACTGTGGTTTAATATGGCTTAAGAAAGATAAGTTTGTGTTTGTTAAACTAGGAATAAACTCATACGCATTAGATAGGATTCTCTAACCTTGCCTGATTTTAGGAATTTAATAATATTTGAGACTCCTAAAATCCCGAGTACCCTGTGCACAAGGGAAGCAGGTGAGAGGTTGGCCAACATAAGACCACAGGAGCCAGATGAGCTGGCATAGCCCACTCTGCCTCATTGCCAAGCCCCAGCTAATGGATGAGGCAGCAGGGGGAAAAGAAGGAAGATGACAGTGACTAAAGGAATGTGTTAATTATATAGAGTGCACAAAAAGAAGAGATGTTTGTGGTGTGACATCAGAGATGCTGAAAGGGCACCCAGCACTCAGTGTGGGAACTTGACTTCACATAAAGAATTAGCTCTGACTCCCAGGTTACTCCTTAGGAGCATTTTAGGTATAATACTATCTGCAGTTTTAAGGGACTTGGTTTCTTTGTTTTCAAAAAACTGTAATGTATCTCTACAATTTCTATTTGGTGATACAAAGGGAAAGCAGAACAAGAAGAGGGAGCTAGACACATATTAGACACATATCAGTTTTGTACACGTATTAGACTATGTGTACAAAATGTTGCTGTATTGGTGAAATTATTTTTCTTTATCTAGTGGAACACATTACTGCCATTTAACATGAAGTTAATTTTCTCCGAGTTCTGCATAAAAGATCTGAACTGCAGCTTAGGTGACTATTCTGGGGCAGACTGACATCCTTGTTTAGGCACAGCAAAAGAGGGAAAGACAATTACATTTTATTCAAGCATGAAAAAGTTAGAAAATGAAATTCACTAAAAATTTACAATTTGCTGTATAAAATGAATAAATCACCAAGTAAAATAACAGAAAGTCAAATCTATTATTCTTCTGGGGCAAAATTTAACTAACTTGACATATTTACTGAGGAAAGGGGAGGTTTTTGCAAAGAGTGGACCATTTCTATTCTACTCCACAGATTTCTGTAAGGAATAAGAAATGGTGAGAGGTTTTCTCCTGTACAGTGGAAAGCAGAACCTGCCCTGATGGGTTTTGCTATTTGGATCATTAGCTTTATATTATTCTGTTTCAGAAGTGACTAACAGCCCTTAAGACTTTCACATAGGCAAAACATTTTTGGTACATCATTCTGTTTTGTAAGGGGACAATTCGATTTTTCACATATGTTCTAAATGTAATTCTTATCACATACAAGCTAGGAGACCACTTCCAGTGGTCTTTGAGTTACAAAAACCCGAAGAACAGTTGAAAATCTGAATTGCAGTCTTTCTTTTCTGGTTCTGAAAGTCAGTTTTTAAAACTTGTCGGTAAAGAGAACATTTAAGTGGCTGGTTTTCTCAGTCTTACCAGATCACAAGAGTGTGATGCATCAAAGAAAACCTTTCTCAGAGGCCTGTAGAGATATAAAGGGATATTGACTTCAGGTAATCTAGAGAGGCATCTTCCCATGTAATGTTTGTTATAACTAATGGGAAGGATTGCGTGGCTACAGAAACAACCAAAGGCATTTTGCATTTATTTGCAAACCCTCCCTCAAAACAGACATTTATCTGATCTTAAGTTCTCCTCTCATTATCTCCTTCTCCACAGCAAGATCACAGAGATTCCCACTAGTAAACAATTGTTCTGAGGATGAGAATCCACCCATTGCCTATGTTGAGTGACTTTGCTGACTGAAAAAGCCAGGAAAATTGAAATAAATCACTGTGATGGCTTGCCATCCTCTTTTAGTGACAAAGAACCACAGATTTTACTTTGCTGTTCAGCTAACATGAGAACTGGCAGCCGAGTTGCAGTGGCCCCTGAAAACCCTCTGTAGACACACTGGGCCCCACTGCCATGGGCACAGTCAACAGGGAAGGCTGTAGAAACCACAATGAGGAACTCTTCTGGAAATTTCAAGTTACAGCAAATATGGGAGCCCCAGGAACTCTTACTTCATTGCCAAAGCTGTAATTTAATGTTCAGACTGAATTCATTGCACTGTGCACTGGGGAGAGAATGTGGTCTGGAGGTTACAGAGGAGGGCTGGGAACCACAAGTATCCTCTTGGGATACTATCCAAAATGAGCTGCTCACTGCGTGACTTGAAGGAAGTCACTTAATCTGATTTCTGTATGCCTTAGTTAATTTAGATATAAAACTGGATAGAAAGCAGAACAAAGCTAAAATTTCCTGTTACTGCAGTTAGACCTTATCTATGCAGAATAAATAAGTCCTTTTGGCATAATTCATTATGGAAAGAAATATCAGAGAAGAAAGGTGACCCAGAAACAGTCTGGTTTGTTAACAAGAAGCAAAACCAGGCACAAAGAGAAGTAGTGTTTTCAAATATTGAAGAAATGTATTAAAACAGTACAACAAACACTGTATTGCTCACAGTGCCTGCAGAGAGTGGCTTTTGGATAGGAAAAAAGTCTGATAAGTCTCAGTGGCATTTTGTCATCCATTCATGAAAGAGCTGATACCTGAGCAATCAGACTGGCTTTGTTGGTGCTTAGATGAAGGCGCTCATTTGGAGTCATTTGATCAACAGTTTGCAGCATCCACTTGTGAGAAAGAAGCAGGGAATATCAAAGCTGTAAGTAGATGTATTGCTGTCCTGATGGCCTGTGGAAGAGGACAGAGTAGTCCTACAGGGTCGCATGCCTACACAGTATCCAAAGGCATTCACAGCTAGGCAAAATGGATCTCTGTATAAACTTCTGCCAGTATGAAAGTCCATGATTTTCCTTCTATAGCTGGAATCAGAGTATTAGAGGTCTGGCTTTATTACATTCAGGGCTTTCTATAAACTGTTAATCTGTTTCAGCTCTGAATGTAAATGATCATTAAAGAGAAGTTAACTCCCCTCAGGATGGAGAGTTGGATAACTGAATGATTTTAAGACAAACAAAGAGAGCAACCAATCCCAACTTACCCATGAAGTGGCCTACATATTGAAGCCTGGATCCATATTTCAAAATATTCTGAAAGTTTAAAGGGTTTTGCATGGAAAACTATTGAAAGAGAAATGTGGAGCCATCATTCCAAATACAAATTCAAGAAGCAAAGACAAGCAGAGGAATTCAGTGCAGATCCCTATTTAATACAGGAAGGATCCTGAACCCACCAAAGTATAGCAACCGTTCATCATCAGATGGAGATTTTAACACCTGGATTTTCATATATGAAATTATATTTTATATATATGTATTTTAGCCCCATTTTCTTTCTCAGGAATACAAGTTCCTCATTAGAGTAACATGGGCCTGCCTGTGAGTAGAGGGCAAAGCTGTGGTGACTGGCTGAGAGATGTTCCATTTGGAAAGTCTGCAGGAGCCCAGCCATCATCCAAGGAAATTTTACTCAAATAAAGAATCCTGGACAGAGCTTGAAACCTACCAAATCATTCAGTTCATCTAACCCAATATTCTCTGAAAGCTGCACCAGGATCCAATCAAATTAATGGCCATACATTGAGCCAAAAAAATAAAAAAAAAGTCTTAGCTACAGCAGGATTTTCTCCTCTCAGTTTAATATGCAACATACTGTCAACTAATATAAAAAACTGCAAAATATATTTTAATTGCATTGTTACTATTTTTATGTTAATTGCTTAAAAGCATACTCTTTAATATTGCCTTTAAAAGTCATGTCAAATGAACACGATGGGAAAACATTCTGCAATAAGCATGCATTCCCCCTCTGCTCACAAATGGCTTATAAAATTCAACAGCAACATTTTGGCAATCAGAACTATTTACATAGGAGACAGATGACTAGGCATGGGAACGCAGCTTTTGTTCACATCAAAGGACCACATACAAATTCTCACGTGGTACTCTCATTTTTAAAAATCCTCATTTTTATTTACAGAGAAAAGAGATTGAGCAACACAATGAAAATACGAATGGTGAGAAGTACAGTGTGTTGAAAGAGGGAGAATGCTGCATTACTAGTATAGCATAAGGAAAAGTTGTCTTATTGCATCATATAGGAAAGTGTCTCAGAGTTCAACCTGGGGACATGAAAGCATGGCTCCTGCACCATCTGCACTCTGTAAATGTCCTGCAGCATAGAGGAACTTGCTAAGTGGTATTTCTTACTTTGACTACCTGGTTACAGCTATCTCTTAAAACTGCGGCCTCACATCAATACCCTCTCTCATTACAAAAAACACAGTTTATATAAGGCACCTCCAGTTCATATAAGGAAAAGAAATTGGGCATAGAAATCTACTTTTAAATGTTTGGGGGAAAGTATCCCTACAGATATTTAAGAAATTAATTCTGCAGCAGCACTGAGCACAAGCAACTCTCAGCTCTAAAGTTAGTATTTCACACCATGGCAACCTCAGCTTGACTGAAGAATTTTTAGGAACCTGGTTTCAATTATGGGTTGTATCACACAAGTGGTTTTGGCGCTAAATAAAAGAACCTATAATATACTACCTGATCATACAAATAGTGCACATGATACAAAACTTTACTACTTTTTTTTCCCCTCTCTCAATGGCTGCTGTTGTTTTTTGAGTGAATTTGGTCCTCCCAACTTCAACATGAATTTCATCAATTTCTAAACACCTAAATAATTTTTTCATGACAGCAGAGTGTAGTTTGTTGTGCACAAATTGTGGCCCACCGAGGCACATTGGCAATTAGTGAGCAATGACAGTTCAAAAACCCGCCATATGTCAACTGTGTGCTGCCATTTCTGCACGTGCATGTAACATATATATGATGTAAACACAGGACGTTTAACCCAGAAATGGTCACTGAAGGTCTTAGAGGCTCCATGCTTGCCTTCAGGCTGTCCATAGTGTGTACTCAAAATGTAAGAGGCTATTTGCTTGTGTAATGATGGCTGTGGTCAACATATTCATTCCTTGGGCATGGTGGAGCTCTCTACAGTAAAGGCTAGAATTTGTCTTGTCTGGAGTCAGACATCTGTCAGAAACAGTCGGAGACCTTCTAGAAAATTCCCCCAGGAATGCAGGATCATCACAAGGCTCCTTTCCTCCTATTTTGAGCACTTTTCTCATTATTCTTTTTTTAACACCGTTGCGTAGCACTGTGTGTTTAACAAGCACAAACACAACCATGACACTTCACATCATAGACATTTCCCTTTAGGGAGAGGATGACAGGCACACTGTCATGTGCCAGATGGTAGTTATATTATTTAACATTCCACTGGAAGACACTGAGATATTCCTACATATGGTAGGAGAAGCTTCGAAGGGAAGAGTTCCTACCATGTGAAATGAAAGTGGCAGACACCATTACTTCCTCCAAGATCACTCATTTTTCCTTCCCCAGATCTGGTGTAGTCCCACGTGCTCTTTACAACTAACAAACCAGAACACATCAGTCCTGGAGAGCTGACTTTAAGGGATTGACAGCTCAGACTTCTTGCCCACTGAATTGGCAAATTCCCCATGGCTGTTTTTTGCCTGGTGTGGATCTTTTCCAGCTATCCAAGCATAGTCTGAGGCTACTGAACTCCAGACAGTGCAGAGTCTGCCTGATGACAGCAGCTCCAATCACTGACCACCTGCTGTACACAGACCACAAAGCTACAGCTTACTTACTAACTCATTGCCAAATAATAATTTTTACCCATTATTTTACCAACTGTAAAACACCTCAAAATAAGTTTAAAATTACCCAGTGGCTTTAAATTCCATGTAGATGATTGTTTCAGACAATTTGACATTCTCTGGTCAGGGATGAATGACTTGTGGATGGGAGGAGAATTTCTAATACTGAACTTGTATATAGAAGTAATTAAAGCAAATTGTTTACCAGTGGAAGAGATGTGTTTACTGTACAGTCAATACGACTTGATCTTAGAGAAGAACGGCTTGTAAGGAAGGAGATTAAATGACTCATTAAAGTTGTAATATGCTCTTTTTTTCTATTCCCAGGGAATAAAAAATTCTCTTATTTTATGAGTGAAACACAAAGTTCTGGACACGCATACTTCTTTCTTTGGTGCTAAACCTT